>BTHU01000001.1:73474865-73914865 GCA_036184795.1 Tokudaia tokunoshimensis
TTGATGGTTTCTTTTTTGCATATGCTACTATATAGACTTACTATGGTTTATTCATTTACTGATTAAAGAATGTCTTAATTGCTTCCAATTTGGGGCTTTTGTGTATACAAAGGGGCATTGGGTAGGTGGGTAGGGAGCTACCAACAGTTTTCAGTTCATTTGGGGAAATACCTAGCTGTTCAATTGCTGGCTTTCTTTGTTTTAGGTTTTTTTTTTTTTTAAGATAAGGCCTCTGGTGATCCAGGCTGGCCAAATTTACTTTGTAGCTGAGGATGACTTTGAATTACAGATTCTTCTGCCTCTTCCTCCCAAATGTAGGGATAACAGGTATGCCACTTTACCTGGCTTACTTTTTTAACTCATCCTACATATGTTGACCTCCTTTTCTGGTGATTTTCTGTAGATAAATAGGTAATTTCTTCATCATGTTTAATCTCTGAAACTTAGAACATGTGAGAACACTTGATGAACTTGGGTCTGGTGATTCAGGCATGTAATCCTAGCTGCTAGACAGGTTGAGGGAGGAAGACCACAAGTTCAAGGCCTGCCTGAACTACAGAGCAAGTTCAAAGAAGACAACTTAGTATCATCCTGTCTCAAAAAGTAAGAAGACAGAAAAAATAAAAAGAAGGAATGGGGTGTATTCTATTGGTAAGAAGCTTGTCTGGCATCAGGTTTGAGAGCCATGAGTTCATTTCCTAGTATTGCAGAGAGACAAAAAAGGGTCTTGGTGTTTGATAAATATTTAAAAAAACTGCATAATTAATATTTTTGAAGATTTGCAGATGGTAATGACTAGCAGGGAAAACCAGCATGCTAGGTTACTTTGCCCTGAAGTTGACAAACTGAAATTTAAGAGGACTGTTAAATTCTGCATTTTAAATCTCAAAGAAATTGCAACATATGCTTAGGCTGACAGAGACTTAGCATGATGCTACTCTTATGAAAATGGTGCTTTGGGTTGCCTAAGTTCAATGTCATCCAAAGGCATTGTAGAGGCTAAGCCTTTAATGCAGCTTTCTCATTATTAGAAATGCTAAGTATACTTAAAGGACATAGAAATAGTACTATGTTCTGATAGTATGATATGTTCAGATTGTATTTAAGAGTAATATGTTGGGGTCATTGCAAACAGCTCTGTGTTTAGTGGAGGTTGCCCTAAAACACCAACACTCAAAGTATGGTTTGCACTGTTCACAGTCTATAGTAAGATAAGCATAGAAATTGAGATGTGTTTAGATATTTACAGTAATTTGACAGTCACTTTATGTGTAATGCTTTTGTAAAAAAGAAAACATTTTATCTATGTCTTTGTGAATTTTTTTTAATACTTTCCTTTTTATAATTTTCAGTGCAGTTATGTTTAATTATGCAGAACATGCATGGAGCCCTCTCCAGCTTTTAGCTTCCTTTATTATCTGAATTGAACACTATAATTGGTTGAACCAGTATTGAATACATTATTATTGACTGAAGTCTATAGTTTGAATCAGTTTAGTCTTTGTGTTGTGTAGTTTTTATTACAGTAGTGCATGACTCTTTACTCTAAAAATGTTCCATGCTTTACATTTATTTGTTAATCCTTCTTTCTCCACACTTTTGCTGTTTTTATAGTTTGCCTTTTCTAGAATATCAGGTAACTTTTTGAATGGCTTCTTTCACTTAGCAACCTACATTTAAGATTTTGTTATGTCCCTTTGTAGCTTGATGGTTTCTTTTTTGCATATGCTAGTGTATGGACTTATTATGGTTTATTCATTTACTGATTAAAGGATGTCTTAATTGCTTCCAGTTTGTGGCTATTGTGTGTACAAAGGGATTGTGGATGGGTGGGTGGGGAGCTAGAACCAATTTTAAGTTCATTTGGGCAAATACCTAGGTGTTCAATTGCTGGATTGCTTAGTAAACCTATATATAGTTTTGTAAGAAACTGCCAAGGTGTCTTTTAAAATGATTGACCATTTTGTATCCTAGCCGCAATGAGTTTCCTGTTGTTTCATATCCTCTTCAGTATTTGTTGTCAGTATTTGGAATGTTAGCATTGCCTTAGGTAGGAATTAGTAGTAGTGTCATATCATTGTTTAAATTTGCAGTTCTCTAATTGCTTATTATGTTGAGAATCTTTTTATATGATTATTGCCTTTGGTGAACCATTTGTTCAAATCTTTTGCCTTCACCTGCCTTTTAAGACAGTCTTACCATGTAGCCTAAATTAAGCTGGGAATGCATGATCCATCTGCTTCAACTTCCTAAGTGCTCTACCTCATTAGCTCTAAGCTAATAACCCCAGCTTGCTTTTCCTTCCTTCCTTCCTTCTTTTCTTTTCTTCCTTCCTTCTTTCTCTTCTTCCTTCCTTTTTTCTTCATTCATCCATCCATCATCTATCTACCTCCCTATCTATCCACCTGCCTGCCTGCCTGCCTGTCTGTCAATTTTTGTGGTATAAACATGTCATGGCATGAATGTGGGAGTCAGGACAGTTTTGTGGATTCAGTTCTCTTTTTCTACCTTTATGTGGATTCTAGGAATTGAGCTTAGGTTGTCAGGCTTCTGCAGCCAGTGTTTTTAACCCACTGAGCCATCTCACTGGTCCTAGAATATTGCCAGTGTAATGTCAGCTCCTTAGTTGGTGGATCTCCACTCTCCACCCCCAACCCCCAACCCCCACCCTGGAATTGAACCTAGGACCTTGTGCATTTAGTCACGTGTTCCACTGCTGAGCTACACTCTCCAGCTGCTTGCCTGCCTACCTGCCTGCCTGCCTGCCTTCCTGCCTTCCTTCCTTCCTTCTTTCCTTCCTTCCTTCCTTCCTTCCTTCCTTCCTTCCGTTTTTGTTTTGATTAGATTTGTTTTCTTATTGCTGAATTTTAAGACTTTGTGTATTTTGAGTAAAAATCCTTTATGTACTTTGCATATGTACATAAAATACAATCTGTACATGTACTTTGCAAATATTTTTTCCTTGTCAGCGTCTTCTCTTTTCATTTTTTTTTTTTTTTTTTTTTTGGTTTTTCGAGGCAGGGTTTCTCTGTGTAGCCCTGGCTGTCCTGGCACTCACTCTGTAGACCAGGCTGGCCTCGAACTCAGAAATCTGCCTGCCTCTGCCTCCCAAGTGCTGGGATTAAAGGCGTGCGCCACCACCACCCGGCTCTTTTCATTTTTTTAACATTGTCTTTTAAAGAACAGTTTTATGTTTTAATCAAGTTCACCTTGTCTACTTTTTCTTAAATGAATTGTCTTTGATGATGGCATCTAAAAGGGCATTGCTAAATCAAGATCATCTAGATTATCTCTTGCATTATCTTACAGACATTTTATAGTCTTGAAATTTAGATCTGTGTGTGTGTGCGTGTATGTGTGTGTGTGTGTGTGTGTGTGTGTGTGTGTATATGTGTGAGTGTAGTCCATGTCTGGGGTCTTTGCTTCTCCTTCTCTATCCTTTTCTGTCACTCATATAAATTAGAATGATGAACAGAGTATGAAGTATGACCATTTTAAAACCACTTTAAAACTGAGTAATGGTATGTAACTGTAATTTCAGTACTCAGGAAGCTGAGACAGAATTATCAGGAGTTCAGGGTTTTCCTAGGGTCCATAAGTAAATTGCAGGCAAGCCTGGGTTGACACACTGTTTCACAAAATTAAACCAAATTAAACAAAAAACATGTAATAACAACAACAGCAACAAAAAGATCAGAAGAGGGGGGTTAGATTTCCTGGAACTGGAGTTACAGATGATTTTGTGCCACCATGTAGGTGCTGGGGACTGAACCCAGCCAAGCAACAAGTGCTGTAATGCTGAGTCATCTCTCTAGCTGTCTGTCTGCCTGCCTGCCTCCCTCTCTCCCTTCCCGCCCCTGTGTGTGTGTGTGTGTGTGTGTGTGTGTGAGAGAGAGGGGGGGGGGAGGGAGAGGGAGAATATTAATGAATCATATGTCATGGTGTGCTGCAAAAACCAGAGAAAAACATATAGGAAGGAGTTGGTGCTCCCTACCCTGTGTCTTAAAGATGGAACTAAGGTCCAGTCTTGGCAGCTAGTTCCTTTACCTGCTGTTCCACCTTATTGGTCCCATTTTTCATTTTTTTTGGTTTTTTTGGTTTTTTTTAAATGTACAAATTCCTGTCTCCTTTTCCAAATACTGTAAGTATTCAGGGTTTAGGAAGGGTAAATAATAAAAGAGCTGAGTTCTTTCTGTATAGAGTTCTTCCTCTGCATTTAGACTAATTTGGGCACACTGAGTGGTAGTGCAGACATTTGTCAGGGAAGATGGCTGCATGTTATATAAGTCAGGTTTCATGCTGGTCATTGATTCTTTGGAGTTAATATGAAGCTGACTAACAGTTATCTGTTGTAAGCAAAACAGAAATAAATAGGAGGACTAAAAAGAAACATAGGCTTAGGAATTAGACCATAGCATATACATGCTCATGTCATTTACTGCTGGAGAAGTCACTGTATTTTTTTATCCATTGCTTCCTGTCTTATACCTCCTCTACTGCTTTCTAGCAGTATCTTCAGAATGTGTTGTTTATTTTCATCTTAGACATTTGTTTAAACTAGTACTATTTGCTGCTTTCTGTTGCCTGTAGCTCTAAAAAATTCTGTTAACTGTGTTCTTGCCCATACTCCTTTTCATTGACCAGGGAGCTTTTAAAACATCAATTTTTGTTATTCTGTTTTTCCAGAGCCCTTTTATTGGTGAAACTTAGAACAGAATCTTAACTTCTGAGCCTGGGAGATGAATCACTGCATAAAGGTTTTTTTTGCACCAAGCCTGACAACCCAAGTTTGATCCTTAGGACACATGGTAGGAGGAGAAAACTGATTCTCAAGAGTTATCCTCTGATCTCCACATGCATATCATGGCACATATGTGCCAACTGCCCTCACTCCATACCAAATAAGGAGATGTAAATAATTTTAAACCTCTAAACTCATTAATTATGACCCAGAAGAGATAATCTTCATAACTTGATTTCAGTCATGTGCTTTAAGGGCAAGGGATGAGTTGGGCGAGTGTGGTGAGTAATGGGAGATATTGTCTTCTTGATGTACTTTCAGTCATGTGCTTTAAGGGCAAGGGATGAGTTGGGCGAGTGTGGTGAGTGATGGGAGATATTGTCTTCTTGATGTACTGGAAATATGTGAAGGTACATTTTTATCATTTCAGTCTTCAGGAGGCACCCTTTATTGGGAGGGGGCAGTCCAGAGTTGTTTCTTTAATGTGTTATCCAGCTCCAGTTCTATCATAGTGACTGGCATTTGACAGGTGCTTAAGAAATTCTGAGATTGGTGTAGGGCCTACTCCATAACTCTATGAAATAGATATAGGCTTGTAAAGTACAGGGATACATAAATGAAATAGCCCTTGACAAATAGTAGCTATTGCTGAACTTTCTCCGTTCAAAGGAGAGTGTGGTTGGTATAAGGACCACCTTATTATCTTTCATGGGACACCTTTTAGAGAGTCAGCAGAAGAGACCCATTTACCCCTCTTCATTCTAGTCTGAATGAATCTTGAATCTGATTTAAGGAGGTCTTGACTCCGGGATTCAAGAGGACTTTGGCAGGCTCTAGAACAGCTGTTCTCAGCTTGTGAGTCCTGATCCCTTGAGGGGTTGTTGAACGACCCTTTCACAGGGGTCACCTAAGACCATTGGAAATATCAGATATTTACATTACAATTCATAACAGTAGCAAAATGACAGTTATGAAATAACAACAAAATTATTTTTATGATTGGGGGGTCACCACAACATATAAAACATATTAAAGGGTAGCAGCATTAGGAAGGTTGAGAACCACTGCTCTAAAGAGCCTGTCTGGTACCTCTTGTTGGAGCCTGGGTTGGGAGAACAGCAGAGATAATCAGTACATTGGTTATGTATTAGTTTCCCGCCCCTCAGCGCCTCTTCAGAAAAATAGGGGGCGGGGTCAGCGCTCTCCCCGCCTCCTTTCCTTCCTTTCTCTGTTCCTCCCTCCCTCCCCGCCCCTTCACTGTGCCTCTGTGTCTTTGCTGCCGCCCTACGTGGGCCTGAGTGTGCTGCGCCTCGGGAGCTGGGTGGCTGCGCTGCGGCGCTTAGCCGAATCCAGCCTGTCAGGCTGGTTCAACCCGGGCTTTGTCCCAACTGCTGAGCAGGGAGAGGTGCGGCTCTGCGACAGATACACAAGATCTTCAGAGATGCTGGGCCCCGCACCCACCGCCAGGTAATGCTGGCCTTCCCTGGGCCTGGCATAGCTAGACTGAGCTGGGGTAATAGGAGCGGGTGTCTTGCTGCCTTCCGGGGAAGGGAATGGGAAGAACATTACATTCCACTTATATTAAGGGATTTTTAATGAGGAAAGGGCCTGGCGGTATAACATTGAGATAAGCCCACTCAGGGCTAGGCCTGTGTTGGAATAAGATATCTGGCTAGGAAAGGTTATGAAGGGGAAGCTGGATTTTTGGGGAACTGCATGCCTCAGGGGCCCCACTCCTTTGTAAGCATGCTTCTGCTTCGTGGCCAGGGTGATGCTTTTCTGTGCCTTGGTTTAGCTGCCGGTTTCCTGGGACCAGGGATGCTGTTCTCTGGTTGGAGATGTAGTGAGGATAGGAGACCCCTGCAGCTGTTCCTGTTTAGGTAGTCTCTCTGAGCCTTAGTTTCCTTATTTGAAGAGAAGGGCTTAGCATTCTGTAACTGTGGCTTTCCTAGGCTGTAAAATTTACCTTGGAAAGGTGAGCTAGATAGAGACAGAGGAACCAGCCTTCCATATGAATCTTGCTGGTCTGTTTAGAACTAGTGACTTCAGGGCAAGACCGGCTTAAAGTGCTAAAACTTATGTTGGGACTAAGAGTAGATATGTTGAGTGTAGGGTGTAGGGGTGAGAAGAAACAGGTGAAAGTATGCTATTTTTTTTTTTCTGAACTGGCCCATTCTTTGATACTTAGACCACTACTATAACTAGGCTGTCTTCTCTGGTGCACTGTTATTGATCTGCTAAGTAAATGACAGACCTCGAGACTGTGTAATATCTTAATCACTGTAATTCCTTCCTTTATACTAACCTATGCTGATTATTTTGAACCTTTCTCATCTTGGTTTCAGAGGAGCTATGCAATTGCTCTGGGAAGCCTTCCTGTCTTTCCTTTCTTCCTGCCTCCTCCTGCTGGGTGGCTTTTCTTGCCCGCCCCTCACCTGTTTGCGGATCTCACTGTTTTCCTTTCCTTGTCCTCACACTTTCCACTTCTTGTCTCTTTTCCCTCCATAACCACGGTTTCTTCTTTCTTTTTTCTTTTTCGTTTTTTTCCTGGATCCTCTTCCTCTTTTCCTTTTAGAATCTTTTTATTGTATTTTCTCATTGGTAGTAAGTTGCTGACTTGGAGGGATCTTTGCTGTGATGTTTGTAAGCTTCCTTGTTTTTGACCTAAGCTCTGTTTTCTTTATGTGCCAGGATCTCTCCTTACTGCTCTCAAACTGTGTTTTGGGGCTTCCCAATAAGCAGTTTTTCTTCCTGGATTTATTCCCCATCTTTTTCCTGCAGAATGTGGGCAGAAGGGAAAAATCATGATAGTAAGTCAAGAGCTTGATGGCTTGAGCTGGAGAACAAATACAAATACAGCTAGATAGGAGACCTCCTGAGAGCTCCTCACTGAGATGAGGGGCTGGGAGATAGCCAGTTACCAGATGGCACAGTGGGATGAAGAGAAGGTGGTGAAGTCTTGGGGCAAGAGTGTTCTTTAGGAAGAAGAAGGTGGCTTTGGCATCAAAATGGAGGTTATTTGGGGGTAAGGGTAGCTGTAGAGGGAAAGATTTATAGGATATGTAAAGGATGTATAACCATATAGGTTTGTTTCCCCCTCCTGATGGTAGGCTCTTTGAAGAGGTTTATATTTGCTCTGCACCCCCCCCCCCCCCAAGTGTCCTAAAGTGGAGAGTCAGAGGGGAAATAGAGATGAGACTGACAGGATTATTGTTTCATTGACACTTACTAATATATGCAACATGTGCGCATGTGTGTATGCATGTATAAACACACATACACGATATCAATTTGATATCCATCCATTATTAACTGTTCTCTCTAGCTGGTGAGAACACTTGCCACCAAGCATGATGATCTGAGTTCTATTCCCAGGTTCCATATGGTTGAAGGAGAGACTAATTCTTACGAGATGTCTGGATATGTGAGCCATATGGTATGTGCTCACCACTATCCCAACGCACACATACATAAATAGATGTAATTTTAAAAATAAATATTCTCTCAGTCATCTATAGTATATTAGTTATGGTGTTGGTTGCTGGGTACTATTGGTTTTTAAAGGAGGTGCTTAGATTCATTTGCTGTGTTCAGATGCAGGTCTACCTCATGTGGTAGTATAGAGGGAAGTATAGGGAACTGTGATAATGTAGTGGAGGAAGACTAAGGTTCAACAAATCAGTGGCAGGGCTGAATTGTAAACTCAAGTCTTCTTTAATTGTGATATGAATTTAATTACTTAGACTATGTTACCTTGTGACATTATGTGCATGTTGTGTATAAAGAATTTTCTTGTTTTTTTCTGTCTTTGGGAATAAAATGTAGATATTAATGAAATAGAAAACAAATTTACATGTGGTAGGTTATTATGCTCTGGCCAAACAAATTCTCAGTACCTTGGAAGGAAGCAGACTTTGTCCCTGTTCATTTCTGGCTGCAGGCCATTTAGGTGACTCACTGCTGAGCACCCTCTCTGAGTTATTTGATCCCTTTCTCTTCCCTGTTTTCTTATATTCAATTTCTGGCACAAGATAGAGAGTCCAGAGACCAGATAGGCTAGGTGTTTACTTCACAGACTTCTGTAAGATAAGAATATAGCACCCTGTAGGGCTAGTGAGGATCCCGTGAGGCAATGGATGCATGAGCACACTTTGTGCAGTGATATGTTCTTGTTATTGTCTCTGGATGCATTCTTAAAACTCCTAAGAAAATGCTCAGATGCCCAGAAGCCCAGGATGCAACTGAGAAATTTAAATTATATCTCAATTCTTGAGGAATAAAAGAAAAAGAGGGAATATATAGAAAAAACTTTTAGGATTGATAATTCAGCTTCATGCTCAAAATGGAAGTCAACTGGTTATATAGTGCTTTATTCATGTCAGAGAGATGGTAGGGGGCCAATATAAAAGATTTTATTTTGAATGACTATGATAAGTAGACAAATAGAAGAGAAAGTAATTAAGGTCAAATCTTCATGTAATGGTTGCGGGTTACTTGTTTGTTTATCCAAGTTTCATATATTAAAATGAAAGATATATTAATATTGAAGAGTTTATTATTATGAAGATAAAGAAGTAATTGTATAAAAAATAAAAAAATATGGTGCTGGAGAGACGACATTGGTTGCTTTACCGGTCTTGGGTTTAATTCTCTGCAATAGCAGCCCACAACTGTCTATAACCCAGTTCCAGGGGATCTGGCAACCAAACGCAGACATACATGCAATAAAAATACCAATGCACATAAAAAAATTTAAAAAAATTACACAGTTGGTACTTAGCTATACTTATTTTTAATCTGCAAAATTAAACTCTAAAGTTACCTCTTAAGCAAGTCTTCCTTTGGGGTTGGAGAGATGGCACAGTGGTTAAGAGCACTGGATGCTTTTCTTGAGGTGCTGAATTCAATTCTCAGCTATCACATAGTGGATCACAACCATTTATAGTATGATCTGATGCCCTCTTCTGGCATGCAAGTATACATGCAGATAGTGTGTGTGTGTGTTTGTAAAATAAATAAATAGTATCTATAATATTTTTTTTTTAAAAAAAGAAACTTTACTGTTAGGGCCTCTCTTCTGGATTTATGTAGAACCTCTCTGCACTCAGAAGTGGCACTTGCCATTGATGTATTGTTCTGTAGATCCTGTATCTTTTCCTCCCATTAGTCTGCATTCATTGGAGGGCAGACTCAGGTCTAGTATATTTAAGAGTCAGCTGAGTGCCTTTTTAGTTTCTAAATATAGATTAGTAAATAAAACAGGTGTAGTTGCTGTTGTTTATTAAGGAGATTATAATAAATGAGTATAATTAAAAATTGTGATAGTTGCTGTGATAATCAAGAGTACCTTTTGATCATGTTAAGTCTGTCTGTGAAACAACTGCTATTCTGCCCAGTACCTGAAGCTTAACAGAAGTTTAGATAGAATTGACTGCCAGATAAGAGAGCTGTTTGGTCAAAAGGTTAAAAACTTGGCGTCATCAGCAACAAGGGTGGTATGTGAGGCCTTTGGGCTAGGTGACGTCATCCTGGGGAGAGTGTATTGTATGAGTAAAGGTGTCTGGAGTCTTAGAATTGTGAAAAATACTGAAGGAAGTGTATACAGGGGGAGAAGAGAAGGCAGAAAGATAGAAGGGAAAGCGAATCCAAGACAGTAGAGTATTTAAAAGAAAACTGAGGTTAATTATATTGACTGCTGATGAGAAATTGAACAAGAAAAGGACAGAAAAGTGACCATTAGATATTTCGAGATGGAAATGATTGGCAATCTTGACAAGAATATATTTGTGAAATAGGAAGGATGCCACTTGGCACAGAGGGGAAGGGAGTGGAGGCAGTACTTTAAATATTAATAAATAATTCTTTTGAGAAACTCTGCTTCTGAGGGCAAGCAAAGACATAAGTGGTATTTGGAAGAGGAAGATGGTGTTAGAGAAGAGTTGTGCAAACACGTGTAGGATACTGTATAGTGTTTGATATATTTTTCTAATATTTCTTGGGTCAGGTAAAAGGAATCATTTAGTTATGATTTTGAATTTCCTTTTTCTTTGCTATGCTACATCAGTTTCTAAACTCTTTGGCTCTACTTTTTAAGATAAATTTACTTGTTTTTCAGGCAAGGTTTCTGTGTTTAGCCCTGGTTGTCTTGGAACTCATTCTGTAGACCAGGCTGGCCTCGAACTCAGATCCTCATGCTTCTACCTTCCCAGTGCTGGGATTAAAAATGTGCACCTCCACCACTTGGCTGTCAACTAATTTCTTAATTACTGAGCCATCTCTTCAGTGTTTGTTATCTTATTACTTCAGTGTTTCTTTCTCAACTCTGGTCCTGCACTTACATCCACACGTGTACTTGACACTGTTTTATTTAGTTGCTTATTTATTGTCTGCATCTCTTACTAGACACATAATTCCTGCAAATATAAGAGTTTTGTTTTACCCAACTAGATTAGTACTATTACATTGTAAATACACAGCAATTTGTTAAATGGCAATATATCAAATGACTGAATATATCAGAGAAAAGCTTGGTGTAATTGAAGGTCTTTCCAGGGAAGAAGTCAGGCAAGAAAAGTATATAGGGAAAAGAAAGTTTTTAAAGGAAGAAATGGCATCATGACTTCATTGTAACTGGAAGCAAGAAGAATATGGTTGCATATGTAGGGAGGCATGTAGTTGTGGGGTGGAAACTGGAGTTTTCCTGAAGAGATTTTTGTTTTCATTTTTATAATTCCACCTTTAATCAACTTAGAATTATTTTTATGTCTACTATTTTATCTGTATAATTTCCATGATAATCTTCAATTTAAACATGTTTTTCTATATATTTCTTCAATTTTATCAGAAATATTTTCCATGTAAATCTTCAACTTTATCAGAAAATGTTTATAATTCCATTTTCAATCTACTTAGAAATACTTTTATGCCTACCATTATTAATATCTATATAAAATTTTCCATAATAATCTTCAATTTTAACGTTTTTCTACATTTTTCTACAATTTTATCAGAAATATTTTCCACGTAAATCTTCAATTCTATCATAAAATGTTTTTACTTCCTTTTTCAATTAATTTAGCAATGTTTTTTATGTCTGCCGTTTTACTCTTTAATTTTCCATGAAAATTGTCAATTTTAATGTGTTTTTCTATATATTTCTTCTATTTTATCAGAAATATTTTCCATGTAAATCTTAAATTTTATCATAAAATGTTTTTACTTCCTTTTTCAATAAAAACATGCTTTTAAAAAGAAAAAAATAAATAAATAAAAAATAAAAATAAGCTCATCCACTTAGGGGTAAGGTGTAGGAGATCTTATAGTGTCATACTGGAAAATAATTAGAACTTTGAAATGGAAACATTAACCAGATTTTATAGTGTTCTCTGAAACTGCTTCAGAATTGCTGCTTCAGTCTAGAAACATTTGGGAGACAGTTGAATTGAACTGGAATGTTGCTGGTTATTTAGAAAGGGGGGGAAAGGCGGACACTGTGTGTGTGTGTGTGTGTGTGTGTGTGTGCGTGTGCGTGTGCGTGTGCGTGTGCGTGTGTGTGTGAGAGAGAGAGAGAGAGAGAGAGAGAGAGAGAGAGAGAGAGAGAGAGAGAGAGAGAGATGGGGGGGGGACAGAGACAGACAGATACTGAGTATACTTGAGGGGGTCACAGGGATCAAACTCAAGGTCATTAGGCTTGGCAGCATGCCTTTACCCTCTAAGTCATCTTTTTGGTTTTGGGTAATTTTGAGAGACTGATTAGGCAAGATGAGAAGCCAAGGTGAGGATTGTAGGGACTGGTAAATAGGTTTATATTTGGTAATCAGACTCTGGGTGTGATCAAGTAAGGTTGGCTAACTTGGACCTGAAGTGAGAAAATGGAGTGTTCAGCATGTTGACAGGGACATCACTGAGACTGTTGGATAGCTTTCGATAGTGGTAAAGAAGCAGACAAGTTGGGAACTGAGTTAGTGACTAGGAAATCAATGGTAAGTGCATAGTGGTATGATAGCAGCCAGAAGAGGTGACTCACACACACATGCACGCGCGCACACACACACACACACACAGAGAGAGAGAGAGAGAGAGAGAAATGGTTTGCAAATAGCACTGAAAATTAAGGATAAAGTTTGTAAGATGAGTGTGAAAGAAAAGACAGCCTCTGGTTTCTTTGGGTCAGGCAGGGGCTGCAGTGGCAGCTAGAGAAGTCTCTTCCTGTGATAGGCAGGTTTCTTTTAAGGCTAGCATATAAAAGGAGCTAACCAATGACAAACAGAAAGTTTCAACAGAAATAGTAGAAGGGTTTGAATCAGGAGAAGAATATTAAGAGTAGGAAGATGTGTGTGTGTGTATACATGTATGTGTGTGTGTGTTGAAAAGCTGTTTGTGTGTGAGTCACCTCTGCTGACTGCTATCACCGCTGTACCTAAGTACAGGGCAAGATTAAGTATATTTTAAGTCTATTTGTTTGTTTGTTTGTTTGTTTTGTATTTTGTTTTTCAAGACAATATTTCTCTATGTATCCCTGGCTGTCCTGGATCTCGATCTGTACACCAGGTTGGCCTTGAACTCAGAGATCCACTTGCCTCTGCTTCCAAAATGCTGGGATTAAAGATTTGTGCCACCAGAGCCCAGTGAATTGTCTTTTACTTCAAATCTCTGTCATTTCCATATCTTTGTTGCCTCTCATTTCTCTTAACTTTAGGAAGGCTCTCAGCATAACCCTCTGTCTCTGTCTCATTCTGTCTCAAATTATCATTAGTGTCTAAAGAATACTTTTAAGATAATCAAAAAAATCAAGAAGGTAGTCATGCCCTTATAAGTATTTAAGTTAGAAGATTAGGTAAATTGTATACTCTGATGAGTCTCAGATTCCTTTACAATAAAGAGTTGGGATTGCCTGACTCTTGAGGAGCCTTCCAGTTTATCCCACCAAGCCAGATTGTCTTAAAGAGTGGGCTCTTACTCAGTACCTTAGGTGCTCCATGCCTCTACTGGGCCAAGGCCATGGAGACATAGAAATTAATCATAGTTTTATCCCTTGAGTTATTCTTGCCTAGTGACCACAAGAAGTGAAGATGAAACTTGACATTACTTCATAGAAATATGAATAAAATGCAGTTAAGTGTAGTAAAAAAATATTTACTAAAATTCCAGCATGGAGTTTCTTCCTGCCTTAGACCACTTACGTTCCCAGATGAAAGACACACACAGCCTTATATTTTTAAATATGCCTTAAACAGAGCAATAACTGGGCAACTGCCTACCCTCCATGCTGTTAGGATCTACTTCCCTACTGATAACTCCCAGTTACTACTTACTAAATTCTATGTTCCATCTGGGCTGCTCTTAACTCCAGTTGGCCAGCCCACATGGCCACATTTTTATGGCTCAGCTAGCCCATTGTGGCTCTCCTTCTCCCTCTTGCATGTTATGCTTCTCTTCTCTCCTCGAGGTCTCAAGCCTGGGAAACCTAAAGCTCACCTATGTGTCGTCTTCCCCCTAGCTATTTATTGATCAGAATTAACTGGGGGCAGGGTCACTCAGTGTCTTACGTGTACACTCTCTAGTCTTTGGGGCAAACAATTTTGGGGGACCCAAATTAGCATTAGAATACAAGCAGCAATATGCCAACCCTCTACCGTTAAGTTTTGAAGGAGGGTAAGTGGTCTTCTTCGAAAGTTTCTTAGAGGGAATGAGTACATTGGACCTTGAGGAATGAGTAGGAGTTTGCTAGGCAGACACATTGAAGCATCTTAGGCAGATAGAACAGTGCAGGTAAAGGTGGGGATATGAAAGTGTATTGATGCTGGGCAGTGGTGGCACACGCCTTTAATCCCAGCACTTGGGAGGCAGAGGCAGGTGGATTTCTGAGTTTGAGGCCAGCCTGGTCTACAGAGCGAGTTCCAGGACAGCCTGGGCTATACAGAGAAACCCTGTCTCGAAAAACTAAAAAAAAAAAAAAAAAAAAAAAAAAAGAAAGTGTATTGATGGAATGATAGGTTTGGAGAATGGTATAGGTAAAACTAGAAACAAATGGGGAAGAAACAAATATTCATTGGACATCTTTTTGTATCAAGCAGCATGTTAGGCACTGTCTCTTAAAACTTTTGTGTTTTTTAATTCTTATGATAACTCTAAAGTAGGTAGTCTTGTTTGCATTTTACATAAGAGTCAACACAGCATCAGAAATTAAAGTAGCTTTAAACCACCTACAGTTTTCTTCCCTGCTGCCCCAGCAGTTGCTTTTTTGTTGCTATACTAGAGCAAGTAGCTGGCTGGAGGCTGCATAGTGGGAGTGCCTTTGACGCATTAGAAGGACATCTCTCAGCAAATTCAAGGCTACAGTATTCCAGGTTCCTGCCAAAGAAAACCTCTTGGCACGATTTAATTAAAGATCAGATTCTAATAACCAGGCACCAAGGGCATACAGTACTCCTCAGGCCTGAGTGTTGGCCCTGTCAATACGCAGCTGCTCTGGGTTGTTCAAAGGTAGAAATGTAGTTGGGATGTGGAGTAGGTCTTATTTTTTCTTCTGTCCCTCCTTCATTTTGTTGACTAATTTATTGCAAACTTCTAGCATTTCTTCCCTCCCCTCCCTCCCTTCAACTGTGTTAGGAATTGACTTCAGCACTTGCATACTATTCTGCCACTGAGCTATATCCCCACCACGTTCCCTCTTTTATTTAAATTGATATCTGAGGGACTATCTGGAAAGTGCATTAGAGGACTGGTGAGGTGGCTCAGTGGGGAAAGGGACTTATTAAACCTCATGTTCTTAGTTTAATCCTTAGGACCCACACGGTGAAAAGAGAATGGACTGCTCTGATATGCCTCTCTGACATGCCCATGCATACAATGCACAAGCATGTGAACACATGTGCTAAACAAACAAATAAATATAACATTTTTAAAAAGTTAAGTAAATTAGAATTTGTGTAGTATATTCCTTTGTTCCTAGAGGTTACCGTGACATGTGCAGTGATCACACAAACATTTTTTCAGGTCCTTGCTTCTTGTGCTCACTGTGTGCATGTTGTGGGTGACTGGCAACATCTCTGAAACTATGTTTCTTTGAATTTGTTTCATTGTTCTATTCCCAGCACCTAGCAGAGCCTAGAAAAATGATACCTACCAAGTAGATTTCCAAGCTTTTTATAAATTCTGAAGTGTGATCTGGTGTTAGAGGTTATTAAAATACCTGTTCCAAACAATGGCTGAAATCTTATATGTAAAGGTAATTTATCCAGCTTGTTCTCCAGGGAAACTGTTTCATAGGATTTTAGCATTCACTTGGGAAATGTAAAGGACTGTCTTAAGCCCTAAGCCCCATGTTGTGAGCTCAAGACATCCCAGAATCCTCAGTGCAGATGAATAGCAACTTCCTTTAGATAATACCTCTTTTCTCATTGTAGTTTCTCTATAGCCTTGTTCTTTAATCAATAGCGTTTTGTTTTGTTTTTAAACCTGTGGCATTTACTGCCCAGATACAGAACTGCTTAGAAAAGTCTGTTGGTTTTTTTTTTTCTGGATATATGTGAGGCAGAGCACAGTAGGTCCACAGTGATCCTCCATGTTCTACTTTAGTTCTTTTTTTTTCCCCTTTAAAAACTGTACTTTAAATTAACATTCCCTCCCTTCTCTTCCTCCTTTCCTTTCTCTGTGATAGAGTCTTGCTCTGTAGCATAGTCTGGCCTCAAATTTTCAGCTCTCCTGTTTTTGGGGCTTGAATTGCAGGTGTATGCTTGTGTGTTTGCAAGTTATTATATGCCAGTTCACATTATATACAAGTACATACACATGTGGAAGCCAGAGGTTAACCTTGGGTTTTTTCCTTGCTCATTCTCTACTTTATTTACTGAGGTCTCTCCAAGAACCTGGAGCTCACCATTCCAGCTAGTTTAGCAGGTTTCTCTGGGATCTCATCTTTACTTTCCAGGTGCTGGAAGTGAATGTAAAAACAGAGAGGACTTGAATAAAACAGAGAAGAACTTATATGAGAACTCTTTTTCAGAGGAGGTGAATAAAGGTGGACTAGGCTGTGTTTGAGGTTATAGATATCCTACTGTTGGAGGATTTCAAGTATAGTTGGGACAACCCAGATGGGATCATGTGATACAAGGTTTCAGAGAATAGATTTCAGTAGAGTTTTGTTTAATCTACCCACTAATAATTCTCTTAAACATGATAAACTGACTAAGAATGAAGAAAAATATGGTGAAGCTTTCCTGGCATAGTCCTGTACTGTGGGCCTAAATGGGAGTTACATTAAATAAGGCTGCTGGTTGAAGGGCCTTGGGAGGCCAGGGAGAGCCTGGGTGGGTGTAAGGTAGCTGTGAGAGTATAATTTTGGAACTGGCAGCCTAGAGTAGAAGGGCATTGCCAGCTGAGACACTGGATGCTCTCTTGGAGGAGCTAAGGGACCTGAGTGGGAGCTGGATGAAAAGGCAGAACAGTCATATCTGGGGAGTGAAACTAGAAGAAATAAATAAAAAACCAGCCACCCAGCTAGTCAGTTCAGTTTAACAGGGCATCCTTAGTTTTGATATCATTTGTTCCAAAGGAAAGGAGCAATTGTTTTGTCAAAGGTTGGTGAAGATGAGTTAAAATCCAGTTGAGTTTGACTTTAAAAAGTTAAGCAAGGAGCCTGGCGATGATGGCAGCCTTTAATCCCAGCATTTGGGAGGCAGATTCAGGTGGATCTCTGAGTTCAAGGCCAGCTTGGTCTACAGAGTGATCTCCAGGATAGCCAGGGCTACACAGAGAAACTCAAACAAACTAACAAACAAACAGTTAAAATTTTCTTTAGTGAAGATAGAAATCATTGCATTGACATGGAGCCTGGCTCCTTCCCCTTCCTTGCTCCTTTTCTCTCTCTTTACAGTGTGATTAAGAATGTCTAATGAGAACACACATGGTATGCAGTCACTGATAAGGGGATATTGACCCAGAATCTCGGAATACCCTAGACACAATCAGCATATCAATAGATTTCTAAAAAGATGGAAGGAGAGACCCCTGGTCCTGGAAAGACTGGATGTAGGGGAACGCCAGGACAGAGTAACGAGAGGGGGTTGAATGGAGAAAAGAGGGAGGGAAGGGGGCTTATGGGACTTTCGGGGAGGGAGGAAACGGGAAAGGGGAAGTGATTTGGAATGTAAATTAAAAAAATAAAATAAAATAAATTAAAAAAAAAAAAGAATGTCTAATGAGGGCCAGGTATGGTGGCATACACTTTTAATCTCAATACTACGGAGGCAGAGGCAGGCAAATCTCCGAGGGTTTGAGTTATCCTGCTCTACATAGTGCGTTCTAGAACACTCAGAGCTACATTGTGAGACTCTGTCTCAAAAAACAAAAAAACAACAACAAAAAAGGGAGAATATTTTGTGAGCTAACAGGCAGTATAGCTTAGTGATAATGCCCAGAGTTCCATCTTTAGCACTTTAAATAAATAAAGAATACTTGGGAAGTTCAGGACTTTCTAGACATAAATTGAATGTGGATAGCTTTAGTTTGTAAGGCCAATTGGTATTGTACTATAAAGGACTTTGAATTTTATCTGTACTAGTAAATTCCTTTCAAGACAGCATATATCTATCTTTCTGTAAACTGTATATTAACTTGTATCTACTATAAGTTAAAAAGGTAAGGCACTGTTGGTCTGCAAAGATGGCTCCTGGAAAAGATATATCTGTACACAATTATAACAATACAAAGAACTGTGATAACCTGGAAATAAACACATTGCCTTGGAGCATAGAGAAAGAGCACCTGACTTTTTGGAGGTCAGAACATTTTCTAAAGGCAGCATAGAAACAACAGAATTAATCCTCAAAGGATGGATGAATTCACTGACAGGAAAATAGGCAGATGAAATATGTGTAAGGGGATGGAGATGTGAAAGTTATGGCATATTTAAAGAAATTAAAGAAGACGGTATAGCTATACTGTAAAAGGAATTAAAAGGAGTGGAAATATGGAAAGTGAGACTGATGAATGGGCCTGGTCAAATTAAAGAGAGATAATTTTCTACTATTTCATGAATACTAAGGAGAAAATATAAACTCTGGACACATTCATATTTATCTATTTTCAAGAACAAGAACATTTTAAGGCACTAACGCCTGTTTTCATTAAAACTACTTGTTGACATATCATGGGGTTTTCCTCTTTTAAATTTTATTCTGTATTCAGAGAAGGGATATCCAGAAGATCTGTCACATGGGCAACATCTTTCTTGTGAAGGACCAAAACGTCTAAGTACTGTAAATTTGTGGGCATATGGTCACTATTCTGCCAGTGTGACCTGAAAGAGGGTATAGGTTATATGTAAATGTGAGTATTGTTTAGTCTTGGTAAAGCTAGACACAAAATCAGAAGTTTCACTGACAGTTGACTGTATAGAGAAAGATAACTTTCCTAAAGTTATAAAGTTAAATGTTTTCAGCAAACTCAATGTATGGAATGCTGCTGGAAGTTTTAGTTACTCTTCATGTTGATGAATGAATGGAACTGAAAAAGCTGTGAGATTTCTCAGCATCTAGTAAGTGTTACTGGATTTCCCACCAAGTTTTTGCCTGGTCCATATCTGCTTTTCACCTACATCATGGTGTATATATTTATTCTTTCGGCTCTGAGGGAAGAGAATGCAGAGCAAAACAAAATCTTGGTGAATTTTTAGCAGTGTTTGGAACATATTAGCGATTTACATCTGGCTTACTGAGTAAATAGGCTAGCAGTATTCATGACAAGTACAGAATGACTGTATGATTTTAATTTTAAAACATCTAAAATACATAATTACTTGTGCTAAAAAAATAATATGAGTGTTATTATGTTTTTCTTTTGATTCTAGTAGCTGCTGCTGCTGCTGGTGACAATGTCAAATAACGGCGTAGATATCCAGGACAAACCCCCAGCCCCTCCAATGAGAAACACCAGCACTATGATTGGAGCTGGCAGCAAAGACACTGGAACCCTAAACCATGGCTCCAAACCTCTGCCTCCAAACCCAGAGGAGAAGAAAAAGAAGGACCGGTTTTACCGATCCATCTTACCTGGAGATAAAAGTACAGTATTTTGTTTATTTTTATTATTTGTGTGCTTTAAGAAGAAAAAAAACAAAGCAAATCAGCTTTTTTTCCCTATGAATAGTCTGATAGAAGTTCTGTCCTTCCCTGACTTAATTCTCCTCCAATATCTTTTATTTTCTTATTAACATGCCTTGCCTTTCTAGAGCAGCTAAAGCGAAATGCAAAATTGACTCATTGCTCAGGATTATATTTGAACAAAATTTTAAGAATAAATTTGCTCTTGCTAGCTTTCAGACAAATTGAAAATATTTGTATGTATCTATTTCTTTTCCTTTTTGAATTTTTAAAAATGTTTATCAAATCATAAAACCTGCAGACTTTTGACATGTCTTTGGATATTTCTTTTTCCCAGATTACTTTCACTTTGAATGCTGCCTTTGCAAATTTTATCACCTTATTTTTTTTGTCTAGATCTTTGGTCCCATTCTCAAGATTTGGGATTTAGTGTTATTAAGAATAGGAAAGAATGGTTGAGGAAAGATGGCAGAGGTAAGTAGGAATCACTATGAGTTCAGTAGAGTAAGATTTACTAGGCAACCTCATTTCCTGTTGGTTTTAAAGTCTAGATCTCACTCTGTATCCCTGGCTAGCCAGCCATAAGTCCATGACGTTCTTCTGCCTTAACTTCCAAATGATGAGATTACTGACATAAGCCACCATGCCCACCTTTCATGGACTCTTACTAATAAAACTTAAAAGAATAATCAAAATCTTAATGATGAACCTGAAAAAGTCACTGACATCTTTATAGAAAAAACAGTGGAAACATAAAAGTTTAGGTGTCCCCATAGATGGTTTTTGCCTGATACTAACAATGCTAACTTGGCTAGGCAGTGGTAGCACATACCTTTAATCCTAGCACTCAGGATGCTGAGGCAGGCAGATCTCTTGAGTTTGAGGCCTACAGAGTGAGTTCCAGGACAGCCAGGACTATAGAGACCCTATCTTGAAAAAAAAAAAAGAAAAAAAGCTAGCTTAGATGACTTAGGACTGCCAATCTTAGGTAAAGTTCTCAGATATCCATGTAGGACTCTTTTTGTGGTGAGGCTTTCTATCTGTGGAAGTACAAGTTTCAGGTTCAGATGCCCCTATTTTACCACTATCAAGAAAGTCTGAGGTAACTGCAAAAGAAGAGGCAGTTTCTGAAATTATATATCTTACGAGGAACTTGTATAGCAATACATACAGAAAGAACTACTACAACTTAACTAAAAATCAGGTAACTCAGTTTAAAAATATACAAAGGATCTGTATAGATATCTCTTCAAAGAAGATAGACAAATGGAAAATTAGCATATGAATAAATGTTATCATTAGTTGCCAGGGAAATACAAATTCTAACCACTGCATACTAGGACAGCTATAACAAAAAACGCTGGATGATATCAAATGTTGGTGGGACTATGGAAGTATTTGAGTCTTTCCTAATTGCTGGTAGGAATGTAAAATGGTATAGCCTCAGAAAGCATTCTGGCAATTTTTTAGATGCTTAAATGGAGAGAAATGTTACTACCCAGCATTTCCACCAAAGAGAAATAATGCTTTAGCCTCATTTTCCATGATACCCAAAGTTGGAACTGTCTAATATTAAAAATAAAATATAACATCAATATAATGAAATAATATTTGGTTTAAAAAATAAAGTCCTGAGCCATACTGTATCTATGGGTAAACCATAAAATATGTGGTTAAGGGAAAGACCTAGTCATAATGGTCACATAGTGTGTAATTCCATTCATGTGAAATGTCTAGAAATGTAAATTTCTAGATAAAAGGCATGTTAGTGGTTGCCTAAGGATATAGAGTAGGTAATAAACAGATGAGATTAAGGGGGTGATGGCTAAGAGATAGGGAATTTCTTTTTAGAATGATCAAAATGTCTTGGATTGTGGTGGTGTTTGTCTGGTTCTGTGAAATACTAAAAGCCCAATTATTCTTTATAGGTAAATTATAATAGTATGTAAATTATTATCCATAAAATTGTGTTTGTGTGTGCATGCATGTGTGTGCCTGCGTGCCTGTCTGACTGCCTGTCTGTGTGGTGTATATGTGTGGTGTATGTGTCAGTAATATGCTTATGCACCTGTAGAGATCAGAGGAAGGACACTGGGTATCTTAATGTGTCCAATTCCACCTTATTCCCTTGAGAAAGGTTCTCTTACTGAAGTTGGAGCTAGGTGGACAGTCAACAAACCCCAGCAATCCTCCTGTTTCTGTTCCCCCAAAATCCTCTACAGTGGTGGGGTTACAGATGCACATGGGAGGGCTTGTTTTTGAGATGGATGCTGGCAATTTTAACTCTGATCCTCATTCTTACATTCTTAACCAATGAACTGCCACCCCAGCCTCTTTTTGTTTTTGAAGATTTCCTATCTAAAACAGGAATGAAACAGCACCTTCCTACATCATTGCAACCAAAAGAGTAGCTTTACTTGCCAAAAATGTAGATACCTAGTTTGTAATCTTGCTTCTTTCATAAGCTGGATATCACATTTGTACCAGTGACTTCTCTGTAGACTTCAGTGCTTTCATCCAAAAAGATGAGAGCCAGAGCAACAGACACAGTTCTTTTTAGCTCTGCAACCCTATATTTATATAGATGAGGTATTACAAAATGTCATTGGATCAGGCTTGTCTATGTAGGTGGAAAGAAACTAGGACATTGTTAGGTATTTTTATTGATGATAGAGCTGTAGACTTGGGGGTTCTTCTGGAAATCTGAGTTCCCCTAGGCCAAATTTCATCTGAAAAATTAATCTTATCCTTTAGATCAAGTCTGCATCTTTACAGGTTGAAAACCTAGAGGTTGAAAACAGTTACAAGAAATTTTTGAAAGATCTAATAGGTATTTTATTTTCTAGCTATGAATTTTCTATAGATTCCCTTAGCACATTGGTTTTACCCCTGCTTTAAGAGCCTTGTTAATGATTATTAATATGTATATTAAGATGGAAAAAATGGCTGAATTTCTTCTTTTTTGTTTTGAATCTTAGTTTCGGCTAGCAATCTATTACTTAACTGCAGGATATACATCAGGACTAGTAGTCTTTGACATGCTCTGCCTTTATATAGTATTTGAGGATTAGTAGAGGCTGTATAGAGAATTAGTCTAGGAATGAACTCCAATAACCGTGACTGAGTTCTTGCATCAACTCTGTCATTTATTATTTTTAAATATTGTTACAGCATCACCTGTAAAGTGGGAGTAACAGCTTATGCTCATCTTTGTCACTAGTAGGCATTTGTATACCACTTTATGTCATGAATGCAAATTATTTTCTAAACTGTAAAACCATACAGATGAGAGGTTAACTGATTTTAAAGAAATCTCATTTATTCTTTTATCATTATCCAATACTCACAACTTATTTCCAGTAGGAAAGTTGAAGCTTAGAGAATAGTAAACAATGCCCATGGTCTCATTGGTGGAGAGTGAGAGGAATGAATGTAGAACTAAGTCTTCATAAAGTATCTATTGCATCTACTACTGTGTTCCTGTTCTTCTCATATCAGATTCCTACATGGTACTTTTAAGAAATACTTACCCATTCCCACCCAGACGTTGGAGGCAGAATTTCTAGAGATGCAGTGTTGTGTCTCTAAAGAAAATGAGAATGAAAAGTTCTTTACAGGTTACAGTAGTGGTTTAGATTAGAGCTGTCAGTGGGTGGTATCTGTGGGCATTACCTAATGCTGACTTCTAGGATGGCCTCAGTTTGTGCTTGAGGGAATGCATACATGATTGGAAGAAGAAGCTATAATTGAAGGCTTGTAATAGGTGATGCTGAGTTGCAGAATTCCATGTGGGAAAGCCTGGTTCCTGTGGTTAGGATTTGGTTTATTCTAAGAAGTCATATAGTATTTAGTTTGCAACCTCTTTCTGGCTGCATTTTCATGACCAAAGTGAAATTCTCTGAGCTTGGGAAGAGGTTGGTGAAGTTAATTTTAATACTGAACTATAGGAGTGTTTGTCTCTCTTAAGTTTGGAATTACTGCCTTTTGCTCAGATTAGTTCAGTTGAGCCAATGAAAGGTGCTGTTTAAAACTAATTTAAAAATAGGGTTACTGACTCTTGCTGAAACTTTAATGTCTGTGGTAAAACATGGGATTTTGTAATCAGCTGCTTTCCCCAAGCTAAGCCCAGGCTGAACTAAGAGATTGCAAGCTTCTTTTCTTATGTTATTTCTTCAAACTTAAGGACTCTACTTATATGAAAGCAAGGTGATTCTTTCTCCTTTCCTTTCTGTCTTCAGCCATAGTTGAATTCTCTGTCTTAATCAGCTTATTGAGAAACTCTTACTTCAGTAGTTGCAAATATTAATAATAAAACATGTTTTTAAGGTTTTTAGTTTATAAAACCATATATTTTAATTGATTCACAGAATAGTAAATTGTGCTGGTTTTTTATTTCATTTTTTTAACTGAAGTTTTATATCTTTATTACTGTGTTGAATTCTAGTGGTGATTAATGTCACCCTTATTTTGTTTTTAATTTCAAAGGAGAGGCATCCAATATTTTATAGCTATATAATGTTTTTTAGAGGCTTTGATGATTAGCTTTTATTACGTTAAGTAAATTTTGTAATCCTATTAAGAAGTTTTAATGATGTTGAATATCACATTTTAGCAAAAGCTAAATTATTAGTTTAATTGATTTTATATATATACTCCCTTTTTTTCTTTTCATTTTTTTTTACAGTTCATTTTATTTTATTGCATATATGTGAGTACCTGCATATGTGTATGTGTGTGCTCGTTATCCTCGGAAGCCAGAAGAGAGTGTTAGATTTCCTGGAATTAGAGCTACAGATAGTTATTAGTCACCATAATGAGTGCTGGGAACTAAACCCATGTCTTCAGGAAGCAGCAAACACTCTTAACTGCCAAGCCATCTCTTTCTAGTTCCCTTCTTTCTTCCTTCCTCTTTGTTTCTTTTTATTGTTCTATTGATTGATGGATGATGGTGATGATAAGGAGGAGGAAGAGAAGGAGGAGGAGGAAGAATAATATTTGTGTCCCATGGCATCTGTGTGGAGGTCAGAGAACAACTTTGTGGAGTTGGTTTTCTGTTTCCAGCACATGGGTCTTAGAGATTGAATACTAGTCATCAGACTTATATGGCAAGTGCTTTCCCCCCTGAGTCATCTTACTGAATCTCTCTTTGTTTTTTTTAATATGGTAAATTGCATTTATTTAAAAGGTTGATATATAACTAATACCATATAGTTTACCATCTCAAAATACTTGATATTTTAGTATATTTACAAAATCAAAGAGTTAGGAGCTATGAGTATAACATAGTGGTATACATTAGCATAAACATGCATAAAGACCTACGTTCAGGTCTCAGCACCAAAAATATTTGTTCAGTCATTACAGCTAGTATCAGTATGTTTTCATTAGACCAAAAAGAAATTCCATTCCTATTAAGTCAGTGTTCATTTGTCTCTTCGCTCATCCCCTGTCAACTTATACTCTGTTTTTAGTCTGAATTTGTCTGTTCTAGATATTTCAATAAATGGAATTACAAAATATGCTGTGTTTTGTGCTTCTTTTTAAAATTTATTTTACTTTTATGTGTATGAGTTTTTTGCCACAAATATGTATACCATGTACATGTCTGATGCCTATGGAGGTCAGAAGAGGATATGGAATGTTCTGAAACTGGAGTTATAGATGGTTGTGGGTGCTGGGGAGTGAAGCTAGGTCCTCTACATTATGCTAAATAATGGAACTTTTCAAAGTTGTCATCTGATCTGCACAAAAATGCAAAGACAAACAGGAAATATTCTTTTTTTTTATTATTTATTTTATTTTATTTTTTTTAATTTACATTCCAAATCATTTCCCCTTTCCCGTTTCCTCCCTCCCCGAAAGTCCCATAAGCCCCCTTCCCTCCCTCTTTTCTCCATTCAATCCCCTCTCGTTTCTCTGTCCTGGCGTTCCCCTACATCCAGTCTTTCCAGGACCAGGGGTCTCTCCTTCCATCTTCTTAGAAATCTATTGATATGTGGATTGTGTCTAGGGTATTCCGAGATTCTGGGTCAATATCCCCTTATCAGTGACTGCATACCATGTGTGTTCTTTTGTGATTGGGTTACCTCACTAAGGATGATATTTTCAAGATCTGACCATTTGCCTAGGAATTTCGTGAATTCATTGTTTTTGATTGCAGAGTAGTATTCCATTGTGTAGATATACCACATCTTCTGAATCCATTCCTCCGTTGAGGGACATCTGGGTTCTTTCCAGCTTCTGGCTATTATAAATAAGGCTGCTATGAACATAGTGGAGCATGTGTCCTTATTGCATGCAGGTAAAGCCTCTGGGTATATGCCCAGGAGTGGTATAGCCGGATCCTCCGGGAGTGTCATGCCCAGTTTTCTGAGGAACCACCAGACTGCTTTCCAGAGTGGTTGTACCAGCTTGCAATTCCACCAGCAGTGGAGGAGTGTTCCTCTTTCTCCACATCCTCGCCAACAACTGCTGTCTCCTGTGTTTTTGATCTTAGCCATCCTGACTGGTGTGAGATGGAATCTCAGGGTTGTTTTGATTTGCATTTCCCTAATGACTAAGGATGATGAACATCTCTTTAGGTGCTTCTCAGCCATTAGATATTCTTCAGGTGAGAACTCTTTGTTTAGCTCTGTACCCCATTTTTTAATAGGGTTACTTGCCTCTCTGGAGTTTAACTTCTTGAGTTCTTTGTATATATTGGATATTAGCCCTCTGTCGGATGTAAGGTTGGTAAAGATCATTTCCCAGTTAGTTGGTTGCCGCTTTGTCTTTTTGACAGTGTCTTTTGCCTTGCAAAAACTTTGTAATTTAATGAGGTCCCATTTATCTATTCTTGATCTTAGAGCATAAGCTATTGGAGTTCTGTTCAGGAAATTCTCCCCTGTGCCCATATGTTCAAGGTTCTTCCCTAGTTTCCCTTCTATTAGTTTCAGTGTGTCTGGTTTTATGTGGAGATCTTTGATCCACTTAGACTTGAGCTTAGTGCAAGGAGATAAGAATGGGTCAATTTGCATTCTTCTGCATATTGACCTCCAGCTGAGCCAGCACCATTTGTTGAAAAGGCTATCTTTTTTCCACTGTATGGTTTTAGCTCCTTTGTCAAAGATCAAGTGACCATAGGAGTGTGGATTCATTTCTGGGTCTTCAATTCTGTTCCATTGATCTACATGTCTGTTACTGTACCAATACCATGCGGTTTTTAACACTATTGCTCTGTAGTACAGCTTGAGGTCCGGGATACTGATTCCCCCAGAGGTTCTTTTACTCTTGAGAATAGTTTTAGCTATTCTGGGTTTTCTGTTATTCCAGATGAATTTTTGAATTGCTCTTTCTAACTCTATGAAGAATTGAGTTGGGATTCTGATGGGGATTGCATTGAATCTGTGTATTACTTTTGGTAAGATGCTCATTTTTACTATATTAATCCTGCCAATCCATGAGCATGGCAGATTTTTCCATCTTCTGAGGTCTTCTTCAATTTCTTTCTTCAGAGACTTGAAGTTCTTGTCATACAGATCTTTCACTTGTTTGGTTAGAGTCACGCCAAGATACTTAATATGGTTTGTGGCTATCGTGAAGGGTATTATTTCTCTTACTTCTTTCTCAGCCTGCTTATCCTTTGAGTATAGGAAGGCTTCTGACTTGCTTGAGTTGATTTTATATCCAGCCACTTTGCTGAAGTCATTTATCAGCTGTAGGAGTTCTCTGGTGGAGTTCTTTGGGTCGCTTAAGTATACTATCATATCATCTGCAAATAGTGATAGTTTGACTTCTTCCTTTCCAATTTGTATCCCTTTGACCTCTTTTTGTTGTCTAATTGCTCTAGCTAGAACTTCAAGTACTATATTGAAACGATATGGAGAGAGAGGGCAGCCTTGTCTAGTCCCTGATTTTAGTGGGATTGCTTCAAGTTTCTCTCCATTTAGATTGATGCTGGCTACCGGTTTGCTGTAAATTGCTTTTACTATGTTTAGATATGGGCCTTGAATTCCTGATCTTTCCAAGACCTTTAGCATGAAAGGATGCTGAATTTTGTCAAATGCTTTCTCAGCATCTAATGAGATGACCATGTGGTTTTTTTCTTTGAGATTGTTTATGTAGTGGATTACATTGATGGATTTCCTTATATTGAACCATCCCTGCATCCCTGGGATGAAGCCTACTTGATCGTGGTGAATGATCGTTTTGATGTGTTCTTGGATTCGATTGGAAAGAATTTTATTGAGTATTTTTGCATCGATATTCATAAGAGAGATTGGCCTGAGATTCTCTTTCTTTGTCGGATCTTTGTGTGCTTTTGGTATTAGTGTAATTGTGGCTTCATAGAACGAGTTGGGTAGTGTTCCTTCTGTTTCTATTTTGTGGAACAGTTTGAAGAGTATTGGTGTTAGGTCTTCTTTGAAGGTCTGATAGAATTCTGCACTAAAACCATCTGGACCTGTGCTTTTTTTGGTTGGAAGATTTCCAATGACAACTTCTATTTCTTCAGGGCTTATAGGACGGTTTAGATGGTCTATTTGATCCTGATTTAATTTTGGTACTTGGTATCTGTCAAGGAAATTGTCCATTTCCTCAAGATTTTCTAGTTGTGTTGAATACAGGTTTTTGTAGTAGGATCTGATGATTTTTTGAATTTCCTCAGTTTCTGTTGTTATCTCTCCCTTTTCGTTTCTGATTTTATTAATTTAGATACTATCTCTGTGCCCTCTGGTTAGTCTGGCTAAGGGCTTATCTATGTTGTTGATTTTCTCAAAGAACCAACTCCTCGTTTTGTTGATTCTTTGTATGGTTTTATTTGTTTCTACTTGATTGATTTCAGCCCTGAGTTTGATGATTTCCTGCCTTCTACTCCTCTTTGGTGTATTTGCTTCTTTTTGTTCCAGGGCTTTCAGGTGTGCCATTAAGCTGTTAGTGTATGCTGTCTCCCGTTTCTTTTTGGCGGCACTCAGGGCTATGAATTTTCCTCTTAGCACTGCTTTCATTGTGTCCCATAAATTAGGGTATGTTGTGCCTTCATTTTCATTAACTTTCAAAAAGTCTTTGATTTCTTTCTTTATTTCCACCTTGACCAAGTTATCATTGAGTAGAGCATTGTTCAGCCTCCATGTGTACGTGGGTTTTCTTTTGTTTTTGTTGCCATTGAAGACCACCCTTATTTCATAGTGATCTGATAGGAGGCATGGGATTATTTCTATCTTCTTATATCTGTTGAGGTCTGATTTGTGACCAATTATTTGGTCAATTTTGGAGAAGGTACCATGAGGAGCTGAGAAGAAGGTGTATTCTTTAGCTCTAGGATGAAATGTTCTATATATATCTGTTAGTTCCATTTGGTCCAAGGCTTCAATTAGATTCACTGTGTCCCTGTTTAGTTTCTGCTTTCCTGAACGATCCATTTCAGAGAGCGGGGTGTTGAAGTCACCCACTATTATTGTGTGCGGTGCGATGTGTGCTTTGAGTTTTAGTAAAGTTTCTTTTACGAATGAGGGTGTCCTTGCATTTGGAGCATAGATATTCAGAATTGAGAGTTCTTGATGGTGGATTTTTCCCTTGATCAGTATGTAGTGTCCTTCTGTGTCTTTTTTGATGACTTTAGGTTGAAAATCAATTTTATCTGATATTAGGATGGCTACTCCGGCTCGTTTCTTGGGGCCATTTGCTTGTAAAATTGTTTTCCAGCCTTTTACTCTGAGGTAGTGTTTGTCTTTGACACTGAGGTGCTTTTCCTGCATGCAGCAAAATGCTGGGTCCTGTTTACGTATCCAGTCTGCTAGTCTATGTCTTTTAATTGGGGAATTGAGTCCATTGATATTAAGAGAGATTAAGGCATAGTGATTATTGCCATCTGCCATTCTTGACGCTATCTTTATGTTTGAGTGGTTATCTACTTTTGGGTTTGATTCAAGAAGGTTATTATCTCATTTTTTCCAGGGTGTTGTTTCTCTCCCTGTACTGGAGGTTTCCACCTATTATCCGTTGCAGGGCTGGATTTGTGGAAAGATATTGTGAAAATTTGGTTTTATCATGGAATATCTTGGTCTCTCCATCTATGGTGATTGAGAGGTTTGCTGGGTATAGTAGTCTAGGCTGGCATTTGTGCTCTCTTAGTGTCTGCATGAGATCTGCCCAGGATCTTCTGGCTTTCATAGTCTCTGGTGAGAAGTCTGATGTGATTCGGATAGGTCTTCCTTTGTATGTTACTTGGCCCTTTTCTCTTACTGCATTTAGTATTCTTTCTTTGTTTAGAACATTCGGTGTTTTGATTATTATGTGACGGGAGGTATTTCTGTTCTGGTCCAGTCTGTTTGGAGTTCTGTAGGCTTCTTGTATGTTCATCGGCATCTCTCTCTTTAGGTTAGGGAAGTTTTCCTCCATAATTTTGTTGAAGATGTTTACTGGCCCTTTAAGTTGCAAATCTTCACTCTCATCTATACCTATAATCCTTAGGTTTGGTCTTCTCATTGTGTCCTGGATTTCCTGGATGTTTTGGGTTACACGTTTTTTGCATTTTGCATTTTCTTTGACTGTTGAGTCGATGCTTTCTATGGTATCTTCAGCACCTGAGATTCTTTCTTCCATCTCTTGTATTCTATTGTTGATGATTGCATCTATGACTCCTGATTTCTTCCCAAGGTTTTCTATCTCCAAAGTTGTCTCCCTTTGTGATTTCTTAGTTGTTTCTACTTCCTTTTTTAGTTCCTGGATGGATCTGCTGAGATCCTTCACTTGTTTGTTTTTTCCTTTATTTCTTTAAGGTATTTTTGCATTACCTCTTTCAGGATTTCTTCCTGATGACCCACGTTCTCCTGCATTTCTCTGAGCAATTTTTGTGTTTCCTCTTCATGGGAATCCATCTGTTGATCCATTGTCTCCTGCGTTTCTTTAAGCAGTTCTCGTGTTTCCTTTGTAAGGGCATCTAACCAACCGTTGATTCATTTCTTTAAGCAATTTTTGTGTTGCCTCCTTATGGGCATTCGTCTGTTGACCCATATTCTTCTGCATTTCTTTATGCAATTTTTGTGATTCCTTTGTGAGTGCATCTACCCGTTGATTCATCTCGTTAAGCGATTTTTGTGTTGTCTCCTTGTGGGCCTCCATCTGTTGATCCATGTTCTCCTGCATTTCTCTAAGCGATTTTTGTGTTTCCTTTGTAAGGGCTTCTAACCATTGATTCATGGTCTCCTGTAATTCTTTATTAGATTTATTTGTGTCCTTCTTGTGATCCTCTAATAGCATCATGAGAAGTGATTTTAAATCCAGATCTTGTCTTTCGGGTGTGGTGGGGTATCCAGGACTTGCTGCTGTTGGAGAGTTGGGTTCGGATGGTCCCATATTACTTTGATTTCTGTTAGTAACATTCCTACGTTTGCCTTTTGCCATCTGGATACCTCTGATGTTAGTTGGTCCTGCTGCCACTGGCTGTTGGTTGGACCTCCTGTGAGCCTGCAAAGCTATTTCTGCCCCCCCTGGATTACCAGGATTCCCCTGGCACCGATTTCTGGGGCCTGCCTGCTCATGAGTGACTTTGGAGCCCTGATGTGCCTTGCCCCAAGTGATCTTATATTGGGGAGTCCATGCACATCCAAAGGCTCAGCCTAGTGGATTCCTGGAGCAGAGGTTGCCAAAGGGAGGCTGGTAGGCTCCTGCCCTGTGCAGGGGTGTGTGATCTCTCCTGGGGAGGGAGGGGGCTACCCTCTGCCAGCCAGAAGTCCTACAGCAGAGCTGGCGCGCTGATTACTGCAGATCCGCCCAGCTCTTGGGAGCCACGTGCACACAATCCGCCCAAGACCCAAGTGATATTATGCCTGTCTGTCTCAGAGCCTGGCAGTCCCAACTTCCCGGCCACTGGAGCAAAGATGGTGGAGTGCACTCTACACACTCTCCGTGGCGCTGCTCACCCTGCAGACGCGATGGTCTGCAGATCTGGCTCCCAGACGACCACAGCGCTGACCCGTTCTTGGGCGCAGACGGAAGCCCCAACAGGCCGTGTCCCAAGTGATGTTATATTGGGGGGAGAGCCTGGGTACCTGTCTCTTCAGTGCAATCTGCCGGAACAGAGGTCGCGGAAGGAAAGCTGGTAGGCTCCCGCCCAGTGCGGGGTCCCTCTGCCAGGCAGAAGTCCCACAGCAGAGCTGGCGCGCTGGTTACTGCAGATCAGCCCAGCACTTGGGAGCGGCATACACACAAGCCGCCCGAGACCCAAGCGATATTATGCCTGTCTGTCTCAGAACCTGGCTGTCCCAAGTTCCCAGCCACTGGAGCAAAGATGGCAGAGTGCACTCTTCACACTCTCAGTGGCGCTGCTCACCCTGCAGACGTGATGGTCTGCAGATCTGGCACCCAGACGACCACAGGGCTGACCCGTTCTTGGGCGCAGACGGAAGCCCCAACAGGCCGTGTCCCAAGTGATGTTATATTGGGGGGAGAGCCTGGGTACCTGTCTCTTCAGTGCAGTCTGCGGGAACAGAGGTCGCGGAAGGAAAGCTGGTAGGCTCCCGCCCAGGAAATATTCTTAAATACTGAGACATCTTTTCAATCTTTCCAGCCCTCCTCCCCCAGCTTCTTGTACTTAGCATAATGCTTCCAAAGTTCATCCATTTTATAGCATGATGAGTGCTTCATTTCTTTTTATCAGTGAACTTCATTATATGAATCTTCTACAATTTATACATTTATCAGTTGAGGGAATGTTCTATCAGATTCACTCAGTCACAGGCTTTAGTCATCATAAAAATGTCCTACAGTGGCTAGAGATGGGGTTTGTGGCCTTGGGCTATTAAATCCCCAGGAACATAGATTTGCTTTATCCAGTTTTGTTCTTCAATCCCCAAATCAGAGTATATGTCTAGTAGGAGATTATCAAAGTTGGTTGGCTTTCTGGTGGCAAAATCCTGAGTATATTGTTGCCTCTAGGTCTTTGCTTACTCTGTTCCTAGAATGTCCTTCCCTGTCTCTGCCAAGCTAATAGCTATTTATCCTTAATGATTTCTTTCAGATGGTATCTTTTACAGAACGGTAACTCATTGTTTACTTTCATCTATATTCTGAACAGTAATTGGTGTCCTATTATGCAAGTAGAACTTGAAACTCAAAGACTTTTCTAGGGTTGAACAAAGAGTGCATGCCAAGATGATAAGAAATGGGTGTGGTGGCACATGTCTTTATTCTAGGAGGCCGAGACAAGTGAATCTCTGAACTCCAGTCCAGACCTGCCTGGTATACAGAGTATGACCCAGAACAGCCAGGGCTACACAGAGCAACTTTTGTCTTGAAAAACTAAAAACTTTAAAAAAAAAAAAAAGTAAGTTCTGACCTCAGTCTTCTTGGCTGTAGAATGGAGATAATCCATGCTGTCTGCCTCCTGGGCTTGTTGTGAGGAGGCAGTGGGACAGTGGCTAAAGCTTGTTAAGGCCTGTGCATATATGATGGAGATGGTTACTTTTTCCAAGAAGTAATGACAGATTTGACTTCTTCTCTAGTTCTGTCCTATATTTTTGCCTTAAGAACTCTGTTTGCTGCTGGGGTTCTAGCTGGTAGTCTATCTAAACCTCACATAGTACCTAGGCTATGTCGGCCAGCTATATTCCCAATTCCTCTTCTCCTTTCTCACTTCCTGTTCTCAGGTCCGGTTTATGTTAAGCTGCTATTTCAGTTAGCAGTTACTTCCATTCAAGTCAAAAGGGATTAGGATGGCACAGTGGAGGGAAAGACTTGATCAGATAGACTGAGTCTTACTATCATGTGCCCTGTGATTCAGGACAAGGCAGTTTCTTTTCCAGGGATGTCTTTCTTCAGGAGTAAAATTAGATAGTTTCTATGATTACTTCCTAACCATGTCCAGGGTGTTCTTAAACTAAGCTCTATGTTGGGTTCTGTTTGAGATTCGTAAATATCATGATTATAAGTCATGACTTGGTTGGATCCTTAAGAAGTTTACATTTTACTTCTTAAAACTTTCAAGGAATTGTATGAGATAATGAATGACAAGGTGTATGATGGTATAACAGACTTTATGCCTTGGAAATTCACAGGGGGAGAAGTAGAAGACAATCCTTTCCTGCAGAAATGGGACTTGAATCAGTCTTTAAAAGAGAAGAAAAAGTGAGCTCCAAGTAGGAGGTGGGAGCTTGTGAGGTGTATTCAGAGGCTATAGGCAGAGGGAAGACTGGCTGGCAGAGGTAGAGCTAACTTTAGAATTAACCCTGCCCTCCCCATGTGGTACGTGATTTCATTTCTTTGGCACTCTTTTCTATAAACTGCTTGCTCTCTCTCTCAGGATCTTTATTACCATAATTCCTTCTGGATTTAGCATCCATGTCTATGATGTTATATACTTTATTAATATACAATGGGAATGATTTATAAATAATAACAAGATATATAAATATAACATGTTTAAATCTAAATTAAACAATATAATTGTAATTCTCCAAAACCTTTTAAGGGATTAGCTTAGAAGGGATTTAGAAACAGCCCTTTGAAACAGAAAGCATTTCAAAAGCCCTACCACATGTCCTATACATTCTAGCTTAGAGTGAAACAGATACAATTATAAGTGACTGCTTATCTGGGGCCATGGTGTAACTCTTAGCCTTCTCTTTCTCAAAGCAGCTGCTCTAGAAGGGAAATTGCCAAGTATATAAATAGCCCAACCCTTAGCAACTAGAGTGTAGGCTAGAGGTTCTTTTCTGAAGAAAACAATATTTGGGACTAGACCTGGGTTCAAATCACAGCCCTCATGGTGATATTGATAAATTACTCTATGTTCTGACCTATACACAGGTAGCAATAGTATTTAGCTTTCTTAAATCAGCTTGCAGTTCTTTAGCAGTGGTAGAGTAGAAAAATGTAAGGACTTAGGCTCTTATTTCACTTGCTTGATGACCAGGCAGATCTGTGCTGAAATCTGAAATCTCTTAGTTTACAAACAAAAGTTGACCTTCAGGCCTGTGATGATCATGTACAAAAATATGTATGAAATACCTGTTAAAAATTATGGGATGTCATCTCGGGAACATCTCAGGAACATCTATGTACAATACTGTGAGAGTGCTTGCCATTCTTGTTACATAGATTATTGTGGACCATAGAAGCTAGAAGGGCCCTTAAGATCATCTTGTCTATCTCCTCACTATTTGGATGAGAAAGCAAAAGATATGGTGAGGTAGAGGTAAAAATGATATGGACTCTAGTTCTTTTCCTCATTCCCCACTTTATAGCCTTTTTTGGCTCTATATTAAATATATATGCATACTAGATAGAACTTGCCCTTCACAGGAGCTTAATGAAAAGCTAAAGTAAGGCTAGAAACTGAATAATAATCCTCTCTCTCTCTCTCTCTCTCTTTTTGTAGCAAATAAAAAGAAGGAAAAGGAGCGACCAGAGATCTCTCTTCCTTCAGATTTTGAGCATACAATTCATGTTGGTTTTGATGCTGTCACAGGGGAGTTTACGGTAAGTCCTGGGTGTCAGTTTGGGCTATATGCTATTAGATTCAGTCTTTTCTTGTTTTCCTAAACTTTCTTTCTTTGCCACTAACTTTCCAAGAAAACTTTCCTTATCTCAAATTTCTCTTTTAATTTTCTTGGTTTGATTGTTTGTAGTATTTGAAATTGAAAACAAGGCCTTGCACATGTTGTATAAATGTTCTACCAACTGAACGACATCACCAATTCAAACAAATCTCTCTTACGAGGCCCTGTGACAACAAGTTCTAGGTGGGCCACTAATACAGGAATAAATCAGACTTGGTCCCTGCTCTGAAGGAGAAAAAGTCTAGTAAAAGGTTAGACCTTTTAAGGAAGATACATAAAAGGAACTTATGTAAATTTTGAGGGACCAGGGAAATGGATACTGAACAGGGCTATTTTTATCTGATATTCTTTCAGGGTCACCTGAATCCATGTCTTCCTGAAAACTTTTCATGTCTTTTTTTAAGGGGATGCCAGAGCAGTGGGCCCGCTTGCTTCAAACATCAAATATCACAAAGTCAGAGCAGAAGAAAAACCCACAGGCAGTTCTGGATGTGTTGGAATTTTATAACTCTAAGAAGACCTCCAATAGTCAGAAGTACATGAGTTTTACAGGTACGAAGATTGTGTCTCTGGTAATCACAGCAGAAGTTCCCATGTGCTTATGGTTTAGCAAGAAAAAAGAAAGCGCCAGTGTGATGGCTCGCTTGCTAAGATGCACGTTTGGAAGTGACAACCAAAATGAAGACTTGCTTGTCTCTATTCTGAAGCTGCATGTATTAATTACTGTTACGTTTATATATTTTTTGTGGGATGGGGGCATGCATGCTATGGTGAGCACTTGGAGATCAGAAGACAACTTTCAGGAGTAGGCTTTTTCCACTGTGTGAGTTCTTGAGTTTGAACTCAGATCTTCAAACTAGGTGGCAAGTATCTTTACCCACTAAGTCTTCACCAGCCCCTGTATATGTTAGTTTTAAAAAGCAGGGTATTATATAAAAGGAACATAGACTCATGTAGTTATAAAGCATGGACATTTAGTTGTCATTGTTATTTCTGATATCATTATTTAATAACATTAATAAGTGCCTTTTAAGTTGCAAACCCAGTTTCTTTATTAATAATTTTTCTTTTTTGTGTTTTTGTGTTTTTGTTTTTGTGTGTGTGTGTGTGGTTTTTTTTTTTTTTAGCTAGTTAGGGTTGGTTTAGGCTTGGAACTCATGGTAATCTTTTAGCATCAGCCTTCAGAGTGATAGGTATGAGCCATTATAGTGTGTGTAAAGGACTAAATTTTACCATTTGAATGGAAATCAGGTCAGTAGTAATTATAAATGTTCTTCAGGTCTTCTCACACTTAGCTCCATATATTTTCAAATACTAATTACCTATAGTAATTTTATTTGTATCATGTCCTTCCATAGCAACTCCTCCCTGTTTGCAGATATGAAACACAGAGGTGGCCTTTGTGGTGTGCTTAAATTAGTGTCAGGCCTAGACTCTTCTGTCTTCGTCTGGTGTTCTTTGTTTCTGCAGCCTCCTTCAAAGGCAGAGTTGTTGGAGAAGGTGAGAGCCAGGATGAACTAGCTGACTTTGAAAGATGATTTCCCCAGTTAGTATCTGGCTCGTATCAAAGGGTACAGATGGTTGGAAGATGGACAGCAGCTTCACTCACGATGCCATAGTAGTGCTCAGGGGAGGCCGTGCATCTTCCCAGCAGCATTTCCTTCCTTTCATCTGTCCCCACTGGGTCTGTCTGTCTTTTTCAATTGAAAGATTGGGTCATTCTGAGGAAGAGCTGGGGTGAGAGGTTGCTAAGAAGCTAAATTTTCTAGTAGTCAGGAAATCGGAACTTTTAAAATATAAGGGAATTTAGTACAGAGACATCATATTGGAAGCTGTTTTCTATGTACATGTATATAGCTATAAGCAAGTTGCAAATTATTGCCCCTGTAGACTTGTATATGGTTAAAATTATAGTCTCTTTAAGTATTTAAGAATGAATGTGTATAGTTGTACACATTTAGATAGTTATATATATGGTCATCTATATATGCATATTTAAATTATAGTTTAAATAATTATTGTATTTCCACAGATACAAGTACATACTTTTGTGTATTAACATAGACACACGTGTATGTACACATGTGTATGTACACACATGTATGTGTTCACATAGGATTTTAAATTTTATGGTTGTTAAAGGCAAAAACCAACTCTAAGCAAGTTTTATGTTTCACATAGTTTAATTTTAATGTGTTTCCTATTTCCTCTTCTTTTGTATTGTTATTTTGTCTTTTTTTTTTTTTTCCAGAGCTGAGGACCAAACCCAGGGCCTTGCACTTGCTAGGCAAGTGCTCTACCACTGAGCTAAATCCCCAACCCCTTCTTTTGTATTGTTAATTAAGCTAATACCATCTCAGTTTATGTACATTCTCATGTGATTTACCTCCTGTAGGGATTATCAGGACAAAGTCTTAGTAACCCCATTTTACAGACTCAAGGGAGCTAATTAAGTTTTAAAAAAAATTATAACTTACTCATGATGCAAATGGTTTATTTCTTATTTTTATTTACTTTTTTTGGAGACAGGATTTCATGTATTCATGGCTGGCCTCAACCCCAGAGAGATCTTTTTGCCTATACCTCCTGAGTGCTGGGGTTAGAGCCATTAAAGACATGTGCCAGCACACTAGCTTTGGGAGCATGTTTTTAATTTAGGCCCCTAAACACTCTGGTCTCTAATACCCACAATTCTAGTTTACCCCCCCTCACTCTACCTTGACACTTTTTTTTTTTTAATTTTGGTAGTTACTGTGATACTAGATTTTCTGTGCCAGTTAATATTAGGGAGAAAGTAGACTAGATTGGAATCCCATCCAAGTTTTAGCTCTACTTTGACACAAACTTATATAACCCTGTACCAGTGTTTTTTGCCTTTGTAAACTTCAGTTTTTTCATTTGCAAAATAAAATGTTTGAAAGCACCTTCTACTCTTTACATTCTGTGCTTTGAAATTCAATTTTGATCTATAGAAATTATACAGTCTTTAAAAGGAGAAGTATTTATTAAAAATATTATTCCATTCATATGTGTACAGGCACCCAGATTTACTTGCCTTGCACATGTGTGTACTCAGAAGACAATTTAGAGTTCATTCTCTCCTTTTACCGTGTGAGTTTTATGGATTGAACTCAGGTCGTCAAGTTTAAGTGACAAGCGCCTTTACCTGCTGATCCATCTTGCTGACACCACTTTCTTGGTTTTGTTTGTTTGTTTTTGTTTTTATGGTGTCAGAGCATATTTTTAACTATAATGCCTTGTTCTCAAAAGAGCTAGGAGTATTTGTTAGAGGCAATGCAGCAAGATATAGTTCTTTTTTTTTTTCTTTTTTTTGGTTTTTCGAGACAGGGTTTCTCTGTATAGCCTTGGCTATCCTGGAACTCACTCTGTAGACCAGGCTGGGCTCGAACTCAGAAATTCACCTGCCTCTGCCTCCCAAGTGCTGGGATTAAAGGCGTGCGCCACCACCGCCCGGCTCAAGATATAGTTCTGATCTACTAAGTTGATACCATTTTGTTTTTTGAAAAAGTATGATTTTTCTAGGGCTTAACCATTTAGATTCTGTTGTTTTATTTGTAGATTTTTAATTTTTTATATATATGAGGTTTGCCTGCATGTATGTCGGTGCACCATGTTCATGCATGGTACCTGGGGAGGCTAGAAGACTGGAACAGGAGTTGAAGTTGGTTGTCAACTACCTTGGGGATGGTGGGAACCAAACATTGGTCATCTGCAAGAGCAGCAAAAACTCTTAACTGCTGAGTAGTCTTTCCAGGGAACTGGATATGCTTTAAGAATATATTGTCATAGATTGCCTTATTTCCTACTTTGTGGATCCTTTATGTACTATGAACCAAAAAGCTGTACTGGGCCCTTTTAATGAATAGAACTGGGTTCTTGGACTTTCTTTGGTCTGGGTTCTTGATGACAAATATGTCAGATTTGATAGAATCTTTTCTGAATCCCACTGGTGATGAACTGGCAAGCAAATTCGTAGAATTTAAAGAACCAAATTAAAGACAACACCAGATCTTTAAACTTTTTCTTCTCTTTTTTTTTTTTGCTAAAATTTCTTATGGGTCTATTTTATCAAGTCTGAGATATTACTGGTTATAAGATGACAGCTATTTAATATACCACTCCAAGACAGTCCATTAAACTGAAATTTCTTAAATAAATGATGATCCTCTGTTGCTGATTCCTCAGGCACATGTGTACTTGTGTGTGTAAAGGTGACAGGACAACCTTGGGTTTCATTCCTCAGGCACTGTCCATGTGTGTTTTTTAGACAAGGTCTCTCACTGACCTGGAACTCATCAAGCAGATTGGCCAGGGGCCCATTTCCCTCTGCTTTTCCAGCACCAGGATTTTAATCGTGTATCACCACATTCAGTTTGTTTCTTTTTTTACACCCTTGTATTTGCACAGCAGCACTTTACTTACTGAGCTAGTTCCCAGTCTCTAAAAGATGCTTTCTGAAAGCTGAAGCTGTAGGTTCGTCATGATTTATGTGAGTAACATAGGTGGATTCCTTACCTTTATCTTAGAACGTAGGAAATATTCTTAACCATTGAAAACTTGTGGTGTGAGTACTGTTATGGCATGGTATTTAGATTAGATCAGAATTTAGATTTTGAATCATCTATTTAACCTGTGTACATGCTAGGCAAATTCTCTCAACTATAAAGTCTGTTAAAGTGAATATAATAATAATAGAGCCATAGTAAAGATTAAAGAAGACCATGATAGGTGTAATGTGCTTAGCATGGCTTTTGTTCACAGGACCGGTTGTGCTATTACCATTCTCTGAAGCTGGCAAGTGTTTGGTCAGATCACCTTAGCACTCAGAAAAGCATTAACTATACTTGTTTACTAAATCTTTTATCTCTTCTTTTTACAGATAAGTCAGCTGAAGATTATAATTCTTCTAACACTTTGGTAAGTCTGTGTTTCCTCCATTCTGAAATAAGTGGGTATGGAAGTAAGGTTCAGGACAGTGTGGTAGAGACAGCTTGGCTTCAGCGACACTCATTTTGGTCACTGCCATGCCTTAGATTCTCTATCCATAGTAAAGGAACTGGAGTGGTTAACTGTTATCCCTATTTGACTGTATGTCTCTTCCAGCTTTACAGTGCTATAGAAATTCTACCCTTGAAACCTGACATGTAGCTTTTAGGCTGTTTCATTTGTAGGTTTGAACATTGGAAACCCAGTTTGCCTTTCTGTGGTTCAGATTTTTCATCAGTAAAATGAGAATGATACATTCTTCCTTACCTGGATGTGTTTCCAGACAATTGAGTTTAGGAGGGAATCTCCTTTCTTTTATCAGTAAGGCCCTAATCTGGAGGGAGTAGATTCTACTTATTTAAGAACATTCATTGTGCCCTCTGAGGTTATAGTGATGTTCTTTATCTTAAAGGATTGTTAAAGGAATCACTGAAGAATTGGCTGGAAAGTATACCTAGATAACCTTAAAAAGTCCCCCTGTGTCCCTTGTTTTAGAAGTTGCATTTTTCATGGAAATTACGAATAAGAAATGAAATACAGATATCTTTGAAAAGGTCATAATAAATAAGCTACTATGCATATATATATATATATACATATATATATATATATGGGAATACTATTCTTTATATGGGGTATTGTCTCTTATAGAAAACTGTTTATAGCCAGACTTGGTGGCCAACTCTGTAATCCCAGCTACTTTACAGGCTGAGGCAGGAGAATTGAAAGCTTAAGTCCTACTTGGGCTGTAGCTGTAGAGTGAGTTCAAGGCCTGTCTGAACTACTTACAGAAACGGTTTCAAAACAAAAAGTTGAATGATGACTGAGGGTACAGGTGAATGATAGGGTATCTGCTTATCATGTAAGAAGCTGTAGGTTCAATTCCCAGAACTTCAGAAAATTAAAAAAGAAGGTGCTTATTCCATATTGATGTTAAACATTTATAGAAACTTCTATTCTCTGCTAGGTCCTGTGAGGAGCAGACAGACAGTGCCCTAGACTTGCACTTCCTAGTCTTATAGAGGATATGAAGACACGTACAGTTACAGTTCATTATGCTTTAACCCCATGAGGTCAGGGACTGTCTGTCTTATTAATAGCTTTGTCTTTGGTGCTCAGCAGGTTCTGACATTTGCTAAACATTTATCAAATTAAAGAGTGAGTGTGTCAGTGAGAGCATCTTAATGGTAACATCTATGCTGAATGAGTTACTTAGAGTAAGAATTAGACAAAGAAATTTCAGATAGAAAATTATATGTGTGGGAAAAGAGGTTCACGATGTATGTATATTCTGGGAACTGCTAGTGGTTTGATATGTCTGGATATAAAATATACCGGAAGAGAGGTTGGCGGTGAGGAGGCATAGTAAAGTAGGCCAAGTCGTGTAGGAGTTTGGCTTTGTCTAAAAGCTAATGAAAAGCTTAGAAGAATTTTAAACAGGGAGAATAGTAATATACAACACAGTACTGAGCCACTGTCAAACCTTGCTGCCAGCAGTCAGAGTCGTTTGTGCTCTTGGCAAGTATAAAAGGTGCCAGTCTGGTGCTTTGCAATGCATTGGGTCCTTTTTTTTATTCATTATCTCTTTTATTTTTCATAGCAGTGTAATGAAGCAGATTGTTATCCTTGTCTTACAGATGATAAAGCTGAACTAGAGAAAGGTTAATGGCAATACACATAGGATTCCTACTCTGTCCTGCTTTCTTCTCATTCATGCTGCTTTGCAACAAATGAAAGAGATAATGATTTAAAAATGGGGAAAGTATGTGCAGATATACTGTCTTTGAAAAATGAATTATTGATCAGTACATTATTAAAGAAAAGCCTAAACAAAGTGGAGTTGTGGTCTGTGGATTAAATATTTTTACACTTTTTTAAAAGAGTGGCCCTTATCTATTGTTGAGTGGGCACTTTGTGCCAGATGTGGTGTTAAGATTTTCATCTTTAACATAATTAGTCCTTACAGTTACCTTGGGAAGGAGGTACTGTTGTTTTTATTTCCTGGACAGAAAATCAAATCTTCCGAATAACTCACAAATAAGAATCAAGTTAGAAACCAGTTGTGGTGCAAGCACTTGGGAGGTAGAGGTAGGAGGATCAGAAGTTCAAGGTCATCCTTGGCTACATAGTAATTAGACTGGCTTGGGTGACATGAGACCCCCATCTCAACAAACAAACAAAACCATATAAGAATAAGAATCTTCTGAGTCTCACAGTTTAGGGTTTTTTTTTGTTGTTGTTGTTGGTTTTTTTTTTTTAACTGTGTCATGGAACAGAGAAAGACATAGGAAGGTCTTATAAAGGCGGATATGGTGAGGCAACAACTCTGTTGTTAGTGTGGGAGAAGGGCCCTGTGGCTCATGCCATATGGCTTAGCTAGAGAGTAACACCTGCTTGGTTTAGTATCTACAAGTAGAGCCACTCGCATTGTCAAGGACATTTACCCCTAATTAACAGCATTTCCCCTGTAAGTCCCTGTTTTATATTTCCTTATTTGTATGTCCATCAAGGATATGATTTTATCATTGTAGCATATCATTGATTTCTCTATTGCTTTTATACATATTGTATTTAATTCATGAAATAATTAAGCAGAATTACTATCTCCCTGTTACAGGTTTTTAAAATGTGGCACAGAAAAATTGTGAATTGCTCCCTCCTGTTGAATTAATAGTAAAAATCAGTTAAAAAAAATTCCATTCTCTTGAATATTCATGTATTTACTCATTTCATAAGTATTTCCTCAGCATCTTTGTGCCAAAGCACAGGCAACACAAAAATTAGTGTGCACTCTCCTAGATCTTGAGACAAATCTTAATAGCAGATTAAGGAAGTATGAGCCAAAAGAGAAGGTTTCAAGAATAGTATGCAGTGGTGTCATGTTTGATTTGCAATTTGTTCTTTCTGATAGTTGAGGGAAATTAGATCCTAAAGGTTTGCTCTTTTAACAAACATGATCTTGTAGAGCTCTTTTAGTTCTAAACACTCTTATCTGTGTTTAGGATCTGACTCTTAAGATTCTATGGTATGTTTATTGCTGATTCTTATTTATAAAATTCATACCAGCCAGGTATGGTGGTACATATCTGTAATCTTGTTCAGGAGGTGGAAATAGGAGGATTATAAGTTCCAAGCTACTGTGGACTATATAGCCTAACCCCCATCTTAAACAAGAGAATATACATTGTGTGATAGGTTCTTTGGGTGCTGAGAAATGAAGGGCTGGTAAGGGCTTTGCTCTTAATCTCACAAGCTAGTGATAAACCAGAACATATAAAAAGGATGCATAACATAGTGTCAGGTAAAGCTAGGAAATAAGAAATGGGCAGTGCTTTCCTGCCTGAGGGGTAGTGTAACAAAAGTCTGCTCATCTTTTGTTAGCCCAAAGATGTATTTCAAGAAGGATAGTATTCCAAAACAAAAAAACAGGTCATCATAACCTAACCATTGTGAAGACTATATAAAAGACACAAAGTCTGTTAGGAGGAGTTCAGAAGCAGCTTCAAGTAATTGGAAGCCATGTATATGGCACTTTCCTGAATTTTTAGTACAGGAGATAGTATGAGGGACTGTGGCTAGGGAGGGAGGGAGAGAGGAAGGGAGAGGGAGGGGGGGAGAGAGAGACAGAGAGAGAGACAGAGACAGAGAGAGAGAGAGAGAGAGAGAGAGAGAGAGAGAGAGAACAAAACACTAGATTTCTACCACAGATGTAAAGAAAGGGAAACATAGCTCTGCTCTTGAAAGAAAATACTTGTTACTGTTTCTGATATATTTTATTTATTGACAATTTCGTTTTGATACAGTGTAACATGATTATACTCACCCTCAACTCTTCCTTTTCAGTCCTCTCCCAGAATTTCCCAAAAATCTACTTCCCACTTTCATGTCTTTTCCTTTTTTTGTTTTTAAACCTGCTGAGACCAATTAGTGATGCTTCATTAGAATATTTGATTGATCTTGTTGGCTTTAGTGTGTTGGAAACTACGGCTTCAGTTGAGCTCATGAATGCAAGTGGTACATCATATCCAGAAGACAGCATTTCAAAGCCTTCCTCCCCACCCTCTGGCTTTTACATTCTTTCCACCTTCTCTCTGCCATGGTTCCTTGAGTCTTGGGTAGGGTAGCAGGCTGCTATAGAGCTGAACACTCATTGGTGGGTGTCTCAGTCAGGGTTTCTATTCCTGTACAAACATCATGACCAAGAAGCAAGTTGGGGAGGGAATGGTTTATTGAGCTTACACTTCCACACTGCTGTTCATCACTAAAGGAAGTCAGGACTGGAACTCAAGGAGGTCAAGAAGCAGGAGCTGATGCGGAGGCCATGGAGGGATGTTCCTTACTGGCTTGCTTCCTCTGCCTTGCTCAGCTTGTTATAGAACCCAAGAATACCAGCCCAGGGATGGTGCCACCCACCCGGGACCCTCCCCTCTTGATCAATAATTGAAAAATGCCTCACAGTTGGATCTCATGAAGGCACTTCCCCAACTGAAGCTCCTTTCTCTGTGATAACTCCAGCCTGTGTCAAGTTGACACACAAAACCAGCCAGTGCAGTGGGTGACTTATTCTCAGCACTTTGAGTAATTATGAGTCTCTGCATTAACTGTTGCCCACTGCAGAAAGAAGGGTCTCTGGTCAAGGTTGAGAGAAGTACTAACCCATGAGTATAAACTTAAATATTTAGGAGGCAGTTTGACAACTTGTCCATTTAGCAAAACAATAGCAACAGCAGTAGGTCCTCACTGTGGTCTGAGACCTCCTGAGCCAGGGGCTTGTGACCAGGTTCACAGTGCCAGGTGGGGATTCCTTCCTGAGAAGAAAATACTTTTGAAGTTCTGCATCTCAGAAGAGGAGGTTTCTCATACTTTTTAATACCCAGGAGGGAGAACTCCTCCCATATATGCTTAATAGAATTTAAGCTCAATTTAAGGTAAGTTATCCTAAAGAAAAACTTGCCAGGAACCACTTCACTACAATGTACATATTAAATCAGACCTGCTGTAAATATATTGTTGGAGTAATCAAAGGGTAAAAGAATTCTTAAAATTTAAAAATGTAATCAATCTATCAACAAACATTAAGGGACAATTACGCATAAATGAAATTCAGAAATTAATGAAACATGGAAAATTTGAAAATAAGGAGCAATGAGCACAAGTAAGCAAGACAAATTAGAGAACTGAGAATAGAAGAGAAAAAACAAATATGACACACACATACTCAAAGGAAAAGAAATACAGCAGCTTCCTAGGTATAGAAAAGCATGAGTCTTCAGATGAAAGGAATGACCAGGCCACATAATCAGAGACTAAAGATACACAGAAAATTCTTAAAAGCCTCTTTAAAATATTGAGCCAGTGTAGAGCCAATATAGACATTAGTAACAGACTACTTATTAGCAGTGATAGATAAAGGAGTGGTATCCTTTGAGGTGTGAGGAAAATTACAGTCAAAAATTCTATACCTAATAAAATCAGCATTTGATCATGTCAAAATAAAAACATGTTTGGACATGTGAAGATCGAGGTTTATAACACACAGATCATCTTTGAAAGGCTAAACATTATATAATAATAATTAACTCATAGAGATGATGATGATTAAGAATATTCACTTAAAATTTATCATTTTTATCCAAATTTATATTAAAATGTCCAGTTGTTAGTATACAGGCTTTCAGCTGGCCTGCCCTCAGGAACCTAGCAATTGCTTACAACATGACCTTCTTGCCACATGACCTTCTTATCATATGACCTGCTGCAGGTCAGGTGCAACAGGTGTGTGCTGCGAATAAAAGGGCTTGCCAGCCACTCAGCCAGCTCTCTGTCTGTTCTCAATGTCCCCTCTATCCATTCTCCTTCCCTCTCTGGCCCCTTTCTCTGCCCTTATGGCTCTGCTCCTGTCTGTCTGCTTGTCTACATGTCCACTTGCCTGCCTCTGATATTTTGTAGGTCCTTACTACTCTCCCTTTCCCCAATAAACCTCTTTTACACCAGGTCCTTTGCATGGCGTAATTTCCCAGGGGTACTCCATGGCGTAGACCTGCCAAAGCTACCCACCTTGCTACATTATGTTTCATAATATCAGTAGGACTAGAAACCATCAAATAAATAAAACTATTTCCAAGAATTCTCTTCACGTTGTTTTGGCAAACCTGTTTTGGTATTCTATTTTCTGTAATGTTTATTATTACTACTTTTGACATTTGGTAAAGCACATATACTGGTAGCTTTGAGAAAATAGGAAGTAAATGGTTAATATCTTTTGGGTCTTGGAATTGGAGTTTCTATTTCCTCATATTTTATTGACACTTTGGCTGATTATAGAATTCTAGTTTGATAATTTTTTATCAGAATTTGGAAAATAATTTTTTTTGCCATTTACTTAAAGAACTACTAAATCCAAAGCCATTTTTGTTTTTGCTTTTTTATAAATGCAGTTTTTTTTGTCACTTGAAAAGCTTATAGGATCTTCTCAACTAACTTTCTTGACTTTCAAAATTATATACACATTTTCATCTTTTATTATGAAAAGAACAAATACGTTTATTACAAACTCATTTAACATGAATACTCTAGCTTTCATGTACTGGGAAATATGTTTGAATTGTTTTCTTTATTTCTTCTTTCATTTTCTTTGTTCTTTTTTTCTGATCTGATTCTTTTGTTCTTTCCTTTGATTTTTGTTTTAATTTTTTAGAAGATTTTCTTCATTTTTCATTATACATATTGAGCTTTATTTCTATTACATGTTTAATTTCCAAATGCATTTTCATTTAAAATTTTAATATTGTATTTTGTGTCTAGAATTAGTATCTACTCTTATCTTGGAGGGCATTAATGATATACTTGATTTTGATTTTTTTCCTTCCTATTCAGCCTGTGTGTGTGTGTGTGTGTATGTGTATGTTTTTTGTTTGTTTATTTTCTGGGTGGTACTTGTTTTTTCTCCTTTATGTTGATGTTTCATAATTAAAAGGTTTTGAAGGTCTCTTATATTTATGATTGAGATACTAAAAGCTTAATAGAATTTAAGCTCAATTTAAGGTCAGTGATTTCAGTAACTTACAGTTTTATAACCACCTCCATAATTCAGACTTTATTTGTGAACGTCACCATAGGATAGTGCACTAGTTACTTTTCAGCCAGTTTCTTTGGGGGCTTACAGAGGGATAGGAGTACACCATCATCAGGGCAGGGAGAGCCGCATCCACAGGTGGGCATGGCACTGGAGCAGCAGCTGAGAGCTCACATTTACAAACAGGAAGCAGAGAATACATAGGTTATGGCACTAGTCTTCTGAAACCTCAAAACCTGTCTCCGTGACCTTCTTCCTTTAACAAGGCCACACTAATTCTTCCCGAACAGGGGACAAGGCATTCAAATACAGGCCAGACAATTTAGAAAAATTCTTCATATTTTCTTTTTAAAATTTTTCTCTTAGGTTCTAGGTCAGACTCTGAGAAGAATCTTACAAGTTTTCTTTGTTGGTAAAGATCTGACTACAAAAGTAGCTACCAGACTGTTTCCCACAGGGTTGTCATCATTTTCCATCCCCACCAGCAATTATGAGGGTTCTAATTACCCTGTACCCCTTCTTGTTTTCTGTCTCTTGATTATAGTCATCTTGGTGCATGTGAAGTAATATCTTATTGTGGTTTTATTTGCATGTCCAAATGAGTATATGGCTTTGAGCATCTTTTCGTTGGCCATTTCTATTGTGTTTTCTAGACAAATTTCTTATCTGCTGTTTGATAACTTTATGTTTTTCAAATTTATTGAGATGTTTTCATGGCCTAGCATTTCTGTTGTGAAATAGTGACTCATGTGGTTTAATGTTTTTTTTCTGCATATACTGGATGGGATGTGAAGGTCAAATTGAATGTTTGTGTTTTCTATAACTTTTCTTGGGCTCTTAATTATTGAGAGTGGAGAAATGGAATCCCCAAGAATAATTGAAATCTCTCTGTAAAATAGAATTATTTCTTGCCTTTAATGTGTCATTTCTTGCTTTACATAAGATGACTTGTTTTACATAAGTATTTTATTTATAATCATGTTGTATGATTTTGTTTATAAAATTATTATTTCAGTTGATTTTACTTCTTACACATTATGAAATGACCTTCTTGATCCTAGTAATATTTCTGTATGTCTGTGTGTCTGTGTGTGTGTGTGTGTGTGTGTGTGTCTGTCTGTCTGTCTGTCTGTCTGCCTGCCTGCCTGCCCCTCCATTTTCTCTCTCTGCTGAGATTAAGCTGAGGGCCCTTCATATGCTAGGCAAGTGCTCTACCACTGTGGTTTATCTCCAGCATGCTAAGGTTTCTATACAATGTTTGTTTTAGTTACGATAACCCACTGTACTCTTTTATGACTACTGTTTTTATGTACATATTTTCTAGTTGTTTTGCTTTAAACTTACGTAGGAAATATATGTTTATATTTTGTTTGCTGTTTTTCTTCCAGTGTGGCAATTTCTGCTCTATGGGGTATTTAGACTATTGATATTTAACAGAATTATTATGTTTAGATTTTTTGTTTGCTTCCAGTTTTTATATGGATCTTGATTTTCTTTTAATTCCTCATGAATTAGGAAGGTTGATGCCAGTTTTCTTCTGTCACTCTCCACATTTATGAGAGTGGGTCTCTTACTAACCATAGAGTTCAATGTTCATGTTAAACTGGATGTTCAGTGAGCCCCCAGGGTTCACCTGTCTCAACCTTATAGTTCTGGTGTTAAGAGATACAAGAAGACAAGTCTGGATGCAGAAAGACATGCCTGACTGTGCTGATTTGTTTTAGGTCAACTTGATGTAAGCTAGAGTCATTGGTGTCAAAGATTCTCAATGGAGAAAATGCCTTACAGATCAGTGACTGATGGAGGGAGGGCCCAGTGTTGGCGTATTTGTTTTATCTATTTTATCATGTTCTCATACCTCTTTCCCTTCTCCACACTTACCCACCTCATTCCCTTTCAATGCCCCAGCACAAGGTAGGAGGGAGAGAAGGTTAGAGGGAAAAGGGGGCATAGACCTCTTTAGACTACTTCCTTCTAACTAGGGACTTCTTGTTTCTTGGGGCCGGCCCCATCTTCATCATCAGGGTATCTCCCGCTTCTCACTAACTGCAACAACAATCAGGAGGAAGCAACAGCTGCCTTCTTTGGACTACCTCCCGACCCTCTCAGGGCTCTTGCATTATACCTTCTCCAGAGTCCCCAGAATTAAATTATCTGTAGCTGGCAAAGATGATCATTCCCCCCCCCCGCCCCAGAGCACAAGGCTATCATAGTTAACAGTTGTGGACAATCTGAAGCAGTCCCATATCCCAGACCTGAGATTAAATTAAAAAAAAAATGTACAGATAACAGCTGGGCTTTTAAAGAAACCAAATAGCCCAACCCATTGGACTGATGGATGGTGCCCTCCTTGGACTGGAGGTCCAGGGTTCTTCTATAAGAAAACAGGCTGTCTAATCCACAAGGAACAAGCCAGTAAGCAGCATCCCTTTATGGCCAATGCATCAGGTCCTGCCCAATTTTGAGTTCTTGTTCTGATTTCCTTTGGTAATGAACAATGGTTTGAAGTGTAAGCCAAGTAAACCCTTTCTTCCCCAAGTTACTTTGGTCATGGTGTTTTGTCACAGAAGTGATAACCCTGGCTAAGGAGACTGCCTTTTTACATATGTGCTAGGGATCTCTGGTTCTTGGTTTATGCAGTAAGCACTTTCCCCAACCCCAAGCTAGTAAGATGGCTTAGCCATTTGCCATTAGAATACTGGAACCTAAGTGTAATTCCCAGGACCTACATGGTGGAAAGAAAAAACTATTTCTTACAAATTGTCCTCTGACTTCCACATGTAGTCTGTGGCACATAAATCTTCTATACTAAATAAATCAATGTAATTAAAATTATTTCTTTGTTGTTGCTCTGGGAATTATACTATATATTTTAATTATTATAATCTACTTAATTTTCTTTAGAATTCAGATTAATGTTAACTAAGATCCCAAAATAAAGTCTGTTCTTTCTTTACCTCTTCTTTTAGATACTGTTGCCTTTCATTTATATATACTTAAATATACTTCTTTAAATGAATACACTCTCTATATATTAGAAGCCCAACAATGCAATATTGTAGATTTGCATTATATAGTCTTTGTTAATAAAAGAGCAACAACATTTGTTGGGCACCTTTAATCTTAGCAGTCAGGAAGCAGAGGCAGGCAGATCTCTGTAAGTTTGAAGCTAGCCTGGTCTACAATAGCAAGTTCTAGGACAGTAAGGGCTAAGTAGAGAGACCTGTCTCAAACAAATGAATATATGTATATATATTATCATATGTATGTTATATGTGTATATAACATATGTATATAATATACTATATAACATCATATATAATAATATTAATATGTTACATTCTATATAATAACATGTTATTTATACATAGTATATACATATAATACATATATAATATACATGGCATGTATTATGTATAAATAAACATATATTTATATAATACATGTTATATATTATATAACAAAAAAATCAACAAGATATCTAAAAAGGCATATTTGTAGAATATTTTTTATTTATATATTTACCATTTCTTGTGCTCTTCATTTTGGCTGGTGTATTTGAGTTACCATTTGATGTTATTTTCTTTTTTTTTTTTTTTGGTTTTTCGAGACAGGGTTTCTCTGTGTAGCCCTGGCTGTCCTGGAACTCACTTTGTAGACCAGGCTGGCCTCGAACTCAGAAATCCTCCTGCCTCTGCCTCCCAAGTGCTGGGATTAAAGGCGTGCCCCACCACCGCCCAACTTGATGTTATTTTCAGTCTAGTGATATATATATATATATATATATATATATATAGTTGAAAGTAAAAGATATGCTAACAATAAATATTCCCTGGTTTGTTTTTTAACCCAAAACGTGTTCATCTTTATTAAAATTTTTTTATTTCTTTATTTCTATTTATGTTGGGTGTGTGTGCACATGCCAGTGTGTGTGTTTTGGAGGGTAGTGGTAGAGGACAATTTTCAGGAGATGGTTCTTTCCTTCTACCCTTTGGGTCCCTGAGATCAAACTCAGGTTCCTGGGCTTCGTGGCAGATGTCCTTACTTGTTGATATCTCTCGCCAGCCCTCATCTCCATTTTTTAAAGATAGTTTTATTGCATATAGATTTTGTGATTGGTAAGTTTTAAAAATTTTAGCTCTTAGAACATATCATCCTATTGCCTTCTGGTTTCCATTGTTTCATTTACATTTTTTCTTGAGATAGCATCTTACTATGTAACAAACCACTCTCCTTCCTTCCTCCTCCCTTCCCCTCATTTCTCCTCCTTTCCCCTCAAGTTACTTTTTTTTGTTTGTTTTGTTTTTTGTTTTTCGAGACAGGGTTTCTCTGTGTAGCCCTGGCTGTCCTGGAACTCACTCTGTAGACCAGGTTGACCTCGAACTCAGAAATCCGCCTGCCTCTGCCTCCCAAGTGCTGGGATTAAAGGCGTGCGCCACCACTTCCCGGCTCTCCCCTCAAGTTACTTAACTCTTCCTTCACATTCCCCATGATTACATTTGGATGACCTACTGCCTATGGCAATCATAATGTGGTGCTTATATATGCTTGACACTATCAAGTCTTGTGCTCTATTATGATGTTTTTATTGTTTGAGATTGAATTTCCTTAGTGTATCAAATGTTCAGTCTTTCTGAATTCTTCAATTTGTCACTTGTTGGGATTCTTGGCTTTCCTTTCTCAGGAGCTTCAGATGGTAGGCAGGAGGGGGCCTCACCCTCTGGCTCTGTCTTGTTATGGTGACCTACTTCAGAACTTGGACCATCTTTTTTCATTTTTATGCCTTTGATGTTAATAGAATCCACCACAGTAATCTAGGCACTTTGAAAATATGTGAAATTTATGTCAGTTTATCTGAAAAATCCATATTGCCTTTCTGGTCCTACTACTAAAACAATAACAATGAAGACATGTTTAGATCCACTTATCTTGAATCTGGTTATTTTTGTCTAGCTTTATTACAGTTTGCATGGGAAAAATCAAGTTTCTGCAGATCATTAGCAAATCTATTTAGTGGAACCAGTAAAGTTCATTCTGAGATAGGATTGACGATCAGTGAAAGAACATCCAGCCTGGGGAGAAACCCATTGACCTTTTTAGAATTAAAGATCTTAATGTTCTGCACCTTGATTGAGGTAGGGCCTGCCACATTCATACACTATGACATAATAGGTTCAGGAGTTTTGAAAAAGGAAGTGGGGGTGCTATTTAGAATTCAAGTTACTATATTAAAAAGAACAAATCACAGTGAAAAAAATAAAATCAAATGCTTTTTATCTTCCTCTCTATACTTATTCTCTGCTCTTTATAAAGAGTAAAATTCATAGAATAAGAAGAAACTGAACATGGCTTTGAGTATTTGATTGTATAAGGCAGGTAAGGAAACTATGAGCTGGCTTACTATTCTTTAGTCTTTAGCTGGGAAAAGGAAGCTTCCAAAGTGAATGGATAATGATGGTTAAAAGAGAAGGAGGCTGCCTGAGTAAGACAGCTGACTGCACAAAGGTGGAGAGCCTTGGCTGATGAGCTTTCATAAGGAGTATCAGAATTGAGTACCTTCTAAAGAACTGGAGTTCTATGGCTACTGGGCCAGCTGATTTTGTCCTTTCTGCATAGAATGTGAAGACTGTGTCTGAGACCCCAGCAGTACCACCAGTGTCAGAAGATGAAGATGATGATGACGATGCTACCCCACCTCCAGTAATTGCTCCACGCCCAGAACACACAAAATCTGTGAGTCTCTGGGGATCTTGAAGGCTATATGATTCATTCACATAAGGGGTGGCAGAAAGTAGGGAGGTAGTGGTACTAAGACTAGGAGGCTGATATATAGGGGTCCATAGACTAGCTCTGGTGAAGTCATTGAACTACCCCCCCCGCCCCCTATGTTTTGAGACTGGATCTTACTATGTAATCCAGAGTGGCCTTGATTCATAGTGATCCTCCTGCCTCACTCTCCCAAAGTGCTAAGATTACAGGCATGCACTACTGTGCCCAGCTGGACCACCTTTTTTGACCACTTTCTACATGACTAAAGAGCTGTGGTGTGTTTGTTATTTCAGTTATTCCTAAAGTTCTCTGGGTAATTGGTGTTTGTATCAGTCTAACCTGGGTTTACTTACCCTTTTCTTTACAGATAGGCTAGGAAGGTATATAGAATTGGTGCATTTCACTTTCAGAATAAAATAAATTATTCCAGTTTCTTAGGATGCAGCAAATTGCCAGAGATTTTTTTCTTTTGTTTTAAATATGCAGTGGTTAGCCTCTCCAACATTTTTGATAATCCTGAAAGACCTGGGAGAGTTTATAAATACATTAGTGCTATTAATATGCTGGACATTGGGAGTGCATTTTGATGCCGGATATTGGTAGTGATCTCTCTTTTCCTTTGAGGCTCCTGCATTTTAGAATAGCCACACTCCCTCCTTCTGCACTTTGCCCAGTCTGCAGCTTTGCCTTTTGATTTAGCATCATTGAGTGGTGATCTCCCATCTGATGATACTCTGAAACACTACTAATGTTTGTTTTAGCTTTTTATTATGAGAACTCCATAATGAAAGAGTTCATTATGGAACCCATAAGTTCTCTGGGACTTAAGCTCTGTGTTGATTAAATGACTAATGGAAGGTGCTGTGGAGGAAATTCAGTTAGATGGCCTACTTCTTAGCCTAAGAACTTAATAGAATCTGGATTTCCTTGTCTGTAGGTCACAAAGTTACCTTAAGGAAAGTAGCCTTCTAAATCAGTGAGCTGTCAATATCTCCCTTGAGTGTCCTGTTTGTGGTTTGCAGGCATATTTATTTAACAGTTTTCTCTCTAAATCTTGAACTCCTCTAAATAGAGAAAAATCCATCTATCTATCTATCTATCTATCTATCTATCTATCTATCTATCTATCTATCTATCTATCTATCTATCATCTATCTATCTCTTATTTATCTATGTGTTATTTATCTTTTTGGTACTTAATATAGTTTGGGGAGAAGGATCAGAGAGGGCAATAAATATTGAATAATATATTGATAAATTTGCTATTCTTAGCATTCTTCTCTGAAATAAATATTGCTAAGTCCTAATTTATAGAAGAAGCAGATGAGATTTGCATCAGTAAATTGATCTATCCATAGTCACTTAGTAAGCAAATGCCAGGGTTTGAGAGCAGATAATTAAGTCCAAGTCCAGATCGCATTCCACAGTAGTGCACATACCGTATATATTTTTGAGTATATAGACATGTACTGAGAACCAGTTAAGGAGAATGCTATAGAGAGAACAGCAGAATATCTTTCCTCAAGGCACTATAGGTGGAGAAGCAAATGTTTAAGTACCTGGGATATAATTGTTCCACAGGTATAGGACTAAAAACTGAGAAATTATTTTGCTAGAGTATTCAGAAAGCCAGTCTAGTTGAAAGATCTGATATGTGCATTTGTTAATTTATTCTATTTAAATACTTATCTGAATGCTTGCTTTTTATTGGGTTAGAGTTAGTTTGAAGACTCAGGGAGGAGTAATGTGTGTTCGTCTCAATAGACCCTATAGATAATCAAAAAAATAATTATGACTTTTTTAATGATAAAAATCTGATAAATACACATCTTCTGGAAAAGGAAGTGTAACCTGGGAGTACTTTCTACTTTTCCTTAGTAGTATATAGTTGCTCCTTTCTTAGTAACATCTCTCCTTTGCTTTTGTAGCAATCGCTTTCTCAACTTCTTTCTTCAGAATGAGTAGGGCAGTGTTTTGTACAGATCTAGGCTTACCAGGGATTCTCAGCAAATATTTGTTAAACAAACAAATAAATAGGAAATACAATGTCTTTAAAAGCTGAGGTTTGAATGCTTAATACCTGCTGTTCATGGCCATGTCATTCACACATGTTGATTTGTTATTAAATAAGGTAGGTATTGTCACTGTGTTATGGACAAGGAAACTGAAGCACAGAGAAGTAAACTGGCTGAAGTCATTCGGATAGTAATGAGAGCTGAGAATTAAGCCCAAGTCATCAAGTTGTTAGTTTATGGTAAGAGCTCAATAGCGCAAAAGGAAATAACTCCATAAAAAACAATGTTAAGTGTTGCAAAGTGACAGAGTATACGAACAAGAGTTTCATCTCAGAAAAACAGAGTATCATGGGTGAGGAAGGTTTCCATCTAATGATAAAATCTCCAAATTTTTACTGAGAGTCATCTGGCTGCTTTGGAGTGATTTCAGTGCTAAGGCCATCACTAACCCTTCTTGTAATGTGAGAGCAAAGGAAGGTTGTTTTACCCAGAGCAAATGGGCTGAGGCTCAGAAGAGAAATAGTACAGACTTTGACATATAAGAGAGGGGTGAGTGGTGAAGGAGGAGGTTCCTGGGATGTTCTAACTAGAATATTTAGAAGAAGTTCCACTATGCTAACAAAGGCTGGTTTTGCCAAAATTTCTCCCTTATTGTGCAGGTATATACACGATCTGTGATTGAACCACTTCCTGTTACTCCAACTCGGGATGTGGCTACATCTCCTATTTCTCCTACTGAGAATAACACCACTCCGCCAGATGCTTTGACCCGGAACACTGAAAAACAGAAGAAGAAGCCTAAAATGTCTGATGAGGAGATCTTAGAGAAATTACGTAAGCACTTTATAGTTATCTTGAGTCTTCCCTTAGCCTACAACTGATTAATCATTGAGCTGGAATGCTACGATAAAGATCTGGATCCTACTGGGCTGGAGAGCTGACTCAGCGGTTAAGAGCACTGACTGCTCTTCCAAAAGTCGAGTTCAATTCCCAGCAACCACATGGTGGCTTACAGCCATCTGTAATGGGATCTGATGCCCTCTTCTGGTGTGTCTGACGACAGCTACAATATACTCACATAAAATAAATAAAGAAATCTTTTAAAACAAAAATTCTGGATCCTAGGTTTAAGCCATGTGCCTGCCTGGCTCTGTTTAACACCTGAATTATGGGCTGTACTGCTTGCTCATCATCTGGACTTTCACCCCTTCTCTGTCTCACCAGCTCTGGGTGTGTACTGCCTTAGGATAGAGACATAATAAGAGAGAATGTGGGCAGCTCATTTTGAGGGTTATAGACATAGCTAATAGCTTTTATTTTGTGAGTAGTCTAGAGTATTGTATGGAGAAAGACTAAGGTGTTGACTATACCTGGTGGAAAAGGGTACTCCTATTGACCTAGGAGAAGACAGCTCTGCCATCCTGGTTGTAGAAAAAGAAGGAAGGGGAAACCAATGTGTTATGAACCTGTTCTGTGTGGCAAATGACAAGCTAGATAGTTTCTTGAATTTTTAAATTTTATTGTAGTTACTCTGTGAAGATACTCATGATAATCCTCATATATGCAGTTAAGGTTTTAAGACCCAAAGAATCTATACCCTGCTCCAGATCATAGAGCTGCAAAGTGGCACAGCTAAGGTTAAATTAAGACGTGTTTTGTAAATAGAACATATTTCCTATCACAGTAGGTATAGGTTAATTTTTATTTTCTATTTTATGTATTTTTTGTTGCATGGAAAGTCATTGAAAAAAAGATTTGATGTGACAAGTTTGTATCCTCATGTTGCTTTCTAAAGCTGAGGTTCATGCTTCTTTAGTTTAGCAGCTTCCTATTTCTTTCTAATAATTCTTGTTTAACCTTTTTGTTTGTTGAGTTTATTATCTTAAGAATTGTCCTTGCTAGGGCCCTCATTTGAGGAAGTAAAAGTCACTCCTAGGCATCTGTGTAATCATATGTACGCCTGTTCTCTAAATCATATTTTTTCCCCTAAATAGTAATACAGTGCATTATAAAAACAGTCTGGCCTGGTCAATTTCCTGCTGTTTTAAGTCTCCTTTCCTCTTTACACCTTTTAAATAGTGATATTTACATTTGATTTACATTTTAAATTAAAGGACATAATAACATATGTGAGAAGTACCAAGTCCTAGTGGTTGGGGTATCAGTGGAAACGTTACTTGGGCTGAGAGATTAAAAACCAGACTCTTAGCCCTGGCAACAGTTAATATATGAGTTTTGAGAAGTATCTTCCCTATGTGGGTTTCAGTTCCCTGCCTCTAGAATACCGCTGTACTTCTCATACTTCTGTGTTTTTTATTTAAAGTATCCCCTGCTACAGAACTCTTTTGGCTTTCTTAACCTGGCTGACTGGTACTTATAATAAAAATCAGCCCAGACAGCACCTTTCTAAAGCCTTTCCAGTCTCTCTCTGTGCCTTTTCTCCATTTCCTATCCCGTCAGCACTCATCACAGCAGTCACTGTATTTTTGTAGCACCTTCCATTTGCCTGTCTTTTTCATAGATTGAGCCTCTTGAGAGTAGTGATTGTCTTAAATGTGCCTCATCTTTCTCTTTATTTGTAGCACTCAGCATGTAGTCTGGTATGTAACAAATGAGTAAATGTTAATGAATTCATTTAAAAATGATTGGCTTTTAGGAGTTTATAAATGGAATTACTATTAAAAAAACACAGTCAAGGATATAAAACTTTTGGTTGAGATTTATTGGGGGAAAGTTAATTGCCTGGCTGGTATACTTCTGGGGAACTGGACACAAAAATATTTGTCAACTTAGGGAGTTAAGAGGATCATGGGATCTCTTGTGTATCTTGAGCTGGAACAAATGATTCATAGTCTCTGTTTCTTTTAAAGGGAGCATAGTGAGCGTGGGTGACCCTAAGAAGAAGTATACACGGTTTGAGAAGATTGGACAAGGGTTAGTAGCGGCACTCTGTTTCTTTGGAGAAATGTCTTAAAATTGTTACATACTGGCGTGTATGAACTTACTAGTTTTTTGATGGTGGTGGTTTTGTTTTGTCTCTCATCAACCTTGTTTTTCTTTCTTTACTTTGCCTCACCTATCTGGAAGTTTGATATTAGGAAGACTTCCAAATTTTGCAGAATTATGCCTTATATGAGAAATGTACGATTATCTGACTAAAGTATTCCTGCAGCAAGAGTAAATGAGTCACCTATTGTCTTAGCATAAAACCAGTTTCTCAAACTATGACTGGTGTTCCATGTTAACCCTGTTTGCCCAAGTATTGAGACCTATCATCACTAATATGAAATTTAAGATCCAGATCTACGAAGTCCGTAGTAGTGGGAAGGGACCTATTTTTCTAGCTTGGTGATAGATTTTGTGACCATTACTCTCTAGTTTCATTTCCACAATGCATATGCTGTCTTAGAAGATTGAACTCAGCAAATCTTAACTGAGTTCTTGTTGTGTGTTGAGAAGTATGAATATGGATATGAATCAGACAGTCTGCCCTCAAGGATCTCACATCAGCAGGAGATAGAAAGGCATACAAAGAATTATAATATAGAAGTCAGTTTTTGTTTGGGAGGAGGTCAAATGGGACAAAGAAAAAGGGAATAGAAGAATCGTGCAAGGAGCTTAGTGGTGAACGTGGGTTATATACAAATATAAAAATCAAACTGTAGACTTACAATTTAATGCAAAATTTTAGGTCAATTGTACCTCTATATGAAAAGTGAAAATAATGAGATTTCTATGGATATGTCAAAAGACATGAAATGTCAAAGAAACTAAAAAAATTAAGTTTGGCTCATAATAGGTTCTCATTGGAACAAAGTGTTGTTATTAATTAATTCAAACTTTTTGTCTTGATTTTCATAAGCTGCCAGAAGTTTCTAAAAATCTATTAAAGGATTGTAAAATATGGATTTAGGGTGTTACATTTGTACATCATCTTATAGTTTATATGTGTTACTTACATTGAGCTTTTTATTTGGTCTTCGTAGCAACTTTTGGCTGAACAGATGTCATTTTTCCTGATCCACGTGGCTTTCCTACTAGATTATACTTTTGTGAGTCCAAACTATAAAAGATAGCTTATATTTTTGTGAAGAAATTGTTTTATCTACCTCAATAATGTAGATAGAATTTTGTTTTTAGGTAATTAAATTGAGTATCTAATTAAGAATGTAGCAAAAAGGTACATGGACAAATTTCAGCAAGTTGGATTCCTACTCTAGATTTGAGTTTCTTTATCTGTAATTGGAGGATTGTGGATTTAGGACATTTCTCCTCCAAAACATGCCTTTAAAAAAATAGATGTACAACATTTATGAAATGTTCTCTGTGTTGTTTCTCAGGTCTGCTAGGGCAAAGGCAAGAATGAAATATTTATTAAGTACCTATATTAATGTTGTCGAATTCCATAATTTAAAAATATAAATACCAGTATAATGAATTGGTACTGTTACAATTTTCTCTTGTTTCCCTGTCCCTCCCTTTAAAGACCTGAAGACTGTTAAGCTACCTTTTATGTGTGTTTGCTTGAGATAGAATTAATAGAGTGCTACTCAGTATGCTCATGTAGCTTTCTTAACCTTTGTAACATAGCAGATACAGTCCCAAACTGTTCAGTCTCTGAGACCTTAATGTATTTGCTCCATAATCAAGGTGTGTATATGGTAGCTGGAGAAATGACTCAGTGCTGAAGAGCATTTTTCATTCTTGCAAAGGTCTGGGTTTGGGTCCTGTCACCAACATGGTAGCTTACAATCATTCATAATCCCAATTGCAAGTGATCCCATTCCCACTTTCTGACCTCAGACACCATGCACACACATGGTGTACATACATACATACATGTAGGCAAAATACTTATACACATAAAACCTATTTTTTTTTTAAAAAGAGTGATGTATAGTAGCAGGAATACAGAGGTCTAGCGACAGGAAGATAGACATACATTCTGTAACTAAAAGATCTCTTAGCAAAGATGATCAGAAAGTGAAGAAAGAGCTTCCAGTGAACATTGTTATTTGATAGCCAATATCTTAAAATTATACTTTACATGCAGGTAGCTGGGCTGTCTGTCAAAGAGTGATGGTTAGGGAGCTGGTAACCCTAGTTTCTAGCTGGAAGGCATACATAGAACTAAGTTCCTACTAAATTGACCTGACTTCTGTGGGAAGCATAACTTCAGGATTTGCTGAGAACATCTTATAAAAGACCACAATTCAACATGTCTACAAGTTGCACCATATATGTGACATATAGTTTGTATAGTTACAAGTAAGTATGTATTGCAAATTACCTAGACATGTACAGGATTTGTGGTTTTAGGTATAAGATTAGGGTTTTAGTTACTTTATATAGACAGGATTACATTTCTACCATTCTCTACAGTATCTCTCACTCTTTGTGAAACCCTTTCATATCTTCACATCTCTGTGCTTGAGTGTGTATATAAACATCTGCATATCTGTCAGGAACTATTCGTTTAGGGTGAAGTGAAAATATCAGATTTTTCTGGAATTATATATATTTGGAAAAGTATGCACAATATCATTTTATTTAAAAAAACTGAAAATGCATTTTATTCAAACCATAGAACTCTTTTGTTGAAACTCTTTTGACTATGATTGAAAAGTGTGATTTTAAAGTGTCAGGGTATCCTATAATAAGGAGAAAAAGGATTCTTCAGAATTATTTAGTCTATTGAATGTGGGTTGACCAAATTTTCATAGTTCTTAAAAATTAGTTGTATTTTTAAAAGATTAATTGTAGAATAGAGTCTCAAAATCTGACTATCAATCCTTGTAGCTCTCTCCTACCCTCTCCTAATTTTTGTCGGGGGAGGGGTCTTGTCCATCCTCTTCCCTTGGTTTACTGAGTTGCAGGATTACAGGCAAATACCACCACAGCTCACTACTTGTAGGTTGGGTTTTTGTTGTTTGTTTGTTTTTGTTTTTTAAGAAAGGATCTTATACTGTAGTATAAGCTGACCTCAAATTTGGGCAAACCTCCTGCCTCAGCCTTCTGAGTTGCAAGGATTATAGGCAGATGCCACCATAACAGACCCTAGTTGCAGTTTTTAATGTGAATTTTAATCAAAGATAACACATAGGTATATTGCTCAATGAATTTTCAAAAGGTAAATAATGAGCATAAGCTGCATCCAGGACTATAAAGAGAACATTACTGATATTCTAAAAGACTGTATTTTAATAAGTAATAGTCATCTTCACCACCTCATTCTGAAATTCTCACTGGGCCCTTTCCCGTCCCCTCACTTCCAGTTGAAACTATACAAAATGAAAGCAAGTTCCCAAAGGGAGTAGACAAAAAAAAAAAAAAAAAAGTAGGTCAAACTGTTGTAAGAAATGAATGTCTTTGAACACTTCTGTATTTTATGGATTTGGCCTAGTGGTTAGCATGGACTAAACTCTTACATATGCATGGAAGTATAGCTCAGAGTCAAAACTTGCTCAAGATCAGACAAAATAAAAATTCTAGACTGCTTAAAGCCTTCATTCTTTACTACCATACACTACTGTTCAAATGTGAGACTAGGAGGGCTGCAGGAGGATTTGTTTTTGCCTCTTTTGTTAACATATTCCCAGGTTGGTGTAAAGCTACATACACAAATGCTGTGTCATTGAATACCTGTGTTTGTTTTCCTCCTTTTCCTGTTTTTTTTCAGTGCTTCAGGCACAGTGTATACTGCAATGGATGTAGCCACCGGGCAGGAGGTAAGTATTCACCACCAACTGTTGTTATTTCTACTTCTTCAGGTTTTGGTTTAATTTGAGTTGATTTTATCCCCCCCCCCTTTTCTTTCCTTTTCTTTTTTGGTTGAACGGGACAGTTCTAGTTTCTTTACCAGACTAGAACTAAATAAGAGACTAATATGATAAGACTTAAAATTTTGCAAAAGCTAACAAAGCTCCATTATAGAGAACAGGTAAGAACAGGAAGAGTGGACAAAATAAGCTAGGTTGTTGTATAATTGCAGGTAAGACATGATGTTATAGAAGTTAGTAGATTTGAGAAGTAGTTAACAGGTATCTTGATAGAACTTAGTGATAGATTGTGAAGACAACTTCCAGATGGGTAACTCTATTCCAGGAGAAAGAATAAAGTGAGAGATAGAAGTATGAAGAAGGTAGATATTCCCCAGAAAAGGGTCTATCAGCTTCTCATCTAGTACCTTCCAACTATATGCTTCAGATCCCACTGGACACTGGACTCCTCATTTATTTGGAGGTAGCTTATTTTATTAAGCCATGAGAACGCTGACCTTAGCTAAAGCCCACTGACCCAAGATCATCGAAAAAAGGGATCCATGAAGGCAGTATCAAGTGGTTGAAGGTTTTCTTGCAGACTACCCTTGGTTGGCTACAAAATAGGAATCCTATTAGGTGGTAGCTACCTGGGAGAAATTCTTAGCTAAGAGTATTGGAACTCAGAAATTGAGCAAGGAACCTCTTCTTTGAGTGATAATAAGATTTTGTTCCTCTGAGAGAGGCTTCTAGGATCTGCTTGTGTATTTTTGATTATCAAAATCTGGTATCTGTCCTTGAGGGGCAGCACATATTTTATTGGGTTCTTGTTAGCTTACAAGTGTAAAAGCCAAATATTGATGTTCTGTGTGAGCAAGTCAGTTCTTTAAATTACCAGTATGAGAGCTGGAGAGGTACTTCAATAGTTAAGAACACTTGCTACTCTTGCTAAGGACTCAAGTTCAGTTCCCAGTACCCTCATTTGGGTGGCTTACAACATCCTGTATCTCTAAGGGGATCTAACACTTCTGACCTTAGCAGACACTACACTCCTGTTCAGAAACATACATGAACACAAACAAAATACACATAATTAAAAATAAAAACTTTAAAAAAAGGTAAAAAAATCATTATCATGCTTAAGAATTTATTGAGAATTTACAGACTTGGATTCTTGTCTGAAGTTATTTCTGTTACTTTTAGTGAACCTTTTTCTGCCCAAATGATCAAGAGCTGTGTTAGACTCATTTGGTTTTGAATTGTGTGTATTTTGGGCTGCAAAGTCACAGCAGAGCTAAGGTATTAAGGACTCCCTCCTGCTCTGTTTCTAGCCTCTTGGGCCTTGTAACCCTTGATGGGAGACACAGCTGATGAGTGGTTCCTGGAAGTCCTGGAGATGCCTGTGGGAGAGTGAGCAACAAGAAAGCTTGACTTTGCTGTGTGCTTGTCTTGTGGTTACAAAACTGTGAATGGAAGAAATCCATTAGAGTGGCTAATGCAGTGTGGTCAGGAAGGCCTCGTTTCCTGCCCAAGGGAGTATATCGGCAGTGAGGCTAGTGTGATGCTCTTAGCCTTTGTGAATGATTATGGGGTGGTTATTCAGCTGGAAGAAAGAAAGCTTTTGTCTGTCATACATAGATGGGTTAGCATGTTAGTGCTTGGAAATCTACCCATTAAAAACCAATCATTTTCAAGCTTGTTTTTAAAGGTAATGTATATAATAGAAAGAACGTACTAGAAGAGCTTTTGGAGTCATAGTGATCTGAGAGCATTGACTGTGGTCATAGGTGGTTTCTTACATGTCTTAGCTTCAATGTCTGTATATAAAAATACTACACTTTGAAGAGTTGTTAGGCTTACCTAATAAGTAATCTTCTGACTATCTAAGAGTTAAATAAGGTAAATACAGCAGGTAGTCCCATTGTTATTCTTGCTGTTCTCACCGGGTGCTTATGGGTTAGTACTAAGTTCATCATATTCATTGCTGGCTTCTTTATTATCTACATCTTTTACTTACATGTTGTAAATAAAAGTCATGTGTTGCCTATTTTTTTTTACTCAAAACATATTTTGAGTAGGTTATTCAATGTATTTCTGAGGAGACTTAGGTTCAGAAAACTAGTGATTGGTCCAATTTAGAAAATAACAGTCAAACCTAAAGCAAAGATCTTTTGAGTTCAAGTCCAGTTATTTTTCTTTTATACAAGTGCTATTGCCTATCCTGGACGGATCAGGTTTCCTGTTTTATTTAAATTTAAAAAATGACTTAAATTTTAAATTTTTTAGTGTGTGTGTGTGTGTGTGTATGTGTGTGTGTGTGTGTGTGTGTGTGTGTGAGAGAGAGAGAGAGAGAGAGAGAGAGAGAGAGAGAGAGAGAGAGAGAGAGAGAGAGAGAGAGAGAATGAGAATGCACATGACTATGATGACCATGTCCACATATGAGAAAATCAGAGAGTAGCTTGAGCATTTGTTCTTTCCTTTTGTCATGTGGGTCCCAGGAGAATCAAACTTAGGTTGTCAGGTTTGGCTGCAAGAACCTTGATCCACTGAACCATCTTGATGGCTTATAAGATTTGTTTTTATTCTTAATAAGTTATTGAGGTTTTTCAGAGGAAGAAACATTTGACTTCAAAATGTTTGCATCATTCATTTTTAAAATTTTTTATTTGTTTTTATGTATATAGGTGTTTCCTCTGCATGCATCTCTGTGTCTTTGTGCATGCCCAAGGAGGTCAGAAGGCATCAGGTCTCTTGAGACCAGGTTTAAACAGTTATGAGCTGCCATGTGGGTGCTGGGAATTGAACCGACTCTTCAGTACTCTTAACTCCTGGTCCATCTCTCCAATCTTCATCCTTCATTCCTATTACTGCTTCTAGAAAGAAGTTCTAGTAGATGTTCACATTCTTGTCCACTAAATAAGAAAAAGACAATTTCTAGGGAATAAATGTAACCCTATGGGATGGAGTAGTGGTGTGTGTGTGTGTGCGTGTTCTCTCAAAACAAAGAACTTACCAACTTATTGTTTCTTTTTCCCTCTTAGCACCAACTGTATTTGTTGAGCCCTGTGCTTGATATTGGGGATTTGAGGCTTTTAACTAAGCTCTGAAATGCCTAGATACATTCACATGCATGCGTGTACACACACACACACACACACACACACACACACACACACACACTCTATGCCTAGGAATCTAAAGGTTACCTTATTGTTTGTATTAAGTGAGATTTTATTTTACTTATATATAAACAAAGAGCCCATGAAGCTCCTTTTCATGTATAAGTATTATGAATCTTGTCCACTTTCTTAACCTGGTAATCTCTGATTTTTCTTTCCATGCCATATTGGTGGTGGGGGATAATATACATGAATACTGAGTACTGGGAACTGAACTCTGCAAGAGAAGTACATGTTCTTAACTGCTAAGCCATCTCTCCAGCCTCATATTCAGAACTTATTATTCTTTTACTTTTTAAATTAACTGTTTTTGAACTTTTTAATTTTTTATTGAATTAATAAAATTTATTTTAAAATATACACCTCAGTATATTGACAGTTTTTAAGTCATCAAAATAATTTATAATAGTTAAATGCCTCTTAAATATATATGATATCTTCTGAAACTAAAAGTAATATGCACTTAACCAGTTTTTTAAATCTATTTGGAACATTAAACATGATAGAAGTAGAGAAAAATCTCTTATGAAGTCCTCTATGAAAGGAAATTGTGACAGGTTCCTGATTCGATGAAACCATTCCATCTCCAAGGGAGAATATGCAGTGTAACTGTGGCTTCATAGAATGAGTTGGGTAGTGTTCCTTCTGTTTCTATTTTGTGGAATAGTTTGAAGAGTATTGGTATCAGGTCTTCTTTGAAGGTCTGATAGAATTCTGCACTAAAATCATCTGGTCCTTGGCTTTTTTAGGTTGTGAGACTTTTAATGACGGCTTCTATTTCTTTAGGGGTTATGGGACGGTTTAGATGATTTATCTGATCCTGATTTAACTTTGGTATTTGGTAACTGCCTAGAAAATTGTCCATTTCATCCAGATTTTCCAGTTTTGTTGAATATAGGCTTTTGTAGTAGAATCTGATGATTTTTTTGAACTTCCTCAGTTTCTGTTGTTATATCTTCCTTCTCATTTCTGATTTTGTTAATTTGGATACTGTCTCTGTGCCCTCTGGTTAGTCTGGCTAAGGGTTCATCTATCTTGTTGGTTTTCTCAAAGAACCAACTCCTGGTTTTCTTGATTCTATGTATAGTTCTTTTTGTTTCTACTTGATTTCAGCTCTGAGTTTGATTATTTCCTTCCATCTACTCCTCTTGGGTATATTTGCTTCTTTTTGTTCTAGAGCTTTCAGGTGTGCTGTTAAGCTGCTAGTGTAAGCTCTCTCCAGTTTCTTTTTGGAGGCACTCAGCTATGAGTTTTCCTCTTAACACTGCTTTCATTGTTTCCCATAAGTTTGGGTATGTTGTGCCTTCATTTTCATTAAATTCTAAAAAGTTTTTAATTTCTTTATTTTTTCCTTGACAATGTTATCAATGAGTTGTTCAGCTTTCATGTGTATGTGAGCTTTCTGTTGTTTTTGTTGCTATTGAAGACCAGTCTTAGTCCATGGTGATCTGATAGGATGCATGGGATAATTTCAATCATCTGGTGTCTGTTGAGGCCTGCTTTGTGACTGGTTATATAGTCAGTTTTGGAGAAGGTACCATGAGGTGCTACGAAGAAGGTATTCTTTTGATTTAGCATGAAATGTTCTATAGATATCTGCTGAATCCATTTGGTCCATAACTTCTGTTAGTTTCACTGTGCCTCTATTTAGTTTGTGTTTCTATGATCTATCCATTAATTAGAGTGATATTTTGAAGTCTCCCACTATTATTGTGTGAGGTGCAATGTGTGCTTTGAGTTTTAGTAGAGTTTCTTTTATGAATGTGGGTACCCTTGCATTTGGAGCATAGATGTGCAGAATTGAGTGTTTTTCTTGGTAGATTTTTTTTTCCTTTGAGTATGAAGTGTCCTTCCTTATCCTTTTTGATAATGTTTGGTTGAAAGTTGCTTTTATTCTATATTAGAATGGCTACTCTAGCTTGTTTCTTGGGACCATTTGCTTGGAAAATTGTTTTCCAACCCTTTGCTCTAAGGTAGAGTCTTTCTTTGATACTGAGGTATGTTTCCTGTATGTAGCACAATGCTGAGTTCTGTTTATGTATCCAGTTTGTTAGTCTATGTTTTTTAATTGGGGAATTGAGTCCATTGATATTAAGAGATATTAAGGAATAGTGATTGTTGCTTCCTGTTACTTTTGATGTTATTTTTATGTTTGTGTGGCTGTCTTATTTTGGGTTTGTTGAAAGAAGATTACTTTCTTGCTTTTTCTAGGGTGTAGTTTCCCTCCTTGTGCTAGTGTTTTCCATCTATTATCCTTTGTAGGGCTGGATTTGTGGAAAGATATTAGGTAAATTTGTTTTTGTCATGAAATATCTTGGTTTTTCCATCTATAGTAATTTAGAGTTTTGCTGGGTATAGTAGTTTGGACTGGCATTTGTGTTCTCTTAGGGTATATATGAGATCTGCCCATGATCTTCTAGCTTTCATCGTCTCTGTGGGAAGTCTGGTGTAATTCTGATAGGTCTGCCTTTATATGTTATTTGACCTTTTTCCCTTACTGCTTTTAATATTCTTTCTTTGTTTTGTGCATTTGGTGTTTTAACTATTATGTGGCAGGAGGAATTTCTTTTCTGCGCCAATATATTTAGATTTCTGTTGGCCTCTTGTATGTTTTTGGGCATCTCTTACTTCAGATTAGGAAAGTTTTCTTCTGTAATGTTGTTGAAGATATTTAATGGCCCTTTAATTTGGGAATCTTCATTCTCTTCTATACCTATTATCCTTAGGTTTTGTCTTCTCATTGTGTCCCGCGCTTCCTGAATGTTTTGGGTTAGGAGCTTTTTTGCATTTTGCATTTTCTTTGACTGTTGTGTCAGTGTTTTCTGTGGTATCTTCTGCCTCTGAGATTCTCTCTTCTATCTCTTGTATTCTGTTGGTGATGCTTGTACTGTGATTCCTGACCTCTTTCCTAGGTTTTCTATCTCCAGAATTGTCTCCCTTTGTGATTTCTTTGTTGTTTCTATTTCCACTTTTAGATCCTGGATGGTTTTGTTCAATTCCTTCACCTGTTTGTTGTGTTTTCCTGCAATTCTTTAAGGGGTTTTTGTGTTTCCTCTTTAAGGATTCAAGCTGTTTTTTTTTTTTAAACCTGTGTTCTCCTGTATTTCTTTAAGGGAGCTATTTATGTCCTTCTTAATGTCCTCTGTCATCATCATGAGATGTGATTTTAAATCAGAGTCTTGCTTTTCTGGTGTGTTGGGGTATCCAGGGCTCACTGTGGTGGGAGAACTGGGTTCTGATGATGCCAAGTGGCCTTGGTTTCTGTTGCTTATGTTCTTTGCCTTGCCTCTTGCCATCTGGTTATCTCTGGAGTTAACTGGTCTTGCTGTCTCTCATTGTAGCTTGTCCCTCCTGCAAGCCTGTGTGTCAGCCCTCCTGAGAGAGCAGTTCTCTCTGGGAGGAATTTGGGTATGGACAGCTGTGGCATAGGGTCAGCTCCGGGGTGCAGACTAAAACTGGAAGGATCCTGTCCCCAGCTTTTCTTTGGTTCCTGTGTCCTGATGGCTCAGGGTGGGTCCCTCTTGGGCCAGGAATTTGAGCAAAAGTGGTGGTCTTACCTGTGCTCACAGGTGTGTTGGCACTCCTGGGAGACCAACTCTGTCCTGATGATATTTGGGTATGGAGCTCTGTGGCACAGACTCAGCTCTGGGTGCAGATGGAAACCGGAAATATTCTGTCCCAGACTGGTCCTTGTTTCCTGTGTCCTGAGTGCTGTGGGCTGGTCCCTGGGAGCAGATGTGGTGGTCTTAGTGTCGGCACTCCTGGGAGACCAGCTTTCTCCAGGTGGTATTTGGGTATGGAGTGCTATGGCACAGGGTCAGCTCCCAGCACAGACGGAAACCCAAAGCATCTTTGAACTTCTGATAGGGTTTTGTTTTTGTTTTTATTTTTTTTTTTTTATCATTTTAAAAGACAATCTAACTATGAAACCAGCTGGTCATCAATGTACAGTTCTTCTCTATCTCAGCCTCCTGGGTACTAGGATAATGGGTAGTACCAAGTGTTTTTCTAGTGACTTTTTAAAGTGGTTTTTTTGTTTTGTTTTGTTTTTTACATTCAGATATCAAATGTATGTCAGAATAGCACAAGGGCTTATTAAAAGTTTGTGCTTTTCAGTTGGTTTTGAGTGGCACCTGAGAGCATTTATTTCCAGCAGTCTTTGAGATGACGTTAAATGCCACTGGCTAAGAGACTCCCTTTGATACCATTTAACACTGATAAGTTATGAATTACTTTAGGGATAAGACAATGTTTTCCTCATCATTGCTTTCCTTAGTACTTAAGGATTAATACTAAACCTGTGCTCAGTAAATGTTGTATATGACCCTTGGTGCACATTGAATTATACTGTTATTTCAGGTGGCCATTAAACAGATGAATCTTCAGCAGCAGCCGAAGAAAGAGCTGATTATTAATGAGATCCTGGTCATGAGGGAAAACAAAAACCCAAACATTGTCAACTATCTGGACAGGTATGTCATGGGTGGGTTCTGTCACAGAAGTTTCAGGCCTTTGGAACCTCAGTGTTAGAGGAGAAGATGAAGGTAGCAATTGGAACTGCTTCTATTTAAGTATTTTCTGTGCTGAGCTCTTTGATTGCTGGAAATCTTTCTTAGTGATGGTAACCCCGCAGCTTTTAGCAACTAATTCTTTACTGTTTCTAATGCTTTCTGTTTAGGGAAGTTGGCCTTTTCAGCCTGTCTTCCTGATGTCCTTATTTTATTCTGTAGTCCAGTATTTCCTTATCCTGCTCATCTTCCTGAATAATTCTTATTGTCTATATACTCTTAAAATGCGATGCTCGCTACAGTCTGGATGTTGTTTTGAAATCTTTGCTTTTCTAAACTTAACAAAAGCCTTCCCATCTGCCATCCCCAACCCCAATGTCTGTTTCATTGTTAACTACTAGTAAGTCTGTGGTCAACTGAAATTGATTACCATTCTCTCCCCATGTAAATTTGAATTAAAGTGAAAATACAAAATATTTTAGCTTACCAGCCTCAACCTCCTGACTGCTGGGATTAATGCATGCACCACCATTTTTAGCATGTACTGTTTAGTCTTCATCACCTTAAAAAATTACTATTGAGCTGGGATATACTTTCTACTGTAGCTTACTGATAAGAGTGCTTGACTAGCATGTCTCAGACTCTGAGCTTGGTTCCCAGCACCACCAGAAGAAAATTACAGAACAGGATTAAAATCTTACCTTTGTTTGAGATAAGTGTTAAACTATCTCCGGTGTCCCCATCTGCCAAGTAAGAGTTCCATTATTAGGATGAAGAAAAGATGACAGATCTAATACCTTAAGCCAACACGTTTTTCTCCACCATAGCTTCTTTGCTGAAGATTGCCACAAGTTAGTTGTCTGTTTTTTCATTTGTGTACAATGAGATAATGTTGACTAAGTTACCTTTTTATTTATCCAAAAATGGGGCTGAAAGATCCAATCTCTGAGTCAGATTCAGTGCTAACTCAGGTCAGGCTACTGAACTACAGCTTTGATTTATTTGAAGAAGCTAGACTCACAAAAACTCAAAGTAAAAGTCATTGTCAGCAGAGTAACCTTGTGTAGATTTTACAGCTTTTAAAAAATTTATTACCACCCTCTTACTTTATATATATTGTGTTATGCTATATTATATTAAAATAATATATATTTAACATATTATTTTTACTCATGGACTTATTCAGTAAATATTGGTATCTACTGTGCTGGACCCTGGGGCTAGGGTCTTGAATAAGACCCAGTAATCATCTTGTGGATCTCAGATCTAATAGAACTCTCAAGGAGGTTCCATGGTCCTCCCTTTTGATGGTAATGTGTCTTCCAAATCCCCTTCTTTTCATGTCTGTGTACTGCCTGAATGCTTTGCAGGCATGGGAATAGTTTTAATGTTTGGAACTTCACAGACCATGTGTGCTTTGTTTTTTCTGGCATATCCCTAAGTAACTTAAAATTACTTATTCTGTCCTCCAAATTTTGTGGTTTTCCAGAGTAAGCAATCGTAGACTCTTCAAAAGCTGGCTGAGATAGTCTCCTATGTTTTGAAAGTGACTTCAGTGGCTTAATGTGTTCTGGCTGTTCCTTCTCACCCTATACCTGTTTTTCTGCAGTTACCTTGTGGGAGATGAGCTATGGGTTGTCATGGAATATTTGGCCGGAGGCTCCTTGACAGATGTGGTGACAGAAACATGTATGGATGAAGGCCAGATAGCAGCTGTGTGCCGAGAGGTAAGGTCAAGGATCAAACAGGAAGTGACCTCCATATTACTGTCCATGAAAATTCACACCCAAAAGAGGCTTCAGTATGGGCTCTGTAGAAGTAAGAGAAGTTAGTTCTGCAACTTATCATTCATATTGTATGCTTGTGTTTTATAGTTTCTATAATCATGACTTTTTTCTTTGAAGCTAACTATTTTGACCATGGCAAAAAATTTTAGAAAGTACCCAGAAGTATCTATTTAAACAATCATAATTTTAATTTGCAGTTATAACTATTCTAACACATACTATTTCTCCTTATCTGTTTTATTTGGACACATATTTGTCCTGCCTCCTTGATTTGTGTACTGTGAAGAAAGTAACATTGGTCAGAAGGTAGTGGCATAGTTCAGATAGTCAGAAAAGGTTTCTTCCTTGATTTGAATATGTATCTAAATGACATGTAGAGGCAAGCCAGCAAAATTCTAGGATAAAGTAACTCCAGACAAAAAGCCTGGTGTCATGGCATATGCCTGTCATCCTGGTACTAGGGAGTTGGAGGCAGGAAAATCAGAAGTTTAAGATAATCTTTGATTATATAGCAAGTTCCAGGCCAGCTTGAGATATAAGAGACCCTGCCTCAAGCAAACCAACAAATAATCATAACTCTAGACAAAATAAACAGAAAAAAGAAGCATAAGTAGATACTCTCTTTTTTTTTTCTCATTGCAATTCGATATCTAGAGGTTTGTAATGCTGTAATAAGCCTTCCAGAACGTTTCCATGAGAAGCCGTATCTGCAGAGGATAGGCATATTTTCACATTTCCAAGTCAGAAAGATAAATGATGGGAATAAACAATGTTGAAGATTGGGGTTTTGCTCTTGAGAGACTGAGACAGAGTTTCTCTGTATAGCCCTGGCTGTCCTAGAACTCTCTCTCTCTCTGTAGACAAGGCCAGCCCTCAAACTCAGAGATCCGCTTGCTTCTGTTTTCCAACAGTGCTGGGATTAAAGGTGTGCAGCACCACTACCTGGCCCTGAGAGATAGAAAGTTAGGAGACTGACAAAAAGAGTGAGATTAAAAATTTTATGATGAGTCTGATACAGTGTCTGAAGGTGGGAAACTTAAGGCATATGGATGAAATTATAGTTGTATATTTAGCCAATGTTAATGAGAAAGAAATACATTAATAACATTTTAATTCCAAGCTGGGATTCCTAGAAGTTCAGGTTTCATTTACTCTAACACTAATAAAAGGACCTTTTAAAATTAATTCCTCCTCAGAAGCTCCCTACCCCATCACCTTCTTCCTATGAACTTTTATTACTAGAGCTACGATGGATAAGTGTGTACATGTAGCTGCCCTTTGGAGGGTCAAAGTCATTATGTTATTTAATTTGTTTTTACCTCTAACCTTGAAGTGAAAGCCTGGTGACTTGATTTCAATCCTCTGAACATTAGCAATAGATGAGAGGCAAAGTCTCAGTTGTACTCTGACCTCCACACATGCTCAGTGGCTCCCATACCTCATCTCCTGTAAGTATAAATAAAATTAAATCTTGCCAGAAACCCTTAGTTTTATCCCTAGAACTGTACCAACAAAAACTTGGGAAGAAAATATACTTAAATAAATGGTATTGTTATTCTTCAAATATACTAGAGATCATTATCACTTTTGAAACTTACTTAGTTTCTTACTGAGACACAATTCATATGCCATATATAATTCATCCCCTTGAAGTATATATATAGTTCATTATTTTTCAGCTTATTTTTGAAGTGACTATTAAAGGATATGAATTTTTTTTAAAGCACTTGGGAGCTTGAGACTATAGATAGCTGAAAAGAATAGTGTACATAAGGCCCTGAGCTTGACCCCAAGTATTGTGCCAAAGCCACAAAGAGCAAACTTTGTGTACATAAGGCCCCAAACTTAAACGTTATATAATAGGTGCTGTTATCATTCTTTAAATTTAATAGTGATGTCTCTTCTGACCTTCATGGGCACCAAACACATACGTATAAGTATGTATGATACACATACATACATGCTGGCAAAACTCTCTCACATAAAATAAAATGTATAAATCTTACCTAAATTTTTTTAAGGTACAGCTTACTTTTAACTAAAAAGTTCTTTTGCATTTGCGTGTATGTGTGCGTGTGCATATGCATGTATATGGTGTGTTCATTGCCATGATGTGCATGTGGAGGTTAGAGGACAACTCTACCATGTGGATTCCAGGAATCTAGCTCAGGTTATAACGTTTGGTGGCAAACTCTTACTCACTAAGCCGTCCATCTCACTTGTTCACAATCAGATATTTTCATTGCACCACTGTAACATTAGTCTGTTTGTCACTCATTCTGTTGGGTAAGTATGAGTGTTTAAGTTTGTGTGTATGTGTTGGGGGAATCATCACAATAGGTGTTTTGTTTTATTTTGATTTTTGGTTTTTTCCCTCCCTCACTATCAAGATTTTTCTCATGTCCTTTACATGTTGTATCATTACTGATACTTAAAAGTCTATCTGTGCTGGCTCTGTGGGTCAGTGAAAGAATGTATGCTTGGTGAGGCCATCCATGGTCTGACTTCTTAGCACTTGAAAACAAAGCTGAATTTGTAAATGATTTGTAAATATCTCTGTATAGAATTTCAGGTGCCCACTGAACATTTGTCTTCATGCTTCATAGAGATATCAAATTCAGTGTTTCCCAAATAGTACAGACTTCCTTCTCCAAAGATTGTCTACTAAAATCACTTCCATGTGTCTCCTTTCCTAGACATGGAAATATGCTGTTAAAATACTTTTGTTTAAAGAAAAATTATAAGATAAAATCAGCATCCAGTTTTTAAATTAATTAAAATTTAAATTGTGTGTGTGTGTGTTTGGGTTGGAGGGCTAAGTGCACATGTATGTGGATGCCTAAGGCCAATGGCATAGAATCCCCTCAAGTGAAGTGAGAGGCAGTTTGTACGCTGCCCAGTGTGGCCACTGAGCCATCTCTTCAGCCTCCTCCACCCCCACCCTGCCTCATGGAATTTTAAAATGCTTAGTTAGGAGACAGAAGAAGACTTGGTTATATAGCTGGCTTTGCCTCTTCATATGGGGCAAGTCTGTTTATTTCTGGAGGCCTTTCTTCCTTTGTCTTAAAATAACGAGGTTAAATTATTGTTAGTCTTGTGTATTATAAGTCTCTTTCTTCTGTGCACACTACTTCAACAGTGTCTACAAGCTTTGGAGTTTCTACATTCGAACCAAGTCATTCACAGAGACATCAAGAGTGACAATATTCTGCTGGGAATGGATGGCTCTGTCAAGTTAAGTAAGTATGAGTCTTAGGAATGGTAGCACTTAACTCTGCATATAGGAATAAATCTCTATTGGGATGGTAATTAAATAATAGTAACTATAACATTCATCAAAGAGACTTCAGTATTTTGTAAGATATGAGATATTTATATTCCTCTGTATTGTATCTTACAGTGTCTTTTCACTATTTTTTTCAATTCTTTTACACATAACACTTTTCCCTCCTGAATCCCTACTTCTGTGGCTCTCTGATAGGTGCTGAGGGTTGAAAGTTTTACCAGCTTTCAAGAAGCCTTCTGTCAAGTGTGAGAGACTTGTAATGAATTAGCAAAAAGGTTTTATGTAACTTCACTCATTCAGTTATTTATTCAGCAAATATATTACATGCCAGTCTCTTCTGAGGTACAGAAAAGACAGTCTTTACTATTGGCTCTATCAATTTAGATAAATGTGTAGCTTCAGTATAGTGTGAATGAGCTACGGGTAGTTTTTTGTACAAAGGTGAAAGCAGTTGCCTAGACAAAGAGTGTGCCACAAGTGGGTAAAGTTTATGAGAGGACTGTTGGCGCAGGGTGAGTGAGGGTGTGATAAAAGTAGGGTCATATTCAAGTGTTGGTGGGTGGGTTTTAATTCAGGGACTTGTGTCCAGACGATAATGGAATGAGTTAATTATAAGATTCTGAGTTATGGGAATGTTTTTTAACCATTTGGTTTGAGGAAGGGGCAGGAGGCTAGAGATATTCTTCTTAATATTTCTCCTACTTCTTTTCACGGTTGAATGTGTAGTGGACTAGTAGCAGTCAAGTGAGTCCTGCCTTGGTGAGATAGAGATTGCAGAGAGCAAAGCTTGCTGCTCATGTGTAAGTACACAGCACTTACTGATGAGTATCCTAAGTGTGTCTTTCTTTTCCCCCTTTCTAGCTGACTTTGGATTCTGTGCACAGATAACTCCAGAGCAGAGCAAAAGGAGCACCATGGTGGGAACTCCATATTGGATGGCACCTGAAGTTGTGACACGCAAGGCCTATGGTCCCAAGGTTGACATCTGGTCCCTGGGTATTATGGCAATTGAAATGATTGAGGGGGAGCCTCCATACCTTAATGAAAACCCTTTGAGAGTAAGTGTTCTCATCTTCTTGCAAAGTATTTGGGCTGCTGTCTCTAATCCCAGGAAACTGTACTCAGGCTCTTCTCTCTGTATACCTGGGCATAGTTATACATTCTTGTACTCCTAGACTTACAAGACTGGAATAAGAAGATTGCCAGTTTGAGACAAACTTGTCTCAAAAGCAAAAATAAGAATCTGATGAGATGACTCAGTGAGTTAAGGCTCTTCCTGCCAAGCTTGATGACTTGAGTTTAATCCCTGGGACATACATGGTGAAAAGAGAGGACCAATTATCACAAACTGCCCTCTGACTCCCACACAAGATATGTGATACACATGTGCCCACACTAAATATATGTGTATATACTAAATATATCATGCATTCCACAGATATTACTGAATTTAAAATATAAATGAATATAAAATATTAAGTGGTCTGGAGATGTATCTCAGTTTCAGAGCTCAATCCTAGAATTGGGGGTTGGGGGAAGGAAGGAAGAGCTAAGTTTTGATTATATACAAGAAATTGTTCTGATAATACCAAACGATTCTATAGTAACAGATGGTAACTGCTATGGAAAAAAATGTAGAATAAGAGCGATTGACAGAGTGATAGGGAAGGTTTTTTTTTTTTTAATTTAATTTTATTTTATTTTTTTAATTTACATTCCAAATCACTTCCCCTTTCCCGTTTCCTCCCTCCCCGAAAGTCCCATAAGCCCCCTTCCCTCCCTCTTTTCTCCGTTCAACCCCCTCTCATTACTCTGTCCTGGCGTTCCCCTACATCCAGTCTTTCCAGGACCAGGGGTCTCTCCTTCCATCTTTTTAGAAATCTATTGATATGCTGATTGTGTCTAGGGTATTCTGAGATTCTGGGTCAATATCCCCTTATCAGTGACTTCATACCATGTGTGATCTTTTGTGATTGGGTTACCTCACTAAGGATGATATTTTCAAGTTCTGACCATTTGCCTAGGAATTTCGTGAATTCATTGTTTTTAATTGCAGAGTAGTATTCCATTGTGTAAATATACCACATCTTCTGAATCCATTCCTCCGTTGAGGGACATCTGGGTTCTTTCCAGCTTCTGGCTATTATAAATAAGGCTGCTATGAATATAGTGGAGCATGTGTCCTTATTGCATGCAGGTAAAGTCTCTGGGTATATGCCCAGGAGTGGTATAGCCGGATCCTCCGGAAGTGTCATGCCCAGTTTTCTGAGGAGCCGCCAGACTGCTTTCCAGAGTGGTTGTACCAGCCTGCAATTCCACCAGCAGTGGAGGAGTGTTCCTCTTTCTCCACATCCTCGCCAACAACTGCTGTCTCCTGTGTTTTTGATCTTAGCCATCCTGACTGGTGTGAGATGGAATCTCAGGGTTGTTTTGATTTGCATTTCCCTAATGACTAAGGATGATGAACATCTCTTTAGGTGCTTCTCAGCCATTAGATATTCTTCAGGTGAGAACTCTTTGTGGAGCTCTGTACCCCATTTTTTAATAGGGTTACTTGCCTCTCTGGAGTTTAACTTCTTGAGTTCTTTGTATATCTTGGATATTAGCCCTCTGTCGGATGTAAGGTTGGTAAAGATCATTTCCCAGTTAGTTGGTTGCTGCTTTGTCTTTTTGACGGTGTCTTTTGCCTTGCAAAAACTTTGTAATTTAATGAGGTCCCATTTGTCTATTCTTGATCTTAGAGTATAAGCTATTGGAGTTCTGTTCAGGAAATTCTCCCCTGTGCCCATATGTTCAAGGTTCTTCCCTAGTTTCCCTTCTATTAGTTTCAGTGTGTCTGGTTTTATGTGGAGATCTTTGATCCACTTAGAATTGAGCTTAGTGCAAGGAGATAAGGATGGGTCAATTTGCATTCTTCTGCATGTTGACCTCCAGCTGAGCCAGCACCATTTGTTGAAAAGGCTATCTTTTTGCCACTGGATGGTTTTAGCTCCTTTGTCAAAGATCAAGTGACCATAGGAGTGTGGATTCATTTCTGGGTCTTCAATTCTGTTCCATTGATCTACATGTCTGTTACTGTACCAATACCATGCAGTTTTTAACACTATTGCTCTGTAGTACAGCTTGAGGTCCGGGATACTGATTCCCCCAGAGGTTCTTTTACTCTTGAGAATAGTTTTAGCTATTCTGGGTTTTCTGTTATTCCAGATGAATTTTTGAATTGCTCTTTCTAACTCTATGAAGAATTGAGTTGGGATTTTGATGGGGATTGCATTGAATCTGTGTATTACTTTTGGTAAGATGCTCATTTTTACTATATTAATCCTGCCAATCCATGAGCATGGCAGATTTTTCCATCTTCCGAGGTCTTCTTCAATTTCTTTCTTCAGAGACTTGAAGTTCTTGTCATACAGATCTTTCACTTGTTTGGTTAGCGTCACGCCAAGATACTTAATATGGTTTGTGGCTATCGTAAAGGGTATTATTTCTCTTACTTCTTTCTCAGCCTGCTTATCCTTTGAGTATAGGAAGGCTTCTGACTTGCTTGAGTTGATTTTATATCCGGCCACTTTGCTGAAGTCGTTTATCAGCTGTAGGAGTTCTCTGGTGGAGTTCTTTGGGTCGCTTATGTATACTATCATATCGTCTGCAAATAGTGATAGTTTGACTTCTTCCTTTCCAATTTGTATCCCTTTGACCTCTTTTTCTTGTCTAATTGCTCTAGCTAGAACTTCAAGTACTATATTGAAAAGATATGGAGAGAGAGGGCAGCCTTGTCTAGTCCCTGATTTTAGTGGGATTGCTTCAAGTTTCTCTCCGTTTAGATTGATGCTGGCTACTGGTTTGCTGTAAATTGCTTTTACTATGTTTAGATATGGGCCTTGAATTCCTGATCTTTCCAAGACCTTTAGCATGAAAGGATGCTGAATTTTGTCAAATGCTTTCTCAGCATCTAATGAGATGACCATGTGGTTTTTTTCTTTGAGATTGTTTATGTAGTGGATTACATTGATGGATTTCCTTATATTGAACCATCCCTGCATCCCTGGGATGAAGCCTACTTGATCGTGGTGAATGATCGTTTTGATGTGTTCTTGGATTCGGTTGGCAAGAATTTTATTGAGTATTTTTGCATCGATATTCATAAGAGAGATTGGCCTGAGATTCTCTTTCTTTGTCGGATCTTTGTGTGCTTTTGGTATTAGTGTAATTGTGGCTTCATAGAACGAGTTGGGTAGTGTTCCTTCTGTTTCTATTTTGTGGAACAGTTTGAAGAGTATTGGTGTTAGGTCTTCTTTGAAGGTCTGATAGAATTCTGCACTAAAACCATCTGGACCTGTGCTTTTTTTGGTTGGAAGACTTCCAATGACAACTTCTATTTCTTCAGGGGTTATAGGACGGTTTAGATGGTCTATTTGATCCTGATTTCATTTTGGTACTTGGTATCTGTCAAGGAAATTGTCCATTTCCTCAAGATTTTCTAGTTGTGTTGAATACAGGTTTTTGTAGTAGGATCTGATGATTTTTTGAATTTCCTCAGTTTCTGTTGTTATCTCTCCCTTTTCGTTTCTGATTTTATTAATTTGGATACTATCTCTGTGCCCTCTGGTTAGTCTGGCTAAGGGCTTATCTATCTTGTTGATTTTCTCAAAGAACCAACTCCTCGTTTTGTTGATTCTTTGTATGGTTTTATTTGTTTCTACTTGATTGATTTCAGCCCTGAGTTTGATGATTTCCTGCCTTCTACTCCTCTTTGGTGTATTTGCTTCTTTTTGTTCCAGGGCTTTCAGGTGTGCCATTAAGCTGTTAGTGTATGCTGTCTCCCGTTTCTTTTTGGCGGCACTCAGGGCTATGAATTTTCCTCTTAGCACTGCTTTCACTGTGTCCCATAAGTTAGGGTATGTTGTGCCTTCATTTTCATTAACTTTCAAAAAGTCTTTGATTTCTTTCTTTATTTCCACCTTGACCAAGTTATCATTGAGTAGAGCATTGTTCAGCCTCCATGTGTACGTGGGTTTTCTTTTGTTTTTGTTGCCATTGAAGACCACCCTTATTCCATAGTGATCTGATAGGAGGCATGGGATTATTTCTATCTTCTTGTATCTGTTGAGGTCTGATTTGTGACCAATTATATGGTCAATTTTGGAGAAGGTACCATGAGGAGCTGAGAAGAAGGTGTATTCTTTAGCTCTAGGATGAAATGTTCTATATATATCAGTTAGTTCCATTTGGTCCAAGGCTTCAATTAGATTCACTGTGTCCCTGTTTAGTTTCTGCTTTCCTGAACGATCCATTTCAGAGAGCGGGGTGTTGAAGTCACCCACTATTATTGTGTGCGGTGCGATGTGTGCTTTGAGTTTTAGTAAAGTTTCTTTTACGAATGAGGGTGCCCTTGCATTTGGAGCATAGATATTCAGGATTGAGAGTTCTTGATGGTGGATTTTTCCCTTGATCAGTATGTAGTGTCCTTCTGTGTCTTTTTTGATGACTTTGGGTTGAAAATCAATTTTATCCGATATTAGGATGGCTACTCCACCTCGTTTCTTGGGGCCATTTGCTTGTAAAATTGTTTTCCAGCCTTTTACTCTGAGGTAGTGTTTGTCTTTGACACTGAGGTGCGTTTCCTGCATGCAGCAAAATGCTGGGTCCTGTTTACGTATCCAGTCTGCTAGTCTATGTCTTTTAATTGGGGAATTGAGACCATTGATATTAAGAGAGATTAAGGCATAGTGATTATTGCCATCTGCCATTCTTGACGCTATCTTTATGTTTGAGTGGTTATCTACTTTTGGGTTTGATTCAAGAAGGTTATTATCTCATTTTTTCCAGGGTGTTGTTTCTCTCCCTGTATTGGAGGTTTCCACCTATTATCCGTTGCAGGGCTGGATTTGTGGAAAGATATTGTGAAAATTTGGTTTTATCATGGAATATCTTGGTCTCTCCATCTATGGTGATTGAGAGTTTTGCTGGGTATAGTAGTCTAGGCTGGCATTTGTGCTGTCTTAGTGTCTGCATGAGATCTGCCCAGGATCTTCTGGCTTTCATAGTCTCTGGTGAGAAGTCTGATGTGATTCGGATAGGTCTTCCTTTGTATGTTACTTGGCCCTTTTCTCTTACTGCATTTAGTATTCTTTCTTTGTTTAGAACATTCGGTGTTTTGATTATTATGTGACGGGAGGTATTTCTGTTCTGGTCCAGTCTGTTTGGAGTTCTGTAGGCTTCTTGTATGTTCATCGGCATCTCTCTCTTTAAGTTAGGGAAGTTTTCCTCCATAATTTTGTTGAAGATGTTTACTGGCCCTTTAAGTTGCAAATCTTCACTCTCATCTATACCTATAATCCTTAGGTTTGGTCTTCTCATTGTGTCCTGGATTTCCTGGATGTTTTGGGTTACGCGTTTTTTGCATTTTGCATTTTCTTTGACTGTTGAGTCGATGCTTTCTATGGAATCTTCAGCACCTGAGATTCTTTCTTCCATCTCTTGTATTCTATTGTTGATGTTTGCATCTATGACTCCTGATTTCTTCCCAAGGTTTTCTATCTCCAAAGTTGTCTCCCTTTGTGATTTCTTAGTTGTTTCTACTTCCTTTTTTAGTTCCTGGATGGATTTGCTGAGATCCTTCACTTGTTTGTTTGTATTTTCCTGTATTTCTTTAAGGTATTTTTGCATTACCTCTTTCAGGATTTCTTCCTGATGACCCACGTTCTCCTGCATTTCTCTGAGCGATTTTTGTGTTTCCTCCTCATGGGATTCCATCTGTTGATCCATCGTCTCCTGCATTTCTTTAAGCAGTTCTCGTGTTTCCTTTGTAAGGGCATCTAACCGTTGATTCATTTCTTTAAGCAATTTTTGTGTTGCCTCCTTATGGGCATCCATCTGTTGACCCATATTCTTCTGCATTTCTTTATGCAAATTTTGTGATTCCTTTGTGAGTGCATCTACCCGTTGATTCATCTCGTTAAGCGATTTTTGTGTTGTCTCCTTGTGCGCCTCCATCTTTTGATCCATGTTCTCCCGCATTTCTCTAAGCGATTTTTGTGTTTCCTTTGTAAGGGCTTCTAACCGTTGATTCATGGTCTCCTGTAACTCTTTATGAGATTTATTTGTGTCCTTCTTGTGATCCTCTAATAGCATCATGAGAAGTGATTTTAAATCCAGATCTTGTCTTTCGGGTGTGGTGGGGTATCCAGGACTTGCTGCTGTTGGAGAGTTGGGTTCGGATGGTCCCACATTACTTTGATTACTGTTAGTAACATTCCTACGTTTGCCTTTTGCCATCTGGATACCTCTGGTGTTAGTTGGTCCTGCTGCCACTGGCTGTTGGTTGGACCTCCTGTGAGCCTGCAAAGCTATTTCTGCCCCCCCTGGATTACCAGGATTCCCCTGGCACCGATTTCTGGGGCCTGCCTGCTCCTGAGTGACTTTGGAGCCCTAATGTGCTTTGCCCCAAGTGATCTTATATTGGGGAGGCCTTGCACATCTAAAGGCTCAGCCTAGTGGATTCCTGGAGCAGAGGTCGCCAAAGGGAGGCTGGCAGGCTCCTGCCCTGTGCAGGGGTGTGTGATCTCTCCTGGGGGGGGGAGGGGGCGTCCCTCTGCCAGGCAGAAGTCCCCCAGCAGATCTGGCGCGCTGGTCACTGCAGATCAGCCCAGCACCTGGGAGCAGGTTACACACAAGCTGCCTGAACCCGAAGCGATATTATGCCTGTCTGTCTCTGAGCCTGGTGGTCCCAACTACCTGGTCACTGGAGCAAAGATGGCGGAGGGCACTCTCCGTGGCGCTGCTCACCCTGTGGTCACGATGGCCCGCCGATCTGGCACCCAGACGACCACAGCGCCAACCCGCCCTCGGGCACAGAAGGAAGCCCCAACAGGCCGTGTCCCAAGTGATGTTATATTGGGGGGAGAGCCTGGGTACCGGTCTCTCCAGCGCAGTCCGCGGGAACAGAGGTCGCGGAAGGGAAGCTGGCAGGCTCCCTCCCTGCGCGGGGTCCCTCCACCAGGCAAAAGGTCCCACCGCGGAACTGGCGCGCTGGTTACTGCAGATCAGCCCAGCACCTGGGAGCAGGTTACACACAAGCTGCCTGAAACTGAAGCGATATTATGCCTGTCTGTCTCTGAGCCTGGCGGTCCCAACTACCTGGTCACTGGAGCAAAGATGGCGGAGGGCAGTCTCCGTGGCGCCGCTCACCCTGTGGTCACGATGGCCCGCCGATCTGGCACCCAGACGACCACAGCGCCAACCCGCCCTCGGGCACAGAGGGAAGCCCCAACAGGCCGTGTCCCAAGTGATGTTATATCGGGGGGAGAGCCTGGGTACCGGTCTCTCCAGCGCAGTCCGCGGGAACAGAGGTCGCGGAAGGGAAGCTGGCAGGCTCCCTCCCTGCGCGGGGTCCCTCCGGCACAGTTTTCTAAGCGTGCTGTGGGAAGGTTTTATTTAGAGGAAAGTTTTCTCTTATTTCAGCAGAAACATGAAGGAGTTAAAGGAGTACACTGTGAGATTTAGTCTCATGCAAGAGTTTCCAGGTATCAAGAATTTGATCTGTTTTTTGCCAGGAAAAAATCAAAGGAGGCTATTTCCCAAGGGCCAGCTACTAAGTCTTGTGGGCCAGTGTGAGAACTTGGCTTTTATTTTGCATCATTAGAAAGGATTTTCAGCTAGATAATAGGATGCAGTCTGTGCTTATGAATCCTTAGGCTGCTTCTTTAGGAATTAGTGAGAAACTAATGTGATAGTTCAGACAAGAGTGGTAGTTTGGGTAACATTGGTCAGAATACAGGTAAGAAGTAGTAGTAGACTTGGGAAGTGTCGAAGGAAGAGCTAGCTGCCAAGATGCCTTGGATAGTAAAGAAACTGGAATCAGCAGTCACTACAGCATGACTTGCTGACAAATTCAGTTGTCCTTTGCATTAGTTACTTTTCTGTTTAATCTTCTGTGGTTAACGAACTGTGACCAAAGGCAAGTTATAGGAGAAAGGAACTTATTTGTGCTTATGGTTCCAAGGGGATAAGAGTTCATGATAGTAGGGAAGTGGCAGGTATGTTAGCAGTAACTGGATGCTGAGAGCTTCTATCTTAAAATACATATGAACAACAGAACAAACTGGAAGTAGGGCAAACAAAACCTTAAGCTCTGAAACTCCACCTCCAGCAAGGCCTCAATGACCAGTTAGTAAATTGATGGGAACAAATGCCTAACTTGAACAAACCCATAAGAGCAGAAAAGGAGAAAAGTGAGATGGTGTTTACAAGTGTTTTCTTCTCTTATATGAGTTTTGTTATGAAGAGTGACAGGGAAATGGAACAGTCTCTTATAGAGTTGAAAAGGGGCAGTTAAAGGTTGTATATTAGCTAATGGAAGGGAATTGGTGGTAATGGGAGAGGAAACAGAGTATACAATAAAGATGCAAGGAAGGTGGTGATTTTGATTGTGGACAAACATGAAGTTACTTTGTTTTTACTTTCTCATTTAGTTCATCCTCCCATCTAGTTCAGGAATTCCCCTGTAAGGATATCTACCCTTAACTACATGCTCAGATCACCCTTGGATAGTTCCAGTTGCTGGAAAGTGCTTCGTTATCTCAAAATGAAATTGTCTTCTCTAGTTTCCACTTTTTGGTCGCAGTTTTGCTCTCTCACTCCACATATAACACATCCTCCTCTGCCTCAGATGCAAAGGTAATCAGTGTGGTGTGGTGGAAAAAACACTGCAATTAGAGTTGGCATGTGCACTCAGAAGAACAGTGAATGCAACGGCTGGATAGCCTGATGTGTGAAATGGGGATAATTATTTTTGCCCTGCCTCTTACTCTGAGTTACTGTGGTCACTTAAAATGAGTGTAGCTGGGTGTGGCGGTGCACACCTTTAATCCCAGCACTAGAAGTCAGAGGCAGGCAAATCTCTTGTGTTCAAGACCAGCCTAGTGTACAGAGTTGGATCCAGGTCAGCCAGGGCTACACAGAGATACCCTGTCCTGAAAAACAAAATGAACAAACAAGAGTAAGAGACAGACAGAGAGAGAAGGAGAGCTTTGTAATTAAAGAGCTTAGTGTTTATGAAGGTTTACTATTACTATGTTTTTCTTCTCCCAAGAGCTGCTTCATATTGGGGGCAGGGAAGCGGCAGAGAAACAGTTGCTGCCTAGCCAAGCATGACTTTTTACAGCCTCTTGGGTGAAAGTTTCAGCAGCAGATTTCTACCAACAACTAAAGAGATGTTTAACTTGCCATGCTAAGTGAAGAATAAACCCTTAGGTTTGTAACACCTCATAAGTTTACAAAGTGCTTTCCAAATACACTCTTTATTTTTGTGGATATATAAAGCATTGTTTTATTAGCAAAGAAGTTATATGTTATGTACATATATATAGTCACATGACCTTAAATGTTAAACTTGATCCTTAGGTTAGTATATTCTCTTCAGGACATCAAGGCTGCATCAGAGCTATGTGTTAGAGCATACAGAAGCTGGCTGTATTTTTAGAGAATGTGTATTGATATAGTAACAGAGAGAGCCTCACTGAGAACACAACATGATTCTTCATTTGTATTGCTAGGCCTTGTACCTTATTGCTACCAATGGAACGCCAGAGCTTCAGAACCCAGAGAAGTTGTCAGCTATTTTCCGGGACTTTTTGAACCGCTGTCTTGAGATGGATGTGGAGAAGAGAGGTTCAGCTAAAGAGCTACTGCAGGTAACGCTCCTTTTGCAGGTCAATGCCTACTCAAACCTTTTTATCTTCTTTTTATTTGAGGTTGCTGATTTTAGGCTTCTTTCCTACCATTTCACTTTGTATTTCTAGCTCCCTAACTGTCACTCTTGGGCCTTTGCCAAGTATGCCCTCTAACTATTCCTCACTCTATACACACCGCCCCCCCCCCCCGGCAACCCCCCAGACCCTGATCTCCGAGAGGATGTCCCTATTCCCACCCCACCAGACCTTCATACTCCCTGGGACCTCAAATCTCCTGAGGGTTAGGTTCATCTTCTCTGACTGAGTCCAGATCCAGCAGTCCTCTGCTGTATATGTGTCCAGGGCCTCATATCAGCTGGTGTATGCTCAGTGTGTGACAACTGTCCGGGAGTCCAGGTTAGTTGAGACTGCTGGCCTTCCTATTGGGGTTGCCCTTTTCTCAGCTTCTTCCAGTTTTTCCCTAATTCAACCACAAGAGTCCTCAGCTTCTGCCCATTGTTTGGGTGTAAATATCTGCATCTGACTCTTTCAACTGCTTGTTGGGCCTCTTGGAGGGCAGTCATGCTAGACTCCTGCTTGTAAGCACACCATAGCCTCAGTAATAGTGCCAAGTCTTAGAGGCTCTTCTTGAGTTGAAACCCAAACTGGACCTGTCACTCGACCTCCTTTTCCCCTCAGGCTCATCTCCATTTTTGTCCCTGTTGTTCTTTCAAACAGGAACAATTCTGGATCAGAATTTTTTTGACTATGGGATGGCAACCCCATCCCTCCATTTGATGTCCTGTTTTTCACTGGGGATGGACTCTACAAGTTCCCTCTCCCCACTGTAGGGCATTTCATCTAAAGTTCTATCCTTTGAATCCTGAGAATCTCTCACTTCCCAAGTCTCTGGTTCTTTCCAGAGGGTCCCCCCACCTCCTACCTCCTGAGGTTATCTGTTTCCATTCTTTCTGCTGGCCCTTAGGGCTTCAGTCCTGTCCCCTGATACATGATCATGTTCCCCTTTTTCTTTACTTGTCCTCTTTTCCATCCAGGTTCTTCCCTCCCTCTGCCCCACTTCCCACCCCCTGTGATTGCTTTCTTCTTCCTCCCAAGTGGGGTTGAGGCATCCTCACTTGGGTCCTTCTGCTTGTTGACCTTTTTGAGTTCTGTGGATTGTGTCCTGGGTATTCTGTATTTTTTTGGCTAATATCCACTTATTAGTGAGTAAGTGTAACAGTACATGTTGGCAAGGATGTGGAGAAAGAGAAACACTGTTCCATTGCTGGTGGGATTGCAAACTGGTACAACCACTCTAGAAATCAATCGGGAGGTTCCTCAGAAAATTGGAGCATACTATGCATGTCCTTTTGGGTCTGAGTTACCTTACTCAGGATGATACTTTCTAGTTCCATCCATTTGCCTGCAAAACTCATGATGTCCTCCTTCTTAATGGCTGAGTAGTATTCCATGTGTAAATGAACCACATTTTCTGTATCCATTCTAACGTTGTAGGTCATCTGGGTTGTTTCCAGCTTCTGGCTATCACAAATAAGGCCACTATGAACATATTGGAACATGTGCCCCTGTGGCATGATGGGGCATGTTTTGGATATATGCCCAAGAGTGGTATAACCGGGTCTTCAGGTAGATCTATTTCCAATTTTCTGAGGAACCTCCCGATTGATTTCCAGAGTGGTTGTACCAGTTTGCAATCCCACCAGCAATGAAATAGTGTTCCTCTTTCTCCACATCCTCACCAACATGTGCTGTCACCTGAGTATTTGATCTTAGCCATTCTGATTGATGTAAGGTAGAATCTCAGGGTTGTTTTGATTTTCATTTCCCTGATCACCAAGGACTTTGAACATTTCTTTAAGTGCTTTTAGGCTATTGGAGATTCCTCTGTTGTGAATTCTCTGTTTCCCATTTTCTAATTGAGTTGTTTGGTTTTTTGGAGATTAGCTTCTTGAGTTCATTATATATTTTGGATATTAGCCCTCTGTTGGATGTGGGTTTAGTGAAGATTTTTCCCAATCTCCTTAACTTGTCAGTGTTAACTGGTAAACGTTCAAATCCTAGACTTTTCAGAAACTTTAATCATGAAGTTTCATATCTGCTTCTCCTGTGAGAACATACATATGGATAGAAATATATAGGATGAGATATTGGAGTTCATATCTTCAAGCTTTAGCCAAGATCATCCATAGTTCTCAGTTCCTCTATATATCCTGTACCCACAATAAGAGTTGAATCATCTTTCAACAAAGAGTGTCTCTGTGTCCATGTGTGTGTCTATACACATACATAATAATGCTAACTATAGTGATTATAAGAATGATAGAAGAATGAGATGTGTTAAGTAATTATAAACCTCACATTTGCTCAGAAAAGGAAATTTAGCTCTGATCTTTATTATCAAATGGGAGAAAGAGTCTATATCTTTCAAATGTAAAAAACAAAAATCAAACCTCAAAATCCCACCAATTTAGGTAAGAGGCTCTGAGTTATGTAAAAAGTTATTTTCTATAACATTTTCATATAGTATTTTCTCTTAAATAATTTTTTAAATTGGAAGTATGGCTCAAAGTATATTTGTACTGGCTAGTTTTGTGTGTCAACTTGACACAGGCTGGAGTTATCACAGAGAAAGGAGCTTCAGTTGGGGAAGTGCCTCCATGAGATTCAGCTGTGGAGCATTTTCTCAATTAGTGATCAAGGGGGGAGGGCCTCTTGTGGGTGGTACCATCCCTGGGCTGGTAGTCTTGGGTTCTATAAGAAAGCAGGCTGAGCAAGCCAGGGGAAGCAAGTCAGTAAGAAACATCCCTCCCTGGCCTCTGCATCAGCTCCTGCTTCCTGACCTGCTTGAGTTCCAGTCCTGACCTCCTTTGGTGATAAACAGCAATTCGGAACTGTAAGTTGAATAAGCCCTTTCCTCCCCAACTTGCTTCTTGGTCATGATGTTTGTGCAGGAATAGAAGCCCTGACTAAGACAATATTCCAATGTAATTTTGTAAAGGACCTTAAAGTCCTTACTGGAACATTTAGCCTTGCTGGAGTCAAAGAGTAGACAAAAGATTCTTAGCCACATGTGGTGCATGCTTATAGTTCTAGCTAATAGACTGAGGGCTGGAGTTTAAGACTAAAGATAGGTGCCTTCTCCAGAAAGAATAGTTACTCTGTTGTTGCAGGAGGTTAATTTTACTTAGGAACATACAAAATGAACTTTTTGTCTCACTTCTTTCACTCAAAATGTCTGTGGATCCATTGTGCTGTCAGTGTGTTAGTTACCATGTTATTATTCTGTATAATGGCATATGAATATTAAACTATTAATTTTTGAGGTTTTTTTTTTTTTACAGTTACTGACTTACAAATAAAACTTGGTCAATGAGATAACTTGCTAGGTATGAGCACCTGCTGCTAAGTCTGACAACCTGAGGACAATTTTCCTTTACCTGTAATAGTGAAAAGAATTCATTCTTGCAAATGGACCTACACACACATGGACATCATGGCATGGATGCACCCACACACATACAAAAAGATAAATAAGTCAAATAACTTTTCTCTTTCCATTCAAGGATTATCTGGCACTGATGTCCTTATTATCTTATAATGGCTGCTATATAAAAATGGCAAATACTCATGCTCCTTTTACCTTTTCTTTCTCTAGCATCAGTTCCTGAAGATTGCCAAGCCCCTTTCTAGCCTGACTCCACTGATTGCTGCAGCAAAAGAGGCAACCAAGAACAATCACTGAAACCACACCCACCCCAGCCTCATGTGCCAAGCCTTCTATGAAATAAACACTCGTTCGGGAACTCCAACCCCTCATGTCCTCTTCTCCTTTCCTTGCTTCTCCCATTTCCTGATCTAGTGCTCTCAAGACTTTGATCCTTGGAAACTGTCCAGCACTGAAGAGAACTGCAACTGGACAACTAATCCAGCAGAGGCCATTTCTAAATAGGAAGTCCCTTCCAGTTTGTGGGCATGGAGAGGACTGATGAGCAAGGGTTTACCTGAATAAACCTGTTTCTACGAAACAGAATCTCAACCATCCCATTCATTAACCCTCACAATCAGTTCTTAACTATATAAACTTATGGTTTGATAGCATTATCGATTTTCGGTCAGTTGAAATTTCTTTAGTTTTTTTATTTCTATGACCAAATTGCCCAAACACCTCATTGTATTTGAAAACCGTAACAGCTTTGAAATGCCATGGGGCCTGATAATCTGCCAGGGAGTGAAGAGGCTGTTTTCCTGAACCATGACCTTGGTGCAGCTGATCCTGACATGGGAGAACTACCATGTTTTTCTTTGTGTGTGCTTCTAGCAGCTGTTTTGGAGAACCATAACCCAATAGTGTTCCCTGTGCTATTTCTAGTGAAATGGTCTTAGCTATGTAGCAGCTTTTGATTCCCTGCATCCCCTAGGCTGCTGCCTGCATTCTGTCCTTATTTATAGCATTGAGAGATTTCCTAGAGCACATGCTGAGTAAGAGAAGTGTGAGAAGTCAGAGGGAAAGTGCAGCTACTTTTAGCACATAGCTGGCTTCAGCACCTGTCCAGCTATACTTGTGTGATATTTCAAGATCTCAGCCTCTGTTTCTACCTGGGACTCAGATCTTCTGGTAGCTTAACTATTTTAGTCAAAAGAGAAGGTCTCCAAATATGAGATGACGTGCTACTAGTAATAAGGGGACCCTGTTTTTAAGTGCATGACCAAGCTCTCTGCAAGTGGACATGCTTACTCTCTGCAAGTGGACACATATTGCGGATGTTTGCTACCTCCTGCTCTCTTCATGGTTTTGGTTCTCCTGCTGTGGTAGGATGCTTGGCTAGCATTGTGGCTTGTCATGTCAGCCCCATTGACTTCCTTGTCATGCTCAGAGGTCCTACTGCCTCAGCAGCACAAGTTTCTATTTCCTTCAATAAAAGGAGATAAAAATATTCTACAGGAAGTGTGTCTTTTTTCCCCCCTTTTTTTTATCCTTTCTCATAAAGTAATCATGATTCTTCATAAACTTTCTGAAGGTAAGTTGCAGTTGGATACCCCTTTACCATTATAGACATCCACCTGTAGTCTTTTGTTTCTGTCTTACTTAAGGATTTATTGCTGTGAAGAGACACCATGACCATGGCATCTCTTACAATGAAAAGCATTTAATTGGGGTTGGGTTACATTTCAGAAGTTTAGTCTATTACTGTCATGGCGGGAAACATGGCAGCCTACAGGCAGACATGGTGCTAGAGAAGGAGTTGAGAGTTCTACATCTTGATCCACAAGCAGCAGGAGACTGTCACACTGGCCAGACTTGAGCTTCTTAGACTTCAGAGCCTACTCCTAGTAACATTTCTTTGAACAAAATCCCACATCCTAATACTGCCACTCTCTGTAAACAGGCATTTGAATTTGCCAGTCCTGTGGGCCATTCTATTCAAACCACCACACTTTCCAAAAACATTTTTAGTTTAGATAACATTAAAAGAACTTAGCAAAAAACAAACAACAATAACAAAATGTGTGTCATTTAAATATACATGTATTTAGTGCCCATATAAGAAATAGAACATCTAGTAGCCTAGAACGCTCTTCATCTTGCCGTTCCCTTATACCAGCCCAACTCCCAGTGGTAACCAATGCTACACTCATATGAAATCATATGCAGCTGTGCTTTCACAATATACAAATGTATTTCACAGCAGCTCATTCTCCCAGGTTGGTTCTTCCCCCTCAATATCGTTTCTAAGAACTATGTAGTTGTATATTGGCCTAGCCTAAGAACTGAGAGTGCTGAGGCTCTGCAGATCAATATTCCAACTTTTTAAGATAAGCACAGATTCAACTTTGAATTGAAAGAGATAACTCTAAGGAGACCAAATGCAACAACAGCTGTTGTAAGTCTAAAGGTTTGACATACTGAGATTTTTCTGCTCAGGGGTATTTCCTCAGGGTGCAGTCCAAGTGTCCTGGGCTGCCATTTATAAAGTGCTTGCAGTACTTTCCCAGGCTCACTGGTGTTTAGTAGAATTCATATTCTATCATAGAAGGCAACCATCTAGAGCAGAGGTTCTCAAATTTCCTAATGCTGTGGTCCTTTAATATATTTAGTTCCTCCTGTTGTGGTGACCCCAATCATACAGTTATTTTTTTTTTGCTACTTTATAACTAATTGTGCTACTATTACGAATAGTAATGTAAATATTTGTGTTTTCTGATGGTTTTAGGCTGAAAGGGTCCTTTGACCCCAAAGGGATCTCCACCAACAGGTTGAGAACTGCTGATCTAGAAGAAACAAGTAGCATAATATAATTGAAATCAATTGAGTGTTTCATTTTACGCTCACCCACAATAAGTATGTCCTTGGATAAACTACTTAAATCATCTGAACTTCAACTTCCAGATCTGTAAAGTAGGTATAATAATAATATCTACCTCTAACTTCCTGAGGAAATAAAATAGTTGTTGCAGAGCATTTGGTACAATCCCTGGAACATGGCAAATGCAGACCTATTTTGTAATGCTTGAAATGACCTGGTTTGTCAGGAGACTTTATGCTAACTCTGACTCTCACTGGCACTAAAATAGGAGCCTTACATAATAATCTATATCTGGGAGTCTAAGTTATACTTTGTTCAAATTTATATTTTGATCAAAACTAGTTTCTATTCATAAAATCAACAGTCACTTAAACATTGGTAAAAACTTGTATCTGGCTGGACATAGTGGTGAAGGTCTATGTCCAGCAGGAAAATAGCATGGGATGCATTGTGTTATTTTGCCTCAAAAAAAAAAAAAAAAAAAAACAGACCAAAATGATAAAATTGTATATGATCAAAGGTGCTTGTCCAGACTGCTAAAAAAGCAGAAAAACAAAACTGAGCTTCTTTTCTTGGTAAATTGCTAAGTGATAAAATACCTAACAGTGTTTCATATCTCTTTTAGACTTGGAGTTCATATTTTTTTAATTAGGGTTATGTTAAAAGCAAAGAGAAATTGGGGAGCTGGAGAGACTCCAGCTCAGCAGTTAGGGGCTCTTTCAGAAGACCTAACTTTGGTCCCCAGCACCAGGATCTATCTCCTCTTGGCATCTGTAGGTACCCTCACACATGGCATACACTCAAACAGACATACACATAAAAATAAAAGATTTGGATGTCAGTAAGATGCTCAGCAGATAAAGGCATTTATGCAGTCTGCTGACATGAGTTTCAATGCACACACACACAATAAAAAATATTCTAAAGTAATACAAGATGTTTTTTTTTTCTTTTAAGAAGGGTCACTTAGCCGGGCGGTGGTGGCGCACGCCTTTAATCCCAGCACTTGGGAGGCAGAGGCAGGAGGATTTCTGAGTTCGAGGCCAGCCTGGTCTACACAGTGAGGTCCAGGACAGCCGGGGCTATACAGAGAAACCCTGTCCCAAAAAAAAAAAAAAAAAAAAAAAAAAAGAAGGGTCACTTGTCAGACAGAAACACTATGCATACTTAACAAAGCATTTAACAAAAGCATCCAAGTTTTGGGCTTGATGTATTGCTGCTGGATGGTTGTCGAGGGTCTGGCGCCAAGCCTCAGAATGCTGCCAAGAAAAAGAAATCAGAAGCTGGCACAAGACAGGTGGCATATGAACTCAAAAGTATATCCCTTTCTTCATGTCACCACTCTCATTCTGTCGATTTAGATTAATGCCAACCTTTGACCATTTACTCATTCTTCAGTTCAAGCACTGAGTAGTGAAACTGCTCTTAGAATAATGAAGTTATAACTGGTTTGGACAGCTGTAACGTCAAATTGCAGAGAACTTAGGGGCTGGCCACAGTTTTTAAATTACCAACATTTATTTGGCTGAGAAATCTCTAAGCTAAGGGGAACTTCTATCACTGCAGATGCTTAAATGTGTGTTGATACTTGCATGTTTGTGATTATGTCTCCCAAGTGTTTGAAATAGATAGGCCTTATAGTTAACAGAAAACACTTTCAGTGCTGAGGCTAGACAGATCAATATTCCAAGTTTTTAAGATAAGCACAGATTCAACTTTCAGTTGAAAGTGATAACTCTAAGTAGACCAAATGCAACAACAGCTGTTGTAGGTCTAAAGGCTTGGCACACTGTTGGAAAAAAAAAACCCCAAAAAAACTATAAAATAAGTTATCTCCTAATTAACAGTGGGAACCTGTGGTTTTAAGAAACCTCAATCCCAAGTTAGCTTTCACTACTGATTTCTGACAGCCTCCCACAGAAACTTGTTAAATACATGCATTCTTTGAATGAAAGATGCAACTAGACTTACATGATCAATTCTTTCATATTCTTTTTAGCCTGGACTGTGGAGCAGGCTCACACCCAAGACACCAAGAGCTACAGTTCACTTCAGTGTCTCCTGATACAAGATGGGATGATAGTGGTGGTAGGGGAGCTCTCAAGAAGCAATCAGAATGAAGTTTTGAAAAAGTCTGCATATCACAAAAGACTGCTTAACCCTTTGACCGCTACCTAATCTCAGGGGGTGCCAGCAGCTTAGGGTTTCAGAATCTAATTGTGATAAAAGGGTAAATACTTCAAGGCTTAAGTTTCTTTTCTTCATCTATACAATCATCACTCCATGCACCTGACACCATGCAACTAGAAAGCATACTCAAGGGAATTCAGTGTAGTCAGAAAAGATGCAGCCACTGTGTGCATTTTAAGGGTTGGTGAGCCTGTAGTTTCCAAGTACTTATATAAACAACCTTTAATTGACTCTTGTCAAGAGCTTCAATTGGCACTGGTAATAAAGAGATGAATAGATGCAGTTGTCTTAGTTATTTTCTACTACCATAACAAAACACCATGGTCAAAGCAATTTAGAGAAGAGTTTCCTGGGGGCTGCTTCAGAGAGTGAGTCCATGACCATCATGGCATACATGGGGGTCGGTGGTGGGGGGGGGTTGGATGTGGCAGCCATGGCATTAGAGTAGTAGCTGAGAGCTTACATTTTGACTCAGAGATAGCTAACTAGAAATGGATGGGCTTTTGAAACCTCAAAGCCTACCCACAGTGATACACTGACTCCAACAAGGCCATGCCTCTTTATCCATCCCAAACAGTTCCACCTACTGGAACCAGTACTCAAACATGAATCTATGAGGGCCATTCTCATTCAAACCACTACAGTGGTCTAGCCAGTAGCAGTTAGATTACAAAACCTCAGTAAACAAAATAAGTAATTACCACCAATGTCACTAATGCAGTAATAAAAGGTTTATTTGGAAGGAGATAGAGGGTATTTAGAGTCTGCTGACAGAGGGATAGCAATGAACAAGATTTTCCTGAGCTGAGCCTCACATCAAGACTTACTCAAAAAGGCTGAAGAGATGACTCACTGGTTCAGAGCACTGGCTGTTCTTTAGAGTACCCAGGTTCAATTCCTAACACCCACATGGCAGCTCACAAACATCGTTAACTCCAGTCCCAGGTGATCTGACATCCTCTTCTGGAATACTTCTATACAAGCAAGATCTCTATCTCTATCTCTATCTCTGTCTCTGTCTATATCGATATAGATATAAAGAGTTATTGAATAAAAGTTGAGAGCAGGAAAAGAGTCTGACAGTAGGGACAGCATGAGTAAAGACACATGACAGCATAAGAGATCAGATCAAGACTTTGTAGATGCCACTGTCCCCTGCTACTGATTGCTGTAGTCATGGCTAATCCTACTGTGTCCTTCAATATCACAGTTCATAGTGAGCCCTTGAGCTGCACCTGCTTAAAGCTGTTTGCAGACAAAGTTGCAAAGACAACAGAAAACTTTCATGCTCTGAGCACTGTAGAGGAAGGATTTGGTTATAAAGATTCTTTTCACAGAATTATTCCAAGATTCATGAGCCAAGTTAGCAACTTTACACACCACAGAGGCACTGGTGGCAGGTCCATGTATGGGGAGAAATTTAAGGATGAGAACTTAATCCTGAAGCATATGGGTCTGGGCATCTTGTTCATGGAAAACACTCCAAACACAAATGGTTCCCAGTTTTTTATCTTAACTGCAAAGACTGGGTGACAAATGTGGACTTTGGGAAGGTGGTCGAAGGCATGAACATTGTGGAAGCCATGGAACATTTTCGGACCAGAGACAAGACCAGCAAGATGATCATCAGTGCTTACTGTGGAAAACTCTAATTTTTCGTACTTGTGGGCATCTTACCCCCCAGATTTCTGTAGCTCAGGAGGCTTGGAATACCCTGTAATCTCTGCTCTTACTGAAGTTCTTTGGGCTTCTCCAAGTCTAACTAGATGAAAGAGTTGAGTTTATGGTTATGAAGAAAAGTAAATGAGAAAAAAAAAGAGATCAGTTCAAGTCTAAGTGGGAATGGAGGGGAGGGGAAGTAAGGATGGAGAAAGGAGGGAATGCAAATCCAAGAAGATTAAACTTTAGGGGTGCATTTTAAGACTAGCTAGGAGTGGTGTTAGGAGATCAGCATGGCCTGCTCTTTGAGGGGCTTTGGGAGACTGAGTGGTAGGAATGACTCTGAAGCAGATGCTATACACTGAGAGATTTAGGGGCTTTTAGTGGGCCTTGAAATACAAGAAAATGAGTCGAAGAAATGGAAAGAAGTGGACAAGGAATATTACAACAAAGCAAAGCAGAATTTGGTCACTGCCAGACTGCAAAGGAAAGGGGGGTGTGTGTGTCAAGAATGAGACACTGGTTTCAGATCCTGTCATTTAGAGCCGCAGGAGATGGGACAGACATGAAAAGAGTGAATTTAACCCACAGTTTACAGAGTTTGAAGTGTATACAGCAGCATATGCCACTGAAGACAACCAATGTGTTGTCCAGTTTCTGACTCAGTGAGACCTTGTATTGGAAATAAAGCAAAAGCAACAGAGGAAGAGACCAGAAGTTTGCCTCTGTCCTACCCATTTCCATGCATGTAGACACGCACAAACACCAAAACAAACAAAAAACAAAACAAAACCCAAACAAAACAAAAACAAACAAAAACCTAACCCTCTTAAAAATAAAATAAACTCAAAGGTAAAACTGGCTCATTGTCATGTTTGAAACAGGTTTTTTTTGTTTTCCTTTAAGGGAACAAGAAGAGATTAAATGGCAATCTGAATAATTTCACTACAAAAATAGCTACCATGAATTATGTAAGCAATAATAACTACATTTATTTTTATATTAACCATGACAAGTCAGAGAGTATTTATTTACCTTGGAAGGCACAATTAAAACATGTTGCTCGGAGAAAATGAGTTCTAATTCCAGGCATCAATCAATAACAGTAACAACAAACCAACCACAGTACTTGGTTCTAAGATTGGGGACCCGGCTTCCCAGGGTTTTCCCAGACTGCAGCCCTGGGAAACATGGCATGCCCCCACGACGAGTGGCCCCGCCCCCGTGCACATGCTGGGGTCAGGGGCTCCCTCGTGCCTGCCCTCCATCTTGAAAGACGCTAGTCTTCACAGGTGTGAAATTCAGATTTGCGTTGGCGACTGTAAAGTCACCGTAAGTAGTGTTCCTATCTCTTTGGAACTCCCAGACATCACCCAAACCAGGAAGTTACCTTAGGTTCACAGCTCATAGCCAAGCCCGAGGGGCGCTGGCCCAGGTTGATCATCACTTGAGGTGAGCTGACCGGCCACGTTTCCACAGTTCTAATGAAAAAGGGGTTTCCTCTCCTCAAGGGACAGGCGCAAAACTCTGCAACTCAGGGATGGCCAAGCAGGCCACCCAGACTGTCACCCTGAAGTCCCTGCAGGCTTGTTTCTGTGTCTGAGGATCACAGTTCTATGCTGCCTGTCAACGCTTCATTTATCACTCTAGTTTTTGTGGCAAGAGAAATGTCTACTCTCAGCCTCTGGAGTTACTGTCTGATTTTCTGCTCAGTCTAGCTAGTGAACGGTGGCGTCTTTGAGATTGGATGGACTTCGGGAGGAATAGATTTGGGAGCATGAAATCATGGTTCAGTTTTACACATTTATTTCGAAGTACCTGTGGAGATTTCTCCAGACTGTTGGAGTAAGTGAAGAGGCCTGGGATGGGAATAACTTAATTGATCCCCTCCTAAATATTACAGTTTCGTGTGCATTCAGCTACCCCAGCTAGTGCAAAAGCCCAAAGGATCTGTGGGTACCTTGGGATGCTAGCAGTAATGATTCTGAGTCAAAACTGGGTTTTATTCAGTAGTCAGTTTACCCTCCTCCTGTCACAGAGCCTTTTCTTGACATCTGCCCTTAGATTTTCCAGTATTTACAGCTAGTCACATCAAGATATGAACACACACAGTGATCTCAAATCAATCCACTTTTTCATTTATTTCATGTTAACTTATGAATTTTTTATAAATGTATTTAATCTCCAAATGTAGAATATTCTAGTTATCTGTTTTTTTACTGATTCATGGGTACATTTCTCTGTTGTTTAAAAAACTTTTTAAATTTTTTTTTAAATTTTGATCTCTGAAAGTGCAATCTGGGGTCACAGGCCATTTGGAAATAAGATTTAAAAAAAAATAAGATCTATCTTCTTTGATGGATATAGTGAAAATAAGAGGCAAGAAGTGGAACCACACAGAAAAATGAAAGGAAGAAGAGGACCGTCAGATGCTAGTTAACCACACACATCCTGTGCAAAGGCCTCACCGAGGGGACAAAACAATCATTTTACCCTTGAAAGGTTTAGCCTTCGCTTGAGGCCTTTGTGTGTTCTCCTCACTGACTCCTCCCCTGGGTTGTATTATATCATCTGTGTTAGCATGGAGAATTTGCATTTGATTTTTACTGTTGCAAAATATTCTAAATCTGTTGTCTGGAAAAAAAAATACATTCTTATGACTTCAGTTCTGGGCTGGAGAGATGACTCAGCAGTTAAGAGCACTGTCTGCTTTTCCAAAGGCCCTGAGTTCAATTCCTAGTAACCACATGGTGACTCGGAAACATCTATAATGAATTCTGTTTCTCCACATTCCACGCCAACAACTGCTGTCTCCTGTGTTTTTGATCTTAGCCATCCTGACTGGTGTGAGATGGAATCTCAGGGTTGTTTTGATTTGCATTTCCCTAATGACTAAGGATGATGAACATTTCTTTAGGTGCTTCTCAGCCATTAGACAGTCTTCAGGAGAGAACTCTTTGTTTAGCTCTGTACCCCATTTTTTAATAGGGTTACTTGCCTCTCTGGAGTTAACTTCTTGAGTTCTTTGTATATATTGGATATTAGCCCTCTGTCGGATGTAAGGTTGGTAAAGATCAATTCCCAGTTAGTTGGTTGCCGCTTTGTCTTTTTGACAGTGTCTTTTGCCTTGCAAAAACTTTGTAATTTAATGAGGTCCCATTTGTCAATTCTTGATCTTAGAGCATAAGCTATTGGAGTTCTGTTCAGGAAATTCTCCCCTGTGCCCATATGTTCAAGGTTCTTCCCTAGTTTTGATGCCCTCTTCTGGCATGCAGATGTACACAGATAGAATACTCACATACGTGTACAAAGAATACTCATATACTAAATAAATAAATAAGAAAGACATCAGTTCTTTAAAGGGGTTTAAAGCCAGTCACTTTTGTTTTCTGTCCTGGGGGTTGAACCCAGGACTTCAACAAATGTTATGCAAGTATTCTGCAACAGAGCTATGTCCTTATATAGTCACTTTACATAGGATCACTGAAATTGCTAAAAACAAATTTTCTTATGAATTATGGTTTTAGATGAATGAAGTGCTCTATAAATGTTAAGGCTAGTTTGTTGTAATCATTTCTAGACAAGTTTTAAGAAATGATTCCTTTTGTGTATGTGTGTGTGTGTATATACATATGATGGTGTGATTATGCATGTGCTATGCATAGCTCATACGTGGAGGTCAGAAGACAACTTTCCAGAGTCCTCTCCTTCCACTGTGGGTTCTGGGGATCAAACTCAGGCCATCAGGCTTGCAGGGCAAGAAATTTTACCCACTGAGCCATCTCACTGGCCCCCATGCAGTTTTGCTTTGTTTTTATCTGTTTATTCTGTCATCCATAGGTATGTTAAGCCTCCTGCCCAGCATAACTGTAGATGAGTTTATTTCTCTTTTGGAGACTATGTGATTAAGTACATGTAAATTTAAAACAAATTTTAAAAATTATTTTTTCGTCATTGTGCTTTTTTTTTTGGTCTCATATTTACTTTGCTGGTCTTTTAGTAGAGTATAGTGATTGTAATGTTTGGCCCTGATTCTTCACTCATAGAGTCTACCTCTTTTAAAGACTTATTTTTATTTATGGGGTGGGGGTTGCATAGACTGAACCTCTGGCCCTGCGCATGCTCTGCCCTGAATTACCTCCCAGACCCTTTTTCTTTCTTTTGCTTTCAGTTTCAACAAATGAAACACTTGTGCTTGGCTTTTTTCAGTTAAACAGATTTTGCCTGTTTGTAAACTGAAGAATTTACTGCATTTACATTTAAAGTAATACTGACCTTTATAGACTTAAATCTGGCTACTGCTGAAGGGAAGGGTTTTGCTGGTCATTTTGTAGGGTGGATTATATTATTCACATTGTTTCCGTTGTCTGTGTTCCTCACTGTAATATGGCTTCCCTTTGAATTGACTTTTTTTTTTAAATTCCAGTTTCTTTGTGTTTGTTTTGAGACAGTGTCTCTTTGTGAAGCCCAGGCTACATTGGAACTTGCTATGTAGACAAGGCTGGCCTTGAACACATAGAGATTCACTTGCCTCTGCCTTCTGAGTACCTGTATTAAAAGTGTATGCTATTATGCTGGACTCCTACTAGTTTCTTACTTCATAAGCTTTTTTTTTTTAAGTTGGAGAGATGCTCAGTGGTTAAGAGGACTGGCTGCTTTTCCAGAGATCCTGAGTTCAGTTCCCAGCAACCACATGGCAATCCACAACTGTCTGTAACTCCAGTTCCAGAGGATCTGGCACCTTCACAGTCATACATGCACAAACACCAATGCATATATAAGTAAATCTTTTTAAAAAGTTTATTAAAGCATAACTAGATACAATAAACTTCACATTTTCAAAACATATTGTTTTATTGGGCCTAGTAGCTCATGTCTACAATCTTAGCAATGCAGAATTCTGAGACAAGAGGATTAAGAGTTTGAGGCCAACCGACCTGGGCTTCATAGCAAGACTCTGTCTCGGGAGAGCACACCAATTAGTTATCCAGTGTGAAATAGCCCTGAAAACACACAAACAAGTAAATTACATGGACTGAGCAGGCTATATTTAGGAATATATATATATATTCCTAAATATATATATATATATATTATATAATATATATATATAATTATATATATATATTATATATATATATATAATGCATGTATACATGCAATAATAATGAAGAAAGAGGCCATATATTTGGAAGCAGGTAGAGAGGTAAATAGGGTTTGGAGGGAAGAAAAGGAAGGGAGAAATGTTGTAATTATAATCTCAAAAAAGTTTTTTAAAGAAGAAAACAAAGCAAAGAAGTAAGATTACTTTGGAATAGAGAATAGATTTGGGAGGGCAAGTGTGTGTGTGTGTGTGTGTGTGTGTGTGTGTGTGTGTGTGTAGAACAACTATTTAGGAGGCTATTGTAGTGCTTGGGTAAGGACTGCAATTGGAGAAGTGACTAGGGAGTGAAAGTATGAGTCAAGATCACCTCCAAGGGTTCTTGTAGTTCCATGGACCTGTTAGTTCAAGAAAAACTGTGTCATCTAGAAATTAACTATAGTGGTGTAAGTGATCCTAATCCTCAGAACCTGTAAGTGCCGGAATAGAAGTACTTGATAAATATGATTAAGTGCAGGGTTTTGAGATGGAAGGTACCCAGATTGTGCAGATGTATCCAGTGCCAGCCTTGGCTACATAGAGAGTTTGAAGCACCCCCCCTTGGTCTATATGAGTCTCTAACTGGAAAAAAAAAAGTTAAAACAAAACAAAATAAAAAAACTCCACAGATACAAAAACCAACCACGCAGCCAGCCAACCAAGCAAACACAACCTAACTATCCCTTCTCCAGTGAATTACCTTGGTATTATTGATCCATATGTTTTCCTTTTCTCTAGTTCCGTACATTTTAGTTACTCTATCTTTTTAAGTCTTGAGCTTAGTTTGAATCCTCAAAATATATTGTTTGGCTTTATAATTCCTTTGGTTTTCTGCATAAATCTTACATCAGTATATTGCTTTCTACCAAAAAGTCCACAGAGGTCCTGTTGGGAATCGGAATTGTGTTAAACCTATAGAACTTAGGATAAATTAAGATTGTATTTGATTTTCCTTCCCTGCTGTTCTATGAAACAGGTTGAGAAGCCTTGGTGTCAGCTCTTCTTTAATGGTTTGGTAGAATTTGGCAATGAACCCTCCTAGGCCTGGGTTTCCTTGCCAGAGTGATAGTTGATTACTGCTTTTGTCTTATTAATGGTTATGGATCTGTTTAAATGGACCACATTTTCATTATCCATTCATCAGTTAATGGGCATCTAGGTTGATTCTAGGTCTTTGCTACTGTGAATAGAGCAGCAATAAACATGACTGTATCTCTGCGGTAGGATATGTAGAGTCCCTTGGCTGGGTGCCCAGGAGTAATGTAGCTGAATCATAGGGATGGTTTCTTTTTAGCTTTTTAAGAAACTGATTACTGACTGCATCAGTTTGTACTCTGCCAAACAATGAATGAAAATTCCTCTTCTCAACATCCTCAAGAACATTGCTGTCATTTGATTTCTTGATGATAGCCATTCTAACCAGAGTAAGATTTCAAAAGAGTTCTCTATTTGCATTTCCTTGGTGGATAAAGATATGGAGCACAAAAATAATTATTGGGCCTTAGTACATCTTTTGAGATCTCTATTTAGTTCCATAGCCCTATCCCCATCTTTAAATCAGGTTGCTTCCTTGTTTCTTTTTATTTTTCAGTTTTTTGTAAATTATGAGAATCACTTCTTTGTTAGTCATATAGCAGGCAAAGATTTTGTCCCATTCTAGAGGCCATCTTGTCATTCAGTTAGCTATTTCTTTTCTTGTACAGAACTATATAATTTCTTGAGGTCTCATTTGTTGGTTGTTGGTCTTATTTCCTGAGCACTTATGTCCATTCAGAAAGCCTTACCTGTGCCTATATCTTGACATGGTTGTCCTACTTCTTCCTCTTAGTTTCAGAGTTTTGGGTTTTACATTAAAGGCTTTGATCTATTTAGAGATATTTTTTTTTCTGTAGAGAGAGAAGTGTTTAGTTCCATCCTTCTACAAGTTTTCCCATCACAATTTGTTGAAAAGGCTCTTTTCTTCCAATGCACACTTTTAGCATCTTTGTCAAAAACTAGGTGGCTTTAGTTGTGTAGGCTTACATCTGGGCCCTCCATTCTGATCCAATGATCAATATGGCTGTTTTTGTGTTGTTACTGTGTGGTTTTTAAATACTATAGCTAATCTCTAGTATAACTTGAAATCAGACAGATTACCCTGAGACAAGGGTATCCACTCTCTCCATTTTTACTCCATAGAGGGCTTGACTAGAACAATAAGACAAGAGAGAAATATTCTTTTTCCTCAAGATTGTTTTGTCTATCTGGGGCCGTTTGCGCTTCCATATTAATCTTAAGATTGTCTCAATTTCTGTGAATAATAGTGCTGGGACATTTGAGGGAGGAGTTTCACTGCATGTATAGGTTGCTTTTGGAAGAACAACAATATTCACATTTTTAATTGTCCCAATCAATAAGCACGGGAAGTCTTTCTGTCTTCTAGTATCCTCTGGTTCATTCTTTAGGGTTTAAAGCTTTCACTGTTGCGATCTTTCACTTCCTTGGTTAGATAGGTTTATTCTAAAGCATGTTCTAGGCTGTTATAAACAGAGTTGCTTCCTTTTCTTAGCATTTGTGTCACTGGTTTGTAGGAAGGTTACAGATTTTTGTTTAAGTCTATATCCTGCCACTTTGTTGAAGTTGTTTATTATCGTTAAGAGTTTTTTTTATTAGATATATTCTTTATTTACATTTCAAATGATTTCCCCTTTCCTGTATACCCCTCCCCAAAAGTTCCATAAGCCCTCTTTCCTCCCCCTGTTCCCAAATCAACCCCTTCCTGCTTCCCTTCCCTGGAATTCCCCTACACTGCTGCATTGAGACTTTCCAGGACCAGGGCCTCTCCTTCCTTCTTCTTGGGTATAATTTGATATGTGAATTGTTTCTTGGGTATTCTGAGCTTCTGAGCTAATATCCACTTATCAGTGACTGCATATCATGTGTGTTCTTTTGTGATTGGGTCACCTTACACAGTATGACATTCTCCAGTTCCACCCACTTGCCTAAGATTTTCATGAATTCACTGTTTTTAATAGCTGAGTAGTATTCCATAGTGTAAATATACAACATTTTCTGTATCCATTCTTCCGTTGAGGGACATCTGGGTTCTTTCCAGCTTCTGGCTATTATAAATAGGGCTGCTATGAACATCGTGGAGCATGTGTCGTTATTATATGCTGGAGAATCCTCTGGGTATATGCCCAGGAGTGGTATAGCAGGGTCCTCCGGGAGTATTATGCCGAGTTTTCTGAGGAACCACCAGACTGATTTCCAGAGTGGTTGTACCAGCTTGCAATCCCACCAACAGTGGAAGAGTGTTCCTCTTTCTCCAGATCCTCACCAGCACCTGCTGTCTCCTGAGTTTTTGATCTTAGCCATTCTGACTGGTGTGAGGTGAAATCTCAGGGTTGTTTTGATTTGCATTTCCCTGATGACTAAGGATATTGAACATTTCTTTAGGTGCTTCTCAGCCATTCTATATTCCTCAGGTGAAAATTCTTTGTTTAGCTCTGTACCCCATTTTTTAATACGGTTATTTGGCTCTCTGGAGTCTACCTTCTTGAGTTCTTTGTATATCTTGGATATTACCCCTCTGTCGGATGTAGGGTTGGTAAAGATCTTTTCCCAATTTGTTGGTTGCCATTTTGTCCTTTTGACAGTGTCCTTTGCCTTACAGAAACTTTGTAATTTTATGAGGTCCCATTTGCCAATCCTTGATCTTAGAGCATAAGCTATTGGTGTTCTGTTCAGGAAATTTTCCCCTGTGCCCATGTGCTCAAGGCTCTTCCCCAGTTTCTTTTCTATTAGTTTCAGTGTGTCTGGTTTTATGTGGAGGTCCTTGATCCACTTGGACTTGAGCTTAGTACAAGAAGATAAGAATGGATCGATTTGCATTCTTCTGCATGCTGACCTCCAGTTGAACCAGCACCATTTGTTGAAAAGGCTATCTTTTTTCCAATGGATGGTTGTAGCTCCTTTCTCAAAGATCAAGTGACCATAGGTGTGTGGGTTCATTTCTGGGCCTTCAATTCTATTCCACTGATGTACATGCCTGTCACTGTACCAATACCACACAGTTTTTAACACTATTTTTCTGTAGTACTGCTTGAGGTCCAGGATACTGATTTCCCCAGAAGTTCTTTCATTGTTGAGAATAGTTTTAGTTATCATGGGATTTTTGTTATTCCAGATGAATTTGAGAATTGCTCTTTCTAACTCTGTGAAGAATTGAGTTGGGATTTTGATGGGGATTGCATTGAATCTGTAGATTGCTTTTGGCAAGATGGCCGTTTTTACTATATTAATCCTGCCAATCCATGAGCATGGAAGATTTTTTCCATCTTCTGAGGTTGTCTTTGATTTTCTTCTTCAGAGACTTGAAGTTCTTGTCATACAAATCTTTCACTTGTTTGGCTAGAGTCACACCAAGGTACTTTATATTGTGGCAATTGTGAAGGGTGTCATTTCCCTAATTTCTTTCTCAGCCTGCTTATCCTTTGAGTATAGGAAGGCTACTGATTTGCTTGAGTTAATTTTTATATCTGGCCACTTTGCTGAAGTTGTTTATCAGCTGTAGGAGTTCTCTGGTGGAGTTTTATGGATCGCTTAAGTATATGATCATATCATCTGCAAATAGTGATACTTTGACTTCTTCCTTTCCAATTTGTATCCCTTTGACCTCCTTTTGTTGTCTAATTGCTCTAGCTGGAATTCCAAGTACTATATTGAATAAATATAGACAGAGAGGGCAGCCTTGTCTAGCCCCTGATTTTAGTGGGATTGCTTCAAGTTTCTCTCCATTTAGTTTGATGTTGCCCACTGGTTTGCTGTATATTGCTTTTACTATGTTTAGGTATGGGCCTTGAATTCCTGTTCTTTCAAAGACCTTTAACATGAAAGGATGCTGAATTTTGTCAAATACTTTTTCAGCATCTAAGGAAATGACCATGTGGTTTTTTTTTCCTTTGAGTTTGTTTATGTAGTGGATTTCCGTATATTGAACCATCCCTGCATCCCTAAGATGAAGACTACTTGATCATGGTGATGATCGTTTTGATGTGTTCTTGGATTCAGTTGGCAAGAATTTTATTGAGTATTTTTGCATCGATATTCATAAGGGAAATTGGTCTGAAACTCTCTTTCTTTGTTGGATTTTTGTGTGGTTTTGGTATCAGCGAAATTGTGATTCATAAAACGAGTTGGGTAATGTTCCTTCTGTTTCTATTTTGTGGAATAGTTTAAAGAGTATTGGTGTTAGGTCTTCTTTGAAGGTCTGATAGAATTCTGCACTAAAACTATCTGATCCTGTGCATTTTTTGGTTGCGAGGCTTCCAATGACCACTTCTATTTCTTTAGGGGCTATGGGACCTTTTAGATGGTCAATCTGACCCTGATTAAACTTTGGTAGTTGGTATCTGTCTAGGAAATTGTCCATTTCATCCAGATTTTTCAGTTGTGTTGAGAATAGGCTTTTGTAGTAGGATCTGATGATTTTTTGATTTCCTCAGTTTCTGTTGTTATTTCTCCCTTTTCATTTCTGATTTTGTTAATTTGGATACTGTCTCTGTGCCCTCTGGTTAGTCTGGCTAAAGTTTTATCTATCTTGTTGGTTTTCTCAAAAAAACCTGGTTTTGTTGATTCTTTGTATAGTTCTTTTTGTTTCTACTTGGTTGATTTCAGCCCTGAGTTTGATGATTTCCTGCCTTCTACTACTCTTTGGTGTATTAGCTTTCTGTTCTAAAGCTTTCAGGTGTGCTGTTAAGGTGCTAGTGTATGCTCTCTCCAGTTTCTTTTTGGAGGCACTCAGAGCTGTAAGTTTTGCTCTTAGCACTGCTTTCATTGTCCCATAAATTAGGGTATGTTGTGCCTTCATTTTCATTAAATTCAAAAAAGGTTTTTATTCCTTTCCTATTTCTTCCTTGACCAAAGTATCATTGAGTAGAGCATTGTTCAGCTTCTATGTGTATGTGGGCTTTCTGTTGTTTTTGTTGCTATTGAAGACCACCCTTCCTCCATAGTGATCTTATAGGAGTCATGGGATTAGTTCAATCTTCTTATGTCTCTTGAGGTCTGTTTTGTGACCAGTCATATGGTCAATTTTGGAGAAGGTACCATGAGGTGCTGAGAAGAAGGTATAGTCTTTTGATTTAGGATGAAATGGTCTATAGATATCTATTAAATCCATTTGGTCCAAAACTTCTGTTAGTTTCATTGTGTCTCTATTTAATTTGTGTTTCCCTGATCTGTCCATTGAGGAGAGTGGGGTTTTGAAGTCACCCACAATTATTGTGTGGGGTGCAATGTGTGCTTTAAACTTTAGTAAAGTTTCTTTTATGAATGTGGGTACCCTTGTATTTGGAGCATAGATGTTCAGAATTGAGAGTTCTTCCTGGTAGATTTTTCCTTTAATGAGTATAAAGTGTCCTTCTGTGTCTTTTTTTGATGACTTTTGTTTGAAAGTCTATTTTATTGGATATTAGAATGGCTACTCCAGCTTGTTTCCTGGAACCATTTGCTCGGAAAACTGTCTTCCAGCCTTTTACTCTGAGGTAGAGTTTGTCTTTGACACTGAGATGCATTTCCTGTATGCAGCAAAATGTTGGGTCCTATTTACATATCCAGTCTGTTAGTCTATGTCTTTTTATTGGGGAATTGAGTCCATTGATGTTGAGATATTAAGGAAAAGTGATTGTTGTTTCCTGCTATTTTTGATGTAATTTTTATTTTTTGTGTGGTTATCTTCTTTTGGCTTTGTTGAAAGAAGATTAATTTTTTTCTTTTTCTAGTGTGTAGTTTCCCTCCTTTTGTTGGTGTTTTCCATTCATTATCCTTTGAAGGGCTGGATTTGTGGAAAGACACTGTGTAAATTTGTTTTTGTCATGAAATACTTTGGTTTCTCCATCTATGGTAATTGAGAGATTTGCTGGATATAGCAATCTGGGTTTGCATTTGTGTTCCCTTTGGGTCTGTATGACATCTGCCCAGGTTCTTCTGGCTTTCATAGTCTCTTGTGAGAAGTCCGGTGTAATTCTGATAGGTCTACCGTTATATATTCTTGACCTTTGTATTAGTCAAGGTTCTCTAGAGTCACAGAACGTATGGGTAGTCCCTATATAGTTAGGGAATTTGTGGATGACTTACAGCTTGTAGTTCAACTCCCCAACAATAGTCAGCAGTACTTGAGGATGGAAGTCCGAGGATCTAGCAGTTGCTCCGTCCCACAAGGTAGGCCAGGAAAAGCCAGAGTAACATCTTCCTTCTTCCAATGTCCTTATATAGGTCTCCAGCAGAGGGTGTGGCCCAGATTAAAGGTGTATGCCACCACGCCTTTAATCCCAGATGACCTTGAACTCAGAGATCCCCTAATCTTAATCTTCTGGAATTCATAGTCACTATGCATCAAGATCTCCAGGTCAGAAACTTGTATCTCTGAGCCTCCAGATTAGGATTATAGGTGAGCCTTCCAATTCTTGTTTAGTTCATTCCAGATTTAGTCAAGTTGACAACCAGGAATAGCCACTACAACCTTTTCCCCTTACTGCTTTTAATATTCTTTCTTCGTTTAGTACATTTGGTGTTTTAATTATTATGTGACGGGAGGAATTTCTTTTCTGGTCAAATCTATTTGGAGTTCTGTAGGTTTCTTGTATGTTCATGGGCATCTCTTTCTTTAGGTTAGGGGAGTTTTCTTCTATAATTTTGTAGAAGACATTTACTGGCCCTTTAAGTTGGAAATCTTCACTCTCTTCTATACTTATAATCCTTAGGTTTGGTCTTCTCATTTTGTCCTGGATTTCCTGGATATTTTGGGTCAGGAGCTTTTGCATTTTTTCATTTGCTTTCTATAGTATCTTCTGCATCTGGGATTCTCTCTTCTGTCTCTTGTATTCTGTTGTTGATGCTTCAATCCATGACTCCTGACTTCTTTCCTAGGTTTTCTATGTCCTGAGTTGTTTCCCTTTGTGATTTCTTTATTGTTCTACCTCCATTTTTAGATTTTGGATGGTTTTGTGCAAGTCCTTCACCTGTTTTGTTGTGTTTCCCCTTAGTTCTTCAAGGGCTTCTCCCTGTTTACTTTTGTTCTCCTGTATTTATTTAAGAGAGTTATTTATGTCCTTCTTGAAGCCCTCCATCAGCATCATGAGCCGTGATTTTAAATCCAAATCTTGCTTTTCTAGTGTGTTGGGGTATTCAGGACTTGCTGTTGTGGGAGAATTGGGTTCGAATGGAGCCATATTGCCTTGATTTCCGTTAGTAACGCTCCTATGTTTGCCTTTGCCTCTGGTTATCTCTGGTGTTAGTTGGTCCTGCTGTCACTGGCTGATGCTTGTCCCTCCCGTGTGCCTGCAGGCCTATCTCAGCACCCCTGGGTGACCGGCTTTTCCCTGACACAGATTGCTGTGGAGCTTCCCAGCTCCTGGGTGTAGGTCGGGCCTTGGCAGACCGAGTCCCAAGTGATCTTACACTCAGGTGTTCTCTGAGTTCCTGGCTGCAACAGCCTGCTCAGTGGCAGGAGAGAGGTTGGCGTCACCTCTACTCGCGGGACTCAAAGCAGAGTAGATATCCCCTAGCAGACTAGATGCACAGACAGCTGTGGCAGCGCTGCCCAGCTCCTGGGTGCAGATGGGGCCCTGTCGGGGCGTGTCCCAAGCGATATTCTACTTGGGTGATCCCTGCGTACCTGTCTACACCTTTCTACACAGTCACAGGAGCAAAGATGGCGTGCCTCACCTCTAAACGCAGGACTCACTCTAACCACGGGACTCCCTGCAGGGCAGATGTCCCCTGGCAGGGTAAGTGCACAGATGGTTGTGGTGCTGCCGAGTTCCTGGATGCAGGTGGAGCCCTGTCGGGGCGTGTCCCAAGCGATCTTCTACTTGGGTGATCCTGAGTACCTGTCTGCACCAGTCTACACAGTCACAGGAGCCATCTCTAAGAGTTTTTAAGCAAAGTCTTATAGTCTTTGTGTATAAAATCAACATATGAAAATAAGGATATTTTAATTTTTTCCTACCTGTATCCTTTTTATTCTTTCTCTGGTTCCTGATCTTGGTAGAAATGCTCTGAGTCTTTCACTGTTTACTGTTATATTGGCTGTGAGTTTGTTATATAAAGTCTTTCCTGTGCTGAGATATATTCACTCTATTCCTAGTTTCTTCGAGTCTTTTGTCACGAAGGAACTTTAGACTTTGTGAAAGGCCATTTCTTTATCTCTTGAGATGATCATGTGATTTCAGTTCTTGAGTCCACTTGTGTGTTGATTTGTGTATGTTGAACTATTACTCTATCCTGTAATGAGGCCATAGTTCATCATAGTTAATGAGCTGTCTGATATGTTCGTAAACTCAGTTTGTAAATAATTTGTTGAGAATTATTTTCATTTTTCTTCATGAGAAAGATTGATCTATTATTTCCTTTTTATGTTATATACTTAAAAATAAGTTAGGAAGGGATCCATTTTGTTATCTTTTATGAATAGTTTGTAAACTATTGGTGTTAGTTCTTCCTTAAAGGTCTGATAGTTTTCAGCAATTAATCCATCTGGGTATGGAAGTTTTTTCAATTGGGAGGACTTTTGCTTTATTGCTGCTTTAATTTTGTTGCTTTATAGAGACATGAATTATTAATATTGTGGTTTAATATTCATAGGTCATATATGTTGGGAAATTGATCTATTTATTTTAGATTTTCACATTTAATGGACTGTTAAGTTTTATTTATTTATTTTTAAATTTTATTTTCTCTTTTTTTTTTTGTGATAGGATCTTTTTTTTTGTCTATCGTATTTTTTTTTTATTTTCTAAGTTCTTTTTTTTATTAACATTCCAAAACATTTGCCCTTTCCCGTTTCCTCCCTCCCCAAAAGTCCCATAAGCCCCCTTCCCTCCCTCTTTTCTCCATTCAACCCCTGTCGTTTCTCTGTCCTGGCATTTCCCTACATTCAATCTTTCCAGGACCAGGAGTCTCTCCTTCCATCTTCTTAGAAATCTATTGATATGCGGATTGTGTCTAGGGTATTCCGAGATTCTGGGTTAATATCCCCTTATCAGTGACTGCATACCATGTGTGTTCTTTTGTGATTGGGTTACCTCACTAAGGATGATATTTTCAAGTTCTGACCATTTGCCTAGGAATTTTGTAAATTCATTGTTTTTAATTGCAGAGTAGTATTCCATTGTGTAAATATACCACATCTTCTGAATCCATTCCTCCTTGAGGGACATCTGGGTTCTTTCCAGCTTCTGGCTATTGTAAATAAGGCTGCTATGAACATAGTGGAGCATGTGTCCTTATTGCATGCAGGTAAAGCCGCTGGGTATATGCCCAGGAGTGGTATAGCCGGATCCTCCGGGAGTGTCATGCCCAGTTTTCTGAGGAACCGCCAGACTGCTTTCCAGAGTGGTTGTACCAGCTTGCAATTCCACCAGCAGTGGAGGAGTGTTCCTCTTTCTCCACATCCTCGCCAACAAGTGCTGTCTCCTGTGTTTTTGATCTTAGCCATCCTGACTGGTGTGAGATGGAATCTCAGGGTTGTTTTGATTTGCATTTCCCTAATGACTAAGGATGATGAACATCTCTTTAGGTGCTTCTCAGCCATTAGATATTCTTCAGGTGAGAACACTTTGTTTAGCTCTGTACCCCATTTTTTAATAGGGTTACTTGCCTCTCTGGAGTCTAACTTCTTGAGTTCTTTGTATATCTTGGATATTAGCCCTCTGTCAGATGTAGGGTTGGTAAAGATCATTTCCCAGTTAGTTGGTTGCCGCTTTGTCTTTTTGACAGTGTCTTTTGCCTTGCAAAAACTTTGTAATTTAATGAGGTCCCATTTGTCTATTCTTGATCTTAGAGCATAAGCTATTGGAGTTCTGTTCAGGAAATTCTCCCCTGTGCCCATATGTTCAAGGTACTTCCCTAGTTTCCTTTCTATTAGTTTCAGTGTGTCTGGTTTTATGTGGAGGTCCTTGATCCACTTGGAATTGAACTTAGTGCAAGGAGATAAGAATGGATTGATTTGCATTCTTCTGCATGTTGACCTCCAGTTGAACCAGCACCATTTGTTGAAAAGGCTATCTTTTTTCCACTGGATGGTTTTAGCTCCTTTGTCAAAGATCTAGTGACCATAGGAGTGTGGATTCATTTCTGGATCTTTAATTTTGTTCCATTGATCTACATGCCTGTCACTGTACCAATACCATGCGGTTTTTAACACTATTACTCTGTAGTACAGCTTGAGGTCCGGGATACTGATTCCCGCAGAGGTTCTTTTACTCTTGAGAATAGTTTTAGCTATTCTGGGTTTTCTGTTATTCCAGATGAATTTTTGAATTGCTCTTTCTAACTCTATGAAGAATTGAGTTGGGATTTTGATGGGGATTGCATTGAATCTGTATATTACTTTTGGTAAGATGGTTATTTTTACTATATTAATCCTGCCAATCCATGAGCATGGAAGATTTTCCCGTCTTCTGAGGTCTTCTTCAATTTCTTTCTTCAGAGACTTGAAGTTCTTGTCATACAGATCTTTCTCCTGTTTGGTTAGAGTCACGCCAAGATACTTTATATGGTTTGTGGCTATCGTGAAGGGTGTCATTTCTCTTACTTCTTTCTCAGCCTGTTTATCCTTTGAGTATAGGAAGGCTACTGACTTGCTTGAGTTGATTTTATATCTGGCCACATTGCTGAAGTCGTTTATCAGCTGTAGGAGTTCTCTGGTGGAGTTCTTTGGGTCGCTTAAGTATACTATCATATCGTCTGCAAATAGTGATAGTTTGACTTCTTCCTTTCCAATTTGTATCCATTTGACCTCTTTTTGTTGTCTAATTGCTCTAGCTAGAACTTTAAGTACTATATTGAAAAGAAATGGAGAGAGAGGGCAGCCTTATCTAGTCGCTGATTTTAGTGGGATTGCTTCAAGTTTCTCTCCATTTAGATTGATGCTGGCTACAGGTTTGCTGTAAATTGCTTTTACTATGTTTAGATATGGGCCTTGAATTCCTGATCTTTCCAAGACCTTTAGCATGAAAGGATGCTGAATTTTGTCAAATGCTTTCTCAGCATCTAATGAGATGACCATGTGGTTTTTTTTCTTTGAGATTGTTTATATAGTGGATTACATTGATGGATTTCCTTATATTGAACCATCCCTGCATCCCTGGGATGAAGTCTACTTGATCGTAGTGAATGATCGTTTTGATGTGTTCTTGGATTTGGTTGGCAAGAATTTAATTGAGTATTTTTGCATCGATATTCATAAGAGAGATTGGCCTGAGATTCTCTTTCTTTGTCAGATCTTTGTGTGCTTTTGGTATTAGTGTAATTGTGGCTTCATAGAACGAGTTGGGTAGTGTTCCTTCTGTTTCTATTTTGTGGAACGGTTTGAAGAGTATTGGTGTTAGGTCTTCTTTGAAGGTCTGATAGAATTCCGCATTAAAACCATCTGGACCTGTGCTTTTTTGGTTGGAAGACTTCCAATGACAACTTCTATTACTTCAGGGGTTATAGGACGGTTTAGATGGTCTATTTGATCCTGATTTAATTTTGGTATTTGATATCTGTCAAGGAAATTGTCCATTTCCTCGAGATTTTCTAGTTGTGTTTAATACAGGTTTTTGTAGTAGGATCTGATGATTTTTTGAATTTCCTCAATTTCTGTTGTTATCTCTCCCTTTTCATTTCTGATTTTATTAATTTGGATACTGTCTCTGTGCCCTCTGGTTAGTCTGGCTAAGGGTTTATCTATCTTGTTGATTTTCTCAAAGAACCAACTCCTCGTTTTGTTGATTCTTTGTATGGTTTTATTTGTTTCTACTTGATTGATTTCAGCCCTGAGTTTGATGATTTCCTGCCTTCTACTCCTCTTTGGTGTATTTGCTTCTTTTTGTTCCAGGGCTTTCAGGTGTGCCATTAAGCTGTTAGTGTATGCTGTCTCCCGTTTCTTTTTGGCGGCACTCAGGGCTATGAATTTTCCTCTTAGCACTGCTTTCATTGTGTCCCATAAATTTGGGTATGTTGTGCCTTCATTTTCATTAACTTTCAAAAAGTCTTTGATTTCTTTCTTTATTTCCACCTTGACCAAGTTATCATTGAGTAGAACATTGTTCAGCCTCCATGTGTATGTGGGTTTTCTTTTGTTTTTGCTGCCATTGAAGAACACCCTTATTCCATAGTGATCTGATAGGAGGCATGGGATTAGTTCTATCTTCTTATATCTGTTGAGGCCTGATTTGTGACCAATTATATGGTCAATTTTGGAGAAGGTACCATGAGGAGCTGAGAAGAAGGTGTATTCTTTAGCTCTAGGATGAAATGTTCTATATATATATCTGTTAGTTCCATTTGGTCCAAGGCTTCAATTAGATTCACTGTGTCCCTGTTTAGTTTCTGCTTTCCTGAATGATCCATTTCAGAGAGCGGGGTGTTGAAGTCACCCACTATTATTGTGTGAGGTGAGATGTGTGCTTTGAGCTTTAGTAAAGTTTCTTTTACGAATGAGGGTGCCCTTGCATTTGGAGCATAGATATTCAGAATTGAGAGTTCTTGTTGGTGGATTTTTCCCTTGATCAGTATGTAGTGTCCTTCTGTGTCTTTTTTGATGACTTTAGGTTGAAAATCAATTTTATCTGATATTAGGATGGCTACTCCGGCTCGTTTCTTGGGGCCATTTGCTTGTAAAATTGTTTTCCAGCCTTTTACTCTGAGGTAGTGTTTGTCTTTGACACTGAGGTGCGTTTCCTGCATGCAGCAAAATTCTGAGTCCTGTTTATGTATCCAGTCTGCTAGTCTATGTCTTTTTATTGGGGAATTGAGACCATTGATATTACGAGAGATTAAGGCATAGTGATTATTGCCACCTGCCATTCTTGATGCTATCTTTATGTTTGAGTGGTTATCTACTTTTGAGTTTGAAGCAAGAAGGTTATTATCTCATTTTTTCCAGGGTGTTGTTTCTCTCCCTGTATTGGCGGTTTCCACCTATTATCCTTTGCAGGGCTGGATTTGTGGAAAGATATCATGAAAATTTGGCTTTATCATGAAATATCTTGGTCTCTCCATCTATGGTGATTGAGAGTTTTGCTGGGTATAGTAGTCTAGGCTGGCATTTGTGCTGTCTTAGTGTCTGCATGAGATCTTCCCAGGATCTTCTGGCTTTCATAGTCTCTGGTGAGAAGTCTGATGTGATTCAGATAGGTCTTCCTTTGTATGTTACTTGGACCTTTTCTCTTACTGCTTTTAATATTCTTTCTTTGTTTAGTACATTTGGTGTTTTGATTATTATGTGACAGGAGGTATTTCTGTTCTGGTCCAGTCTGTTTGGAGTTCTGTAGGCTTCTTGTACGTTCATCGTCATCTCTCTCTTTAGGTTAGGGAAGTTTTCCTCCATAATTTTGTTGAAGATGTTTACTGGCCCTTTAAGTTGCAAATCTTCACTCTCATCTATACCTATAATCCTTAGGTTTGGTCTTCTCATTGTGTCCTGGATTTCCTAGATGTTTTGGGTTACACATTTTTTGCATTTTGCATTTTCTTTGACTGTTGAGTCGATGATTTCTATGGTATCTTCAGCACCTGAGATTCTTTCTTCCATCTCTTGTATTCTATTGTTGATGTTTGCATCTATGACTCCTGATTTCTTCCCAAGGTTTTTATCTCCAAAGTTGTCTCCCTTTGTGATTTCTTAGTTGTTTCTACTTCCTTTTTTAGATCCTGGATGGATTTGCTGAGATCCTTCACTTGTTTGTTTGTATTTTCCTATATTTCTTTAAGGTATTTTGCATTACCTCTTTCAGGATTTCTCCGTGTTGACCCAAGTTCTCCTGCATTTCTCTGAGCGATTTTTGTGTTTCCTTCTCATGGGATTCCATCTGTTGATCCATCGTCTCCTGCATTTCTTTAAGCAGTTCTTGTGTTTCCTTCGTAAGGGCATCTATCCGTTGATTCATTTCTTTAAGCACTTTTTGTGTTGCCTCCCTATGGGCATCCGTCTGTTGACCCATATTGTTCTGCATTTCTTTATGCAATTTTTGTGAATCCTTTGAAAGTGCATCTACCCGTTGATTCATTTCTTTAAGCGATTTTTGTGTTGTCTCCTTGTGGGCCTCCATCTGTTGATCCATGTTCTCCTGCATTTCTCTAAGCGATTTTTGTGTTTCCTTTGTAAGGGCTTCTAACCGTTGATTCATGGTCTCCTGTAATTCTTTATTAGATTTATTTGTGTCCTTCTTGTGATCCTCTAATAGCATCATGAGAAGTGATTTTAAATCCAGATCTTGTCTTTCGGGTGTGGTGGGGTATCCAGGACTTGCTGCTGTTGGAGAGTTGGGTTCGGATGGTGCCATATTACTTTGATTTCTGTTAGTAACGTTCCTACGTTTGCCTTTTGCCATCTGGTTACCTCTGATGTTAGTTGGTCCTGCTGTTATTGGCTATTGGTTGGACCTCCTGTGAGCCTGCAAAGCTATTTCTGGCCCCCCTGGATTACCAGGATTCCCCTGGCACCTATTTCTGGGGCCTGCCCTGCTCCTGAGTGACTTTGGAGCCCTGATGTGCCTTGCCCCAAGTGATGTTATATTGGGGAGTCCCTGCACATCCAAAGACTCAGCATAATGGATTCCTGGAGCAGAGGTCGCCAAAGGGAGGCTGGTAGGCTCCTGCCCTGTGCAGGGGTGTGTGATCTCTCCCAGAGTGGGGGCTAGGGGGCATCCCTCTGCAAGGCAGAAGTCCTACAGCAGAGCTGGCGCGCTGGTTACTGCAGATCTGCCCAGCTCTTGGGCACTCAAGCCGCCCAAGACCCAAGCGATATTATGCCTGTCTGTCTCTGAGCCTGGCAGTCCCAACTACCTGGCCACTGGAGCAAAGATGGCGGAGTGCACTCTGCACTCTCTCAGTGGCACTGGTCACCCTGCAGAGGGGATGGGCTACAGCAGATCTGGCACCCAGAGGACGACAGCGCTGTCCCGTTCTTGGGAGCAGGCGGAAGCCCCAACAGGCCGTGTCCCAAGCGATGTTATATTGGGGAGAACCTGGGTACCTGTCTCTTCAGTGCAGTCTACTGGAACAGAGGTCGCGGAAGGGAAGCTGGTAGGCTCCTGCCCAGTCCGGGGCGGGGGGTCCCTCTGCCAGGCAGAAGTCCCACAGCAGAGCTGGTGCGCTGGTTACTGCAGATCTGCCCAGCTCTTGGGAGCAGTGTACACACAAGCCGCCCGAGACCCAAGCGATATTATGCCTGTCTGTCTCCCAGCCTGGCAGTCCCAACTACCTGGGCCACTCGACTGTTAAGTTTTTAATATATTACCTAAATAATGATTTTCTGAATTATTTTGTTATCTGTTATAAAATTTCCAGTTTTATCTTGAATTGTATTAGATTGAGTTTTCTTTTATTTGGCTAAGAGTTTGTCAGTCTTCCTTTAAAAATAACTCATTGAATCAGTCACAAAATAGGCCTCAACAGATACAAGAACATTGAAATAATCCCATGCATCCTATCAGATCACCACAGACTAAGGAAGGTCTTCAATAATAACAAAAATAACAGAAACCCCACATATACATGGAAACTGAGCAACATCCTACTCAGTGATAACTTGGTCAAGGAAGAAATAAGAAAGAAATATAAGACTTTTTAGAATTTAGTGAAAATGAAGGCACAACATACCCAAACTTGTGGGACACAATGAAAGTGTTAAGAGGAAAACTCATAGCTCTGAGTGCCTCCAAAAAGAAACTTGAGAGAGCATACACTAGCAGCTTGACAGCACACCTGAAGGCTCAAGAACAAAAAGAAGCAAATACACCCAAGAAGAGTAGATGGCAGGAAATAATCAAACTCAGGGCTGAAATCAAGTAGAAACAAAAAGATCTATACAAAGAATCAACAAAACCAGGAACTGGTTCTTTGAGAAAATCAATAAGATAGATAAACCTTTAGCCAGACTAACCAGAGGGCACAGAGACAGTACCCAAATTAATAAAATCAGAAATGAAAAGGGAGGCATAACAACAGAAACCGTGGAAATTCAAAAAATCATCAGATCCTAGAACAAGAGCTTGTACTCAACAAAATTGGAAAATCTGGATGAAATGGACAATTTTCTAGACAGATACCAGGTGCCAAAGTTAAAACAGGAGCAGATAAACCATCTAAACAATCCCATAACCCCTAAAGAAATAGAAGCAGTCATTAATAGCTTCCCAACCAAAAAAAAGCCCTGGACCAGATGGATTTAGCGGAAAATTCTATCAGACCTTCAAAGATGACCTAATACCAATACTCTTCAAACTAACTACTCCACAAAATAGAAACAGAAAGAACACTACGCAATTTGTTCTAAGAAGCCACAATTATGCTTTTACCTAAACCACACAAAGACCAAACAAAGAAAGAGAATTTCAGACCAATTTCCCTTGTGAACATTGATGTAAAAATTCTCAATACAATTCTTGCAAAACAAATCCAAACATATCAAAATGACGATTCAACACAATCAAGTAGGCTTCATCTCAGGGATGTAGGGATGGTTCAAAATATGGAAATTCATCAATGTAATTCACTACATAAACTCAAAGGGGGAAAAAACATGATCATTTCATGAAATGCTGAAAAAGCATTTCACAAAATTCAACATTTCTTTTTGTTAAACGTCTTGGAAAGATCAGGAATTCAAGACCCAGACCTAAACATAGTAAATATACACCAATATACAGCAAATCAGTAGCCAACATCAAACTAAATGGAGAGAAACTGGAAGCAGTTCCATTAAAATCAGTGACTAGACATTGCTCCATACCCAAATAGCACTGGGAGTGACCTAGCCTCCCAGGAGTGCAGACAAGCCTGTGAGTGCAGGTAAGACCAATTATTCTGCTCAGAGGTACCCACACAGAACCCTCAGGACACAGGAACTGAGGAGCAGCCTGGGACAGGAGTCTTCCAGTTTCTATCTGTGCCCAGAGCTGTTGCTGGGCCACAGCACTCCATACCCAAACACCAAAAGGAGAAAGCTGATTTCCCAGGAGTGACAACACACCTGTGAGCACAGGTAAGACCACCATTTCTGTTCAAATTGCTGGCCCAAGAGAGATCCTTCCAGAGTCATCAAGACACAGGAACCAAGGAACAGACAGGGATCCTAGTGGTTTTGGTTTGTACCCCAACACTGACCTTGTGCCACAGCTCCCTATACCCAAATTCCTCCCAGAGAGAACTGAACTTCCAGGAGTTCTGATAAACAGGCTTGCAGAAGGGACAAGCCACAGTCAGAGACAGCAAGAACAGCTAACACCAGAAATAACCAGATGGCGAGTAAGGCTACTTGGCATCATCAGAACCCAATTCTCCCACCACAGAGAGCCCTGGATACCCCAACACACCAGAAAAGCAAGACTCTAATTTAAAATCACATTTCATGATAATGATAGAGGACTTTAAAGGACATAAATAACTCCCTTAAAGAAATATAAGAGAACACAGGGAAGCAGTTAGAAGCCCTTAAAGAGGAACCACGAAAATCCCTTAAAGAATTATAGGAAAACACAACCAGAAAGGTGAAGGAATTGAACAAAACCATCCAGGATCTAAAAATGGAAATAGAAACAATAAAGAAATCACAAAGGAAGACAATTCTGGAGATAGAAAAACCTAGGAATGAGATCAGGAGTCATAGATGCAAGCATCAACAACACAATACAAGAGATAGAAGAGAGAATGTCAGGTACAGAAGATACCATAGCAAACATTGCCACAACAGACAAAGAAAATGCAAAATTCAAAAAGCTCCTAACCCAAAACATCCAGGAAATCCAGGACACAATGAGAAGACCAAACATAAGGATAATAGGTATAGAAGAGAGTGAAGCTTTCCAACTTAAAGGGCCAGTAAATATTTTCAAAAAAAGTATAGAAGATAACTTCCCTAACCTAAAGAGAGATGCACAGAAACGTACAAGAAGCTTACAGAACTCCAAATATATTTGACCAGAAAAGAAATTCTTCCCATCACATAATAATCAGAATATCAAATGCACAAAACAAAGAAAGGATATTAAAAGCAGGAAGGGAAAAAGCTCAAATAACATATAAAGGCAGACCTATCAGAATTATACCAAACTTCTCACCAGAGACTATGAAAGCTAGAAGATTTTGGGCAGATCTCATATGGACCACAAAAGAACACAAATGCCAGCCCAGGCTACTATACCCAGCAAAAGTCTCAATTACCATGGATGGAGGAACCAAGATAGTCCATGACAAAAACAAATATACACAATATCTTTCCACAAACCCAGACCTACAAAGGATAATAGATGGAAAACACCAACACAAGGAGGGAAACTACACCCTAGAAAAAGCAAGAAAGTAATCTTTCAACAAACCCAAAAAAAGATAGCCACACAGACACAAAAATAACATCAAAAATAACAGGAAGCAACAATCACTATTCCTTAGTATCTCTTAACATCAATGGACTCATTTCCCCAATAAAAAGACATAGACTAACAGACTGGATATGTAAACAGGACCCAGAAATTTGCTTCATTCAAGAAACACACCTCAGTGTCAAAGACAAACACAACCTCAGAGTAAAGTGCTGGAAAAAAATTTTCCAAGAAAATGGTTCCAAAAAACAAGTTGGAGTAGCCATTCTAATATCAAATAAAAGCAATTTTCAACTAAAAGTTATCAAAAAGGATAAGGGAGGACACTTCATACTCATCAAAGGAAAAATCTACCAAGAAGAATTCTCAGTGCAGAACATCTATGCTCCAAATGCAAGGGCATACACATTCATAAAAGAAAGTTTTACTAAAGCTCAAATCACACATCATACCCCACACAGTAATAGTGGGAGACATCAACACCACACTCTCATCAGTGGACAGAACATGAACAAAAGTCTGTATTCAACACAACTAGAAAATCTGGAGGAAACGGACAATTTCCTAGACAGATACCAAATACCAAAATTAAATCAGGATCAAATAGACCATCTAAACCATCCTATAACCCTGAAGAAATAGAAGTGGTCATTGGAAGTCTTCCAACCAAAATAAGCAGAGGTCCAGACGGTTTTAGTGCAGAATTCCGCAGAACTGCCCAGCTCTTGGGAGCAGGGAGCACGCAAGCTGGTTGAGACCCAAGTGATATTATGCTTGATTGTCCCTGCATCTGGAGGTCCCAGTTGTCCTGTTACCCGAGCAAAGATGGAGGAGTGCACTGTCCAAAGATGGCAGAGTGCACTGTTTTTGTAGATGGCTTAATGGTTATGAATTGCCTTAGCATGTCTTTTATCATGGAAAAATTTCCCCTTCAGATATTATAGTGTGGCTGGGTACTGTGGTCTGAATTGGCAGTTGTTGTCTTTTAGAACTTGAAATACATCCTTCCAAGACTTTCTGACTTGGGAAGTCACTGTTGATAAGTTTGCTATTGTTGTGATGAGTACACCTTTATATGTGATTTGGTGTATATCTATTGCAGCTTTCAATATACTATCTTTGTTTATTTATTATTTGAACTATAATGTGAAGAGGTTCTTCTCTGGTCTTGTCTGTTTGGTGTTGCAAATTCTTGTACCCAGATGGGTGTCTTTTCTCTTAGATTTCGGATATTTTCTGCTGCAATTTTGATGAAATTTCTTCCTCTGATATTAGCATGAAAGTTTCCTTTTTCTATGTCCATGAATCACAGATTTGGTCTTTTCATAGTGTTCTCTAGATATTGAATGTTCTGTTTGTAGTTTTCTTATAAATTCATCACTGACCAGTTGCTCTGCATAATCTTCAAGTTCTGGTATTCTACTTTCCCCTTGTTCTAGTACTTTGGTGAGGCTTTCCATAGAATGTGTATGCATTGCATGCATATGAATGCATGGGTGTGTGTATGTGCATACTCACAGACCAGAGCAAAATACCAGATATCTTCTATTTTCTAACTTACTACTTTAAGATGGATCTCTTACTGAACCTGACCTCACTTTTGGTTTATTTGGTTTTTGGTAGGTATCCATCAATGCTGTAGTTAGAAGCACACATAGTCATGCCCAACTTTTTACATGGTGCCAAGGACTCAAGCTTGGATCCTCAAGTCATGCTTGCCAAGCAACTGCTCTTCCTCTGCAAGCCATCTCTTCAGATCCATATGGTGCTTCTATTCAAATATTGGGTTTCTCGTTTCCATTCTTTCAGTTTGATTTTCTTCAATATTTCTATATCTTTGCTGGGTTCCATTTTCAAATCTGTGATGGTTTGTATATGCTTGGCCCAGGGAGTGGCCCTACTAGAAGGTGTGGCCCTGTTGGAGCAGGTGTGACCCTATTGGAGTAGGTGTGGCCTTGTTGGAGTATGTGTGTCAATGTGGGTGTGGGTTTTGTCCTAGATTCCTGGAAGCCAGTATTCTGCTAGCAGCCTTCAGATGAAGATGCAGAATTCTCAGCTCCTCCTGCAGTATGCCTACCTGGATGCTGCCATGTTCCTGCCTTAATGATAGTGGATTGATCCTTTGAACTTGTAAGCTAGCCCAAATTAAATGTTGTCCTTGTAAGAATTGCCTTGGTCATGGTGTCTGTTCACAGCAGTAAAACCCTAGCTAAGACAATATTAAATTTCTTAATTTATTCGTTTGTATTTTCTAGGAATTTACCCAGAAATTTGGTCTTCTTTGGTTTCTTTGAATAGACTTGCCATCATTCTTTTGAATTATTTGGCATTTGTCTAATTCAGTCTCATTGGAGACCATTAATCTGTGAATTGTTCATTTTTGGAGGAGTTGCGTTGCTTCTGTTTTGTCCTGTTTCTTTGGTTTGGCATTGGGGCTTATGCATTCCTCTAGGATCAGATGGTTGGTTGGGTTGCTTTTAACCATGCATAGTCTTTCAGCATTCAACTCTAGATTCAGGAGTTGAATACTTGCTTCTCCCTAATACCTTTTGTCTGCTTTATTTGTGGAGCCTACCAGCCTCTACTCATAATCCTTTTATTGGTGCTTAGACCTCATAATTCAATAGATATTATAAATAGGTCATTAATAATGCTTACTTTTTTCAATTTTTTCTCTCTTAGGGCTTCTTTTTTAAAAAATAACTTTTATTTTTTTACACTCCAGACATTGCCTCCCTCCTAGTGCTCCCTCCCACATTTCTTCCCCTCTGTCTCCAAGAGGATGTCCCTGCCTCCTACCAGGCCTCTCCACTCCCTGGGGCCTCAAGTCTCTAGAGGGTTAGCCACATCTTCTCTCACTGTGGCCAGACCAGGTAGTTTTCTGCTATAAAAGTGTTGGGGGGGGGGCTCATACCAGCTCCTGTATGGTGCTGGTTGGTAGCTCAGTGTCTGAGAGCTCTCAGGGGTCTGGGCGAGTTGAGACTGGTGATCTTCCTAGGGGGTTGCCCTCCTCTTCAGCTTCTACTATCCTTTCTCTAATTCAACCACAGGGATCCCCAACTTAAGTCTCATGGTTGGGTGTAAGTATCTGTTTCTGTCTCAGTCAGCTGCTTGCTGGGCCTCTCAGAGGACCCCCCCAAAACTAGGCTCCTGTCTGTAAGCACACCATAGCATCAGTATCAGGCCTTGGAACCTCCCCTGGAAATGGATCCCAAGTTGGGTTGGTCACTGGACTGCCTTTACCCCATTTTTTTTTCTATTTTTGTCCTTGCAGTTCTTTAAGACAGGAACAAATTTGGGTCAGAATTTTTGACTGTGGTATGGCAACACCATCCCTCCACTTGATGTGCTTTCTTTCTACTGGAGATGGACTATACACGTTCCTTCTCTCAACTGTGGGCATTTCATCTAAGGATCCTCCCTTTGAGTTCTGAGGGTCTTTCACTTCTAAGATCTCTGGTACATTTTAGAGGGTCCCCCACCTCCTATACCCCAAGGTTACATATTTCCATTCATTCTGCTGGTCCTTAGGACTTCTGTCTCCCCTCCTCCTCATACCTGATCATGTTCCTCTTTCCATTCTCCCTTCTCCCACCCAGGTCCCTGCCTCCCTTCTGCTTGTTAACCTTCTGGATTTCTGTGGATTGTATGCTAGATATTCTGTATTTTTTTTGGCTCATATACACTTATCAGTGAGTACATAACATGCATGTCCTTTTGGGTCTGAGTTACCTTACTCCATCCATTTGCTTGCAAACTTCATGATATACTCCTTCGTAATAGCTGAATAATATTCCATTGTGTAAACAAAACACATTTTCTGTATCTATTCTTCTGTTGTGGGATACCTGGATTGTTTACAATTTCTGGCTATCACAGATAAGGCTGCTATGAGCATAGTGGCACCTGTGTCCCTGGGGTATGGTGGGGCATCTTTTGAGTATATGCCCAGGACTAGTATAGCTGGGTTTTCAGGTAGATCTGTTCCCAATTTTCTGAGGAACTTCCAGATTGATTTCCAGAGTGGTTGCACCAGTTTGCAATCCCAAGAGCAATGGAGGTTTATTCCTCTTTCTCCACATCCTTGACCACATGTGATGTCACCTGAGTTTTTGATCTTAACCATTCTGATTGGTGTAAGGTAGAATTTCAGGGTTGTTTTGATGTACATTTCCCTGATGACTAAGGACTTCGAACATTTCTTCAAGTGTTTCTCTGCCATTTGAGATACATCTATTGTGAATTCTCTATTTACCTCTATGAACCCCATTTTCTGATTGGGTTGTTTGGTTTTTTGGAGGGTAACTTCTTGAGTTCTTTATATATTTTAGATGTTAGCCCTCTATCCGATGTAGGGGTTAGTGAAGATTTTTTTCAATCTATAGGTTGCCAATTAGTTCTATTGACTGTGTCTTTTGCCTTACAGAAGCTTTTCAGTTTCATGAGGTTCCATTTATCAATTCTTTATCTTAGAACCTGACCCATTAGAATACTGTTTAGGAAATTTCCACCCATGCCAAAGAGTTTGAAGCTCTTTCCCAATTTCTGTTCTATTAGATTCCATGTATCTAGTTTTATGTTGAGGTCCTTGATCCACTTGGACTTGAGCTTTGTGCAAGATGACAAATATGGACCTATTTTCATTTTTCTGAAAATGAACTGCCAGCACCATTTATTAAGGATGCTTTCTTTTTTCCATTGTATATTTTTGGCTTCTTTGTCAAAGATCAAGTGTCCATAAGTGTGTGAGTTTATTTCTGGGTCTTCGATTCTGATCCATTGATTGACTTATGTGTCTCTTTATTGAAACCATGAAATTTTTATCACTATTGCTCTGTAGTATAGTTTGAGCTGTACAATGTTGTTTGCCCCAGAAGTTCTTTCATCGTTAAGAACTATTTTCTTGACCCTCTGCCATCTTTGCTCTGGTGACAGAGCAGACAGGGCCTCCAGGTGCAGAGATAACCGAACATAACATCACTTGGGACACAACCAGCTAGGGTGCCACCTGTGCCCAAGAGCTGGGCAGCTCTGTGGTCATCTGCACACCAGCTCTGCTGTGGGAAATCTACCTTGCAGAGTGACCCATGCCTGGAGGGAGCGCAACATCCTCGCCTCCGCCACCTTTGCTCTGGTGATAGACTACACAGAGACTCCAGGTACACAGGGATTTCCCAAGTATAACATCACTAAGGACACAACCTGATAGGGTTCCATCTGAGCCCAAGAGCTGGGCAGCTCTGTGGTCATCTGCGCGCCAGCTCTGCTGTGGGACATCTGCACTGCAGAGTGACCTGCACCTGGAGAGAGCAAAACAGCTTCTGCCACCTTTGCTCAGGTGATAGACCACAGAGAGACTCCAGATACACAAAGATATCCCAAGTATAACATCACTTGGGGCAAGGCACACCAGGGCTCCAAAGACACTCAGGAGCAGGGCAGCCCCTAAGCAATTGGTGCCAGGGGAAACCCAGTCATGCAGGAGTGCGGAAATAGCCTTGCAGGCTCACAGGAGGTTCAAGCACCAGCCAGTGACAGCAGGACTAACTAACACCAGAGATAACCAGATGGCAAAAGGCAAATGTAGGAATGTTACTAACAGAAATCAAGGCAATGTGGCATCATTTGAACCCAACTCTGCGACAGCACCAAATCCTGGATACCCCATCACAACCGAAAGGCAAGATCTGTATTTAAAATCACTTCTCATGTTGCTATTAGAGGATTTCAAGAAGGACATAAATAAATCTCTTAAAGAAATACAGGAGAACATGAATCAACGGGTAGAAGCCCTTACAAAGGAAACACAAAAATCGCTTAGAGAATGCAGGAGAATATGGGTCAACAGATGGAAGTCCATAAAGAGGAAACACAAAAATCACTTAAAGAAATACAGGAGAACTTGGGTCAACAGGCAGAAGTCCTGAAAGAAGAAACACAAAAATATCTTAAAGAAATACAGGAAAACACAAACAAGCAAGTGAAGGAACTGAGCAGGTCCATCCAGAATCTAAAAAAGGAAGTAGAAACAACTAAGAAATCACAAAGGGAGACAACTTTGGAGATAGAAAACCTAGGAAGAAATCAGGGCTCATAGATGCAAACATCAACAACAGAATACAAGAGATGGAAGAAAGAATCTCAGATGCTGAAGATACCATATAAAGCATCGACTCAACAGTCAAAGAAAATGCAAAATGCAAAAAGCTTATAATCCAAAACATCCAAGAAATCCAGGACACAATGAGAAGACCAAACCTAAGGATTATAGGTATAGATGAGAGTAAAGATTTGCAACTTAAAGGGCCAGTAAATATCTTCAACAAAATTATGGAAGAAAACTTCCCTAACCTAAAGAAAGAGATGCCCATGAACATACAAGAAACCTACAGAACTCCAAACAGACAGGACCAGAACAGAAATAACTCCCATCACATAATAATCAAAACACCAAATGTACTAAACAAAGAAAGAATATTAAAAACAATAAGAGAAAAAGACCAAGTAACATATAAAGGAAGACCTATCCGAATTACATCAAACTTCTCACCAGAGACTATGAAAGCCAGAAGATCCTGGGCAGATCTCATACAGACTCTAAGAGAACACAAATGCCAGTCCAGACTACTATACCCAGCAAAACTCTCAATCACCATAGATGGAGAGACCAAGATATTCCATGATAAAACCAAATTTACACAATATCTTTCCACGAACCCAGCCCTGGAAAAGGTAATAGTTGGAAATCACCAATACAAGGAGGGAAACTACACCCTGGAAAAAACAAAATAGTAACTTTCTTTCATCAAACCCAAAAGTAGATAACCACTCAAACATAAAGATAGCGTCAAAAAGAGTAGGAAGCAATAATCACTATTCCTTACTATCTCTTAACAACAATGGTCTCAATTCCCCAATAAGAAGACATAGACTAAGAGACTGGATATGTAAACAGGACCCAGCATTTTGCTGCATGCAGGAAACGCACCTCAGTGTCAAAGACAAACACTACCTCAGAGTAAAAGGTTGGAAAACATTTTTACAAGCAAATGGTCCTAGGGAAGGAACTGGAGTAGCCATCCTAATATCAGATAAAATTGACTTTCAACCTAAAGTCATCAAAAAAGACACAGAAAGACACTACATACTGTTCAAAGGAAAAATCCACCAAGAAGAACTCTCAATTCTGAACATCTATGCTACAAATTCAAGGGCACCCTCATTCATAAAAGAAACTTTACTAAAGGACAAAGCACACATTGCACCTCACACAATAATTGTGGGTGACTTCAACACCCCATATCTGCAATGGACCGATCAGGAAAGCAGAAACTAAGCAGGGACACAGTAAAACTAATTGAAGCCTTGGACCAAATGGATCTAACATGTGTATATATATATATATATATATATATATATATATATATATATATATATATATATATATATACAATTTCATCCTAAAGCAAAAGAATATACCTTCTTCTCAGCACCTCATGTTATCTTCTCCAAAATCGACGATAAAATTGGTCACAAAACAGACCTCAACAGATATAAGAAGATTGAACTAATCCCATGACTCCTATCAGTTCACTATGGAATAAGGGTGGTCTTCAATAGCAACAAAAACAACAGAAAGCCCACATACACATGGAGGCTGAACAATGCTCTACTCAATGATACCTTGGTCAAGGAAGAAATAAAGAAAGAAATCAAAGACTTTTAAAATTTAATGAAAATGAAGGTACAACATACCCTAATTTGTGGGACACAATGAAAGTGGTGCTAAGAGGAAAATTCATAGCCCTGAGTGCCTCCAAAAAGAAACAGGAGAGAGCATACACTAGCAGCTTAATGGCACACCTAAAAGGCTTGGAACAAAAAGAAGCTAATACATCCAAGAGGAGTAGAAGGCAGGAAATCATCAAACTGAGGACTGAAATCAATCAAGTAGAAACAAATAGATCCATACAAAGAATCAACAAAACTAGGAGTTGGTTCTTTGAGAAAATCAACAAGATAGATAAGCCCTTAGCCAGACTAACCAGAGGGCACAGAGACAGTATCCAAATTAACAAAATCAGAAATGAAAACGGAGATATAACAACATAAGCTGAGGCAATTAAAAAAATCATCAGATCCTACTACAAAAGCCTGTATTCAACACAACTGGAAAATCTGGATCCTAGACAGATACCAAATACCAAAATTAAATCAGGATCTTAACAGTCCCATAATCCCTACAGAAATAGAAGTGGTCATTGGAAGTCTTCCAACCAAAAAAGTACAAGACCAGATGGTTTTAGTGCAGAATTCTATCAGACCTTCAAAGAAGACCTAACACCAATACTCTTGAAACTATTCCACAAAATAGAAACAGAAGGAACACTACCCAACTTGTTCTAGGAAGCCACAATTACGCTGATACCAAAACCACACAAACATCCAACAAACAAAGAGAATTTCAGACCAATTGCTCTCATGATTATCGATGCAAAATTACTCAATAAAATTCTTGCCAACCGAATCCAAGAACACATCAAAATGATCATTCACCATGATCAAGTAGGCTTCATTCCAGGGATGCAGGGATGGTTCAATATAAGGAAGTCCATCAATATAATCCACTATATAAACAATCTCAAAGAAAAAAACCACATGGTCATTTCATTAGAAGTTGAAAAGCATTTGACAAAATTCTGCAGCCTTCCATGCTGAAAGTTTTGGAAAGATCAGTAATTCGAGGCCCATATCTAAATAGTAAAAGCAAGTTACAGCAAACCAGTAGCCAATATCAAACTAAGTGGAGAGAAACTTGAAGCAATCCCACTAAAATCAGGGACTAGACAAGGCTGCCCTCTCTCTCCATATCTTTTCAATATAGTGCTAGAAGTTCTATCTAGAGCAATTAGACAACAAAAGGAGGTCAAAGGGATACAAATTGGAAAGGAAGAAGTCAAACTATCACTATTTGCAGATGATATGATAGTATGCTTAAGTGACCCAACGAACTCCACCAGAGAACTCCTACAACTGATAAACAACTTCAGCAAAGTGGCTGGATATAAAATCAATTCAAGCAAATCAGTAGCCTTCCTATACTCAAAGGATAAGAAGGCTGAGAAAGAAATAAGGGAATTGATACCCTTCATGATAGCCACAAACAATATAAAGTATCTTGGTGTGACTCTAGCCAAACAAGTGAAAGATTTGTATGAAAAGAACTTCAAGTCTCTGAAGAAGGAATTTGAAGAAGACCTCAGAAGATGGAAAAAAATCTTCCATGCTCATGGACTGGCAAGATTAATATAGTAAAAATGATCATCTTGCCAAAAGCAACCTACAGATTTAATGCAATCCCCATCAAAATCCCCACTCAATTCTTCATAGAGTTAGAAAGAGCAATTCTCAAATTCATCTGGAATAACAGAAAATCCAGGATAGCTAAAACTATTCTCAAGAGTAAAAGAACTTCTGGGGGAATCAGTATCCCGGACCTCAAGCTGTACTACAGAGCAATAGTGTTAAAAACTGCATGGTATTGGTACAGTGACAGGCATGTAGATCAATGGAACAGAATTGAAGACCCAGAAATGAATCCATACTCCTATGGTCACTTGATCTTTGACAAAGGAGCTAAAACCATCCAGTGGCAAAAAGATAGCCTTTTCTACAAATGGTGCTGGCTCAACTGGAGGTCAACATGCAGAAGAATGCAAATTGACCCATTCTTATCTCCTTGCACTAAGCTCAATTCCAAGTGGATCAAGGACCTCCACATAAAACCAGACACACTGAAACTAATAGAAAGGAAACTAGGGAAGAACCTTGAACATATGGGCACATGGGAGAATTTCCTGAACAGAACTCCAATAGCTTATGCTCTAAGATCAAGAATTGACAAATGGGACCTCATAAAATTACAAAGTTTCCGTAAGGCAAAAGACACTGTCAAAAAGACAAAGCGGCAACCAACTAACTGGGAAATGATCTTTACCAACCCTACATCCGACAGAGGACTAATATCCAATATATACAAAGAACTCAAGAAGTTAGACTTCAGAGAGCCAAGTAACCCTATTAAAAATGGGGTACAGAGCTAAACAAAGAGTTCTCACCTGAAGAATATCTAATAGCTGAGAAGCACCTAAAGAGATGTTCATCATCCTTAGTCATTAGGGAAATGCAAATCAAAACAACCCTGAGATTCCATCTCACACCAGTCAGAATGGCTAAGATCAAAAACACAGGAGACAGCAGTTGTTGGCGAGGATGTGGAGAAAGAGGAACACTCCTCCACTGCTGGTGGGATTGCAAGCTGGTACAACCACTCTGGAAAGCAGTCTGGCGGTTCCTCAGAAAACTGGGCATGACACTCCCGGAGGATCCGGCTATACCACTCCTTGGCATATACCCAGAGGCTTCCCCTGCACGCAATAAGGACACATGCTCCACTATGTTCATAGCAGTCTATTTATAATAAGCAGAAGCTGGAAAGAACCTAGATGTCCCTCAATGGAGGAATGGATTCAGAAGATGTGGTATATTTACACAATGGAATACTACTCTGCAATTAAAAACAATGAATTCACGAAATTCTTAGGCAAATGGTCAGAACTTGAAAATATCATCCTTAGTGAGGTAACCCAATCACAAAAGAACACACATGGTATGCAGTCACTGATAAGGGGATATTAACCCTGAATCTCGGAATACCCTAGACACAATTCGCATATCAATAGATTTCCAAGAAGATGGAAGGAGAGACTCCTGGTCCTGGAAAGATTGAATGTAGGGAAATGCCAGGACAGAGAAGCAAGAGGGTGTTGAATGGGGAAGAGAGGGAGAGAAAGGGGCTTATGGGACTTTCGGGGAGGGAGGAAACGGGAAAGGGGAAATGATTTGGAATGTAAACAAAAAAAACTTAGAAAAAAAACGAAAAAAGAAAAAAAAAGGAACTATTTTCTTGATTCTGGGTTTTTGGCTTTTCTGTATGGAGTTGAGAATCTGCCTTTCCATGTCAGTGAAGAATTGTGTTAGAATTTTGAGGGGAACTGCATTGAATCTGTAGATTGCTTTGGTAGGATGGCCATTTTTACTATGTTAATCCTGTGAATCCATGAACATGGTAGATCTTTCTATCTTCTGAGGTCTTCTTCGATTTCTTCCTTCAGAGACTTGAAGTTCTTGTCATGCAGATTTTTCACTTGTTTGGTTAGAGTCACACCAAGATATTTTATATTGTTTGTGACTATTGTGAAGGCTTCCATTTCCCTAATTTCTTTCTCAGCCCATTTATCCTTTGACTATTGGTAGGCCACTGATTTGTTTGAGTTAATTTTATATCCAGCCAGTTTGCTGAAGTTGTTTATCAGGTTTAGGAGTTCTCTGGTGGAATTTTTGGGGTCAGTTATTTATATTATCATGTCATTTGCAAATAGTGATATCTTGACTTCTTTGCCAATTTGTATCCCATTGATCTCCTTTTGTTGTCTTATTACTCTAGCTAGAACTTCAAGTAGTATATTGCATAGATATAGGGAAAGTGGGCAGCCTTGTCTGTTTTTAGTGAGTTTGCTTCAAGTTTCTCTCCATTTAATTGTTGTTGGCTATTGGTTTCCTATATATTGGTTTTTATTATGCTTAAATATGTGCCTTGAATTCCTGATCTTTCCATGACTTTTAACATGAGGGGGTGTCGTATTTGGCTCAGTGCTTTTTCAGCATCTAATGAGATGATCATGTGGATTTTTCTTTGAGTTTATATAGTGGATTACATTGATTGATTTTCATATATTGAACTAACCTTGCATCCTTGGGATGAAGCTTATTTGATCATGGCGAATGATGGTTTTTATGTGTTCTTGGATTCAGTTTGCTAGAATTTTATTGAGTATTTTTCATCAATATTAATAAGCTAAATTGCTCTAAAGTTTTGTTTTTGTTGGGTCTTTGTGTGGTTTAGGTATCAGAGTAACTGTGGCTTCATAGAATGAATTTCTATTTTATGGAGTAGTTTGAGAAGTGTTGGTATTAGCTCTTCTTTGAAGGTCTGGTAGACCTTCCATGCTAAAGCCATCTGGTCCTGGGATTTTGTTTTGTTTTGTCTGTTTGTTTGTTTGTTGGGAGGTTTTTAATGATTTCCTCTATTTCCTTAGAAGATATGGGCCTGTTTAGATTGTTTACCAGCTCTTGATTTTACTTTGGTAGTTGGTATCTGTCTAGAAATTCATCCATTTCATCTAGATTTTCCAGTTTTGTTGAGTATAGGCTTTTGTAGTAGAATCTGATTTTTTTTTTAACTTTCTCAAATTCTGTTGTTATGGCTCCCTTTTCATTTCTGATTTTGTTGATTTGAATACTGTCTCTTGTGCCCTTTAGTTTGGCTAAGTGTTTATCTATTTTGTTGATTCTCTAAAAGAACCAGGTTTTGATTTTGTTGATTTTTTGAATAGTTCTCTTTGTTTCTATTTGGTTGATTTTGGCTCTGGGTTTGACTGTTTCCTGTCTTCTAGTCATCTTGGGTGTGCTTGCTTCTTCTACACTTTCAGGTATGCTGTTAGGTTGCTAGTGTATGTCTCTCCAATTTCTTTATGAGGGCACTTAGTTTTTCCTCTTAGCACTGCTTTCATTATGTCCCATAAGTTTGGGTATGTTGTGCCATTATTTTCGTTGAATTCCAAGAAGTCTTTAATTTCTTCCAAGACAAAGTTATCATTGATTAGAGAGTTGTTCAGTTTCCACAGGCATGTGAGCATTCTGTTGTTTTTTTTGTTATTGAAGACTAGCCTTAAAACATGATCTGATAGGATGCATGGGATTATTTCTATATTTTTGTATCAGTTGAGGCTTGTTTTGTGACCAATTATATGGTCAATTTTGGAGAAGGTACCATGAGGTGCTGAGCAGAAGATGTATGCTTTTGTTTTAGGGTGGAATGTTCTGTAGATATCTGTTAAATATGTTTGGTCCATAACCTCTATTAGTTTCACTATGTCTCTGTTTAGTAATTTCTGTTTTAATGACCTATTGGTGAGAGTGGGGTAATAGTGAAGTTTCCCACTATTATTGTTAGGGATTCAATGTGTGTTTTGAGCTTTAGTAGAGTTTATTTTATGAATATGGGTGCCCTTACATTTTGGACATAGATGTTCAGAATTAAGACTTTCTCCTGGTGGATTTTTTCTTTGATAAATATGAAGTGTCCTTCTCATTTTGCTTGATAACTTTTGGTTAAAAGTCAATTTTATTGGATATTAGAATGGCTACTCCCACTTGTTTCTTGGGATCAGTTGTTTGGAGAACATTTTCCCAGACTTTTTCTCTGAGGTAGTGTCTATCTTTGTCATTAAGGTGTGTTTCTCGTATGCAGCAAAATTCTGATTTTTTTCTTGAGTATCCAGTCTGTTAGCTTATGTCTTTATATTGGAGAGTTGAATCCGTTGATATTGAGACGGATGATTGTTAGTTCCTCTCATGTTTGTTGTAAGTGGCATCATGTGTATGTGATTCTCTCCTTTTGATTTTGTTATGAGATGATTAATTTCTTGTTTTTTCTTTGATGTAGATACCCTCCTTGTGTTGGAGTTTTCTTTTTAGAATCCTTTGTAGGGCTGGATTGGTAGATAGATATTGTTTAAATTTGGTTTTTTCATGGAATATTTTGGTTTCTCCATCTATGATGATTGAGAATTTGCAGAGTATAGTAGCCTAGGCTGGCATTTTTGTTCTCTTAGGGTCTGCATGACCTCTGTACAGGCTCTTCTGGCTTTTAGATTATCTGTTGAGAAGTCTGGTGTAATTCTGATATGTCTGCCTTTATATGTTACTTGTTTTTCCCCCTTAAAGCTTTTAATATTCTTTCTTTGTTTTGTGCATTTAGTATTTTGATTGTGTGATGATAGGATTCTTTTCTTCTTAAGCAATGGTTTATTTATTTTATTCATATGAGTACATTGTAGCTGTCTTCAGAGACACCAGAAGAAGGCATCAGATCCCATTACAGATGGTTGTGAGCCTCCATGTGGTTGCTGGGAATTGAACTCGGGACCTCTGGAAGAACAGTCAGTGCTCTAAACCATTAAGAAATCTCTCCAGCCCTCTCTTGGGGATTCTTGACTATCACTGACTATTGTCCAATATCTGGAAAATATTATTTTAAATTTTCCCTAGGTTTTAGTCAATTAAAATGGAAAGGTCACCATAATTCTTGCTATTCCATTTTGGTCAAAGTAGAAGTTAAGACTCGGGTTTTGTTTGTCTGTTTTGTTTTGTCTTTTAAATTTTGTGTGTGTGTGTGTGTGTGTGTGTGTGTGTATGCATGTTTGTAGATTTCCTGAGGAAGCCTGAAAAGGATGTCAGATCTCCTCGAGTTGTAGTTATGGGTACGTTGTGAGCCTCTTCATGTGGGTTCTTAGAACTGAAGTTTGATCTTCTGGAAGAGCAGCAAGCAGTCTTAATTGCTGAGACATATTGCCACCACCCGCAGGCTAGAGATTCTTTAGTTCAGACACAGAATGATGTTTATAAAAAAACAAAATGGGACATGGCTGAAAAATTTTTAATAGTAGAGACTGTTGCCTGTTGCCTTCATTCGCTTCTTTATGACTTTATAACTATTTCTATAATTATGTCTTATTTTGTTTGTTTTCCCCATGAGTGTCCTTGTTTGTTTTTAAATAATTATGTAACATCTACACACACACACACACACACACACACACACACACACACACACACACAGGCTGAATTTACATGTTCTTTGAAAGTCCTTCAATATAAAAACAACATTCTTTGACCTTTTTTCTTTCATTTTGTTTGGATTGTGTGTGTGCATATGTTCCACAGCACAAAAGTGGCAGTCATAGAAAAACATAGGAGTTGGCTTTCTCCTTCTACCATGTAGGTACTGGTGATCACACTCAGGTTTTTAGGCTTGGTGGCAGGTGCCTTTACCTGCTGAGTCATGTTACCAACCCAAGAACAACATCATCTATCATGATACACTGAGAAATTTAGTATCTATTCACTTACTATCTGCCTGCTCCCCTTTTTTCTTTCCAATAAGAAAATGTCTGTGAAATGCTATGTTTAGCTTCTATAAAAATCCTTAACGTAAGGCAAAGTTCTCTTCTTTGTTCTCCTATTTTCTGCTAGTTCTGACTTGGATGAGAAAGGTGAACAGCAAAGTGGAAGACACCTGAGTTCTTAATGCCACTGTGAAGCCACATGTCCCCCTCCCTCCTCCTCTTCCTGCTTTTCTCTCCCTTCAGATTTGTTTCAAAGACAGACCCTAACTATTCAGTCCACATCAACTTCAAACTTGCAGTCCTCCTTTCTCCTCCATCTGAATAGATGCTAGGTTACAGGTGTGCACCACCATGCCAGTTTATACCTAATTCAAGTTGTATAATATCTGTTGGTGGTGTTGGCAAAAGGGAAAATAAATGTGTATTTTTTTCCAGCTGGTCAGATAACCAACAGAGGAAAGCGAGTTTCTGAGTTGGAGGACAGTTTGGTCTAGAGATAGCCAGGGTTACACAGAGAAACACTGTTTAAAAAACAACAACAACAAAAAAAAAACCCAAAAGTTTATTTTTCCAACTGTTGCTGTTTTGAATATTATACCATGCATCATTGAGGTTGTGACTGATCCCACATGGAGAGTGTACTGGATAGGCTCATGTCAACCTGACACAAACTAAAGTCATAGAAGAGAGCCTCAACTAAGAAAATACCTCTAAAAATCCTGTTATAGCCAAGACTGTAGGGCATTTTCTTAGTGGTTGATGGGGGAGGACCCAGCTGTTGGCTGGTGGTCTTGGGTTCTAGAAGAAAGAAGTCTGAACAAGCGATGAGGCACAAGCCTGTAAGCAGCACCCCTCAATGATCTCTGCATCTGCTCCTGCCTCCAGGTTCTTGTTCTACTTGAGTTCCTGCCTTCACTGCTTTTGGTGATGAACTGTTATAAGAAAGTGTGAGCAAACTAAGTCTTTTCCTCTCCATGTTGCTTTTGGTCATGGTGTTTTATCACAGCAATAGTAACTCCAACTAAGGCAGAGAATAAGAAGGGAAAGGGACAGGAGGTTGGGTTTGAATCACACATTAGGATAATGGCATTTTTCATATATCACCCGTGCATTTAACATCCAGGTTTATTTCAAGAGAATGTTGCAGTTAGATACTTTGTGATTGATGCTTTTAGCACCTTTTAGTTGACTAGGATAGAAATGTGGTCTCACTTCAGAAGTGAAAGAACTATAGCTAGTGGTGCAATGGCTACAAAAAGTGTTCGGTGAGTTAGTTGGGAAGCTTGGATGAAGCTTTTATTCCTCTACCCTGAATCCCACATTTTATCCTTGAGTGTAAATGCTTGTTCTTATCTATCTATTGTTGATAGAATTGTTTATGGACAACAGGCTAGAGTAAATGAACAGGAGCTACCCTAGGTTCTGATTATTTTATTTGTCCTTCCAGCAAAAAGGTGAATCATGGAAGAGATCGAAGCTGTGTCTAGTAGCAAGCCAGAAAATAAAAATGAGAATTCCAGTCCATGGATAGAACAGTACTTCAACCACAAATGCTGCATCACCTTCCTGACTGGCTGCTACAGTTGTCAATGGCAATACAGAGAGTGGAAAAAAACTGAACTTGGTTCCTGTTGCTGCTCCCGGGTACAGAGATGGAAAGGAGCTAAACTACACTTACTTAGATGTGGGTGTGGGTGGGTCCCTTACCACTGAAGAACTCATTGGAAGTCCCAAGGCTAGATACATGGAACTTCAGTTTTCCCATCAAAGTACCGTGAATGTCTAGAGCCAGAGTCGAATGGACTTAATGTCTTCTTTTCCTCCCTGCCTTTTTTCCTTTTCTCTCTTTTCTTTCTTGCTTCTTTTGTTTTATAGGAGATCAGATCTATGTTTTTTTTTGTATGCTAGGTAAAAGCTGTATTGCTGAGCACCTGACCAGACCCTCGATTTTATTTTCTTTCTTTTTCTTGATGTCTCTTTTATATCATTCATTTATTCTCTCATTCACTTTTACATTTATTCACTGAATTTTGAAGAAGACTTGGATGCAATTAGATGTTCACAGGAAATTGCAAGAATGCCCAAATCTTTCATTATCAAAAGTAGCCCTTGTCTGGGTCTTTAGTATTTTTTTATATTGAGGGAGGGAGGGAGGGAGGGAGGGAGAGAGAGAGAGAGAGAGAGAGAGAGAGAGAGAGAGAGAGAGAGAGAACATCTGTGGTGATCAGAAGACAACCCATAGGAGTTGGCTTTGTCCTTTCACAATGCAGGATGCAGGGGTTGAACTCAGGTCATTAGACACCCTTAACCACTAAGTCATCTCACCAGCACCTCAATCTTTAATTTTCTATTCTGTTAATTTCCAAGGGGAAAGTTTGTTCCTGGGGGGATGGGGTGGGGAGCAGATGGGGAACCTAGTCAGTGGAAAGCAAGGTTTGCTCCTGACAATGCAAGTGCTTGATTTTCACTAACAGAACTCTTGTGAAACTGAGTGATAGTGTGAAGCATGGCCTAAGGAAGCCTCTTGTCTCTCGAAGCAGTATATACTGAGCGCCCTGGTGAGCTCTGAGATGCAGTAGATCAAATCATGCACCTTCACATAACTGTAAGCATAGTCCAACTAAAGGCCAAGATTCTCATTAATTAGATCTCTAATTTATTGTTAATGTATTTATTTTATAAATATGAAGGCTTTTGGAGGCTGGAGAGATGGCTCAGAAGTTAAGAGCACTGACTACTCTTCTGAAGGTCCTGAGTTCAAATCCCAGCAACCACATGGTGGCTCACAACCATCCGTTATGAGATCTGACGCCCTCTTCTGGTGTGTCTGAAGACAGCTACAGTGTACTTACATATAATAAATAAATCTTAAAAATATGTATGTCTTCACCTGCCTAGCTGCCTATTTTTGGGATTTTGATGGTTGTGAATCTAAGGCCTTACACATGCTAGGCAAGTACCTTACCACTGAGCTACATCTCCAGTCCTGGATTTCTCATTTCTTATGTCTGGTTTGAGTATTTATAAAGGAAAAAATGTAGGAAATGGGATGGTTCCCTGGAGTAATCAAGAATGTTCTTCTGTCCCTTCTATTTTTCATGCCCAGATACTTGACTTTCATTCTAGTTATTAATGTGCTTCAGGCATGGTCTACTTTCAAATAACTCATGTTCTGCTGAAGGAAAAGTTAAATACATTCACATTCTAGCATAGCAACAAGAATATGTACACACACACATAGGCATATCTTTAAGGGAGAGGCCATGGGTAACTATTTAGAAGGTGAAAGGTGATTAAGAACTGGTTAGGTAAATTGGTTAGATATAGCATGAGAAATGATCTTAGAGGGGTCAAAGAATATAGGGAGTATGTAGATTGGTAGGTTTAGGTAGTGCAGAAATGAATAGAGAAGTGCTGGCAAGTGAAGTTGGAGAGGCTAATGGGTCAGATAGTGTGTAATTTCAAGAACTCACCCCTGCCATATAGGAAATAAAGACTACCTAAAGAGGCCTGGGAATGTAACTCAGTGATAGAGTATGCGTGTCGTAGCATGCATGGAGCCCTGGGTTTGATCTCCATCACCAGAAAGTTGCCATATTTTAATCTGAGGATATGACCTGAGCTATAATTTGGAATGGTGATTTGATGTATGGAGGTTGTATCAGAAGGGGCCAATGTAGGAAGACCTCTGCTTTCAAAGGGAAACAATGGCAGTGTGCCAAAGAAGAGATGCGGGTAGTGTGGATTAGAGTAGTAAAGGTGGCTATGGAGAAAGATGGGTAGATCTGACCATTGTTCGGGAGTGAAGAAGAGTAAGAAATAAAGGGAAGCAGTATTGAAAATGGTAGCATTTGTGACAGTCTAGTATAATAGAAAAAACGCTGGATCAGAACTTTGGAGTATGTATGGGTTGTAATTGTAACTGTAACTTAAACTGGTTATGTGACATACCCCACTCTCTCTGTAGCTAGGGGATTGAGTTAGGTAAAGTCCCTAGATGATTTTCAAGTCCCATTTCTATTTAGATGGAGCATAGCATAAACGGAAAGACCACCAGATTCAATTTATGTCTTTACTACTGACCATCCCTAAATTAGTGACCCATTGTTATGAGATTAGGCAAGTTATTTAACATCTCTCTGCTTCAGAAACCAAATCAGAGAGATATTAACAGCAAAGCCTACCACAGGAGTTGCTATGAGAATAGCAGAGATATTATTAGAATATGCTTTGAGTTGGGCATGAAATACTGTTACTACTTGATGATTATTATTACTGTAGTATTCTTAGGATTACTGGCCTTGGGAAGCCACAAGTAGAAAGAAATACATAGACGATTATTCTGAGTTTGGATGGAGGGCAGGGAGAACTAACCAAAAATCTAAAGATCAAAAAGCACAATGGTGTGTTTAAGGAGAATTAGATTTCTAGTGCTGAATTTAGGGACATTTAAAGGAATAAATAATAATTAGAATCAGAAAAGAAGATTCATATGAAATTCTAACATCTTTACATTAGGCTAAAAACATTTAAGTTTTAACCTATATACAAAGAGGAACCCTTGAAAAATTTCAAGCCAGAATGGTTATGATATTAAAAGAAGAGAGACAGATTTATTTAGCAGAAAACTATTAAGTGTATCAGATATACCACAGTAGTCAAGACAGCCAAAGCCTTTTCTGGCCTTTTAGCAGCTAAAATTCTAGTGGAATAAGTTATGCAATAAATAATAGATGAGAAATGCTTTCAAATAGTAATAAGGTCTTTGAAGATAAAATAGAAACATGTATTAGAAAATGTGAAGGGGAATGGTTAGAGACCTCGTGGAAAGCAAGTCCTTTGATCCATCTCCAGATGAAGAGACAGAGCCAGCCTTGTGTTGGGACAAATGCACTTCAGGCAGAACTGCCAAGTACCTTGCTCCTCCTGAGTTAGGGTGAAGTTTAACGTGTTATAGAAACAGAAAGCAGCTAGCGTGGCCGGCCTCTGGAAAGGGAGCCAGTGGAGACGAGGTGAGGTAGGAGACGGGCAAGGACTAATCCTATAACCGTGTAGGCTGAGGAAGGCTGCATGATGACGGTATAATAGCATAGGGAGCCCTGGGGGGGGGGGTTTGAGCAGGGCAGAGACATTATTTGATCACGTGCATTTTAAAGGTCCACGGAGGTTCTGTGGAGGAGTGTGTATAAGATGGAGTCAGCTGCGTCTACACTCTGGGTAGTGGTGTTCTGCCTCAGTGCCCACACCTCTTCAGTTTGCCAGGGTGCCCTTTCTGTGTGTGTGCCTGCCATCTTATTTTTGATTCCTACTCCTTATAAGACCTCAGATTAGTATAGCCTAAGGAAGGTAATGTCCAACACTAGAACAGTACTGACCTTTGGCAAGTGTTTACAAGAATTACTGAGGTTACATGAACAAATGGAGCTAAGTTACCCTTTTTTTCTCTTTCCAGAAAGAGCAATTTTTTTATGTGTGCCTGGTAATTGCATTCATCTTGTCTGTGCTTTTTCTGTTCGTCTGGGTAGAAACCTCCAATGAATACAACAGTTTTGACTGGTGAGTGCCATTTTCTATATTTTTATTGGTGTATGGACTCCGTCATTGGAGAGCCACTTGGGCTTTCCCAGGTAGAAAAGATCTGGTGGTGTAGTAGGAAGGGTGGACAGAAGTGGGTTTTGCATAACTTGTGGGTAAGAGGTGTGACTCTAGGGCAGTAGTCAGATGCTCGCACCCAAACTTTCCCCTCCCTTCCACCCATGCTCACTCAACGCCCTGAATGCCAAACAGGATCCTCTGTCATCCTCACTCCAAAGTCTGTCTGATTACTAATGTCCATCTTGCTTGTCACGATTATGTCCTTCAGCTCTGCTTTCCCTGCTTTTCCTACAGCCTTTGCTTCCTTCTTTTGTCGTTAGGGGTTCCTTGGAACTCTGAACACAGGGACACATATCCCTTCTCAGCTCCCTTTCATGGCTAAGATATTCCTGGACCAATCTCAGACATCCCAGATTTCTGGTCCAATCCATCCTATCACTTTTGTAAACCTAATCCATTATTTGGTGTTTGTGGGAGAAGGCATGTTTAGATGTGAGGACTCCTTTTTTTCTTGATGAAATGTAATTTATTTTTCTCTTCACAAAGTTAAATCTAGTTGGTTATTCTAAATGTTAAAAAAAAATGCAGAAAATTAGGACTGGAGAGATGCTCAGTAGATAGAGGCATCTCCCACAGAGCCTACTGTCTGAGTTCAATCCCCAGGACCATATGGTGGGAGGAGAGAACTGGATCCTGCAAGCTGTCCTTTGACCTCCACACATGAGAACACTGCACAATGAATAGACCGTATTCATTTTTTAAATGCAGAGAATTGGAAAATAGTCACATTTTCAAGTGACAATCACAACCTAGCTTTTTCCTGTCCTTATTTTATACCATTATGTTCATAATTTTGCTTTGCATTTTTCCATAAAATAAACATAAGCATTCAATAGATTATTAAAACTCATATTGGATATTATTTTTATGTGATTTTAGAATATGACATGAAGATGCATTAACTTTGCTCTCTGTATGGTGGGTGGTGGGACAGGGACAGAGCCTTGCTATAAGCCTTGCTATGTAGCTCAGACTGGCCTCAAACTGGCATTCTCACTGACTCCATTCCCACTTTCTAAGTGCTGGGATTACAAACCTCTGCTATCACGGCTAATTAGCTGGGGTGGGGTTGTTTACTTATTTTTGCCTAAGCATTACGAACAACAGTCATGTCTTGATTAGATAACAATAAAGTGGAATTTTCATTTCTTGACTAATGTTCCTCAGACTAGATTAGTACAACTGGCATTGAGAGAATGAACACTTAAACTCAGTTCTGTTTCTTTGCCAAAGTACTTTCTCAAAAGGTTATGGCCAGTTCTGCTTATAGTAGAGTTAAAAACTGGTTCTTGTGGTAGGCTGCCAATAGCAACATTGAAGATTCCAGTTTGATTACTCAAAAAGTCTTCTTGATGGAGTTATTCTGTTTTAATGTGAGTCATTTGTGTTTCAAAGCAGTTTTTAAAAATATATTCTCTTTAGTGCTGTTTATGCTTTGTGCGTGTTCAATATATTTTATCAGTTTCCAAGCAATTTTATCATGGATCTGTTCTGAATTATTCTTCAACACATGTATTTCAATTGTTCTCTGTGTGTATGGATTTTAAGATATCTGGCACTGAGATCTCCAAAGGACTAAGGCTGTACAATGGCTAATAATCACAGGTTTGTACTTCCCCAACCCGTTGAATGCTATCAAAGTCCTGTAGCTAAGCACAGCAGAAGTTGTCTGGTGACATTCACAAAGCCTTTGAATTTCCTTTAACAAGAACCTGCTGGGGTCTATTTCTGGAAGTTCCTATTTTTGTGGAGACAGATCTATTTCATCTTTGTTCTTGAAGGGTATCTTAGACTTAGAATTCTAATTCGCAGTTTTTCTCTTCGAACCGTGACTCCCTCTCTCTCCCCCATCGTCTTGCTTTGTCTATGTTGAGACGTGTGCTCTCTATCTTTGATCTTTTGAGCCTAAGCTGTCCTTGAAAAATTTGCCTTCTTTTAAGAGTTTTCTCTTTATTTGGTTTCCATGATTTTATGATCATGTGCGTGTGTTTGTTTTTGCTCTGCTTTAAGTTTATGTCGCTTCTTGAATTTGCCGTTTTGATATCAGTGGTAGAGACCCTTTATGGAGGCAGGAAAGATGGCTCAACAGGTAAAGGCTGACAACATAAATTTGATCCCTAAAGCCCACATGGTGTAAAGAGAGAACTGATTCCCACAAGAAGTCTTCTGACTGACACATGTAGACTGTGACATGTACTCCTGTGTCCACAAAATATATAAATATAAGTAATATTATTTGAAAAGAAGATGCATATTTTCCTTAGAGTGCAGCTCTCTGGTGAAGGAAAAAAAATGCTCAGGAAACATTAAGAAGCAGCTTAAATTGGGCCAGACAGTGTAGAATGAGTCCACTGTGCAGTCATCAGTATTACATATTCCCAGTTTAAAGAAGTGGTGACCAAAAAGAGACTTCCATTTTCAGGTTCCATTATGGATAAGTAGTCACATAAGCAAACTCCTTTTCATTTTAAATGACACTCTTTTTGACCCATCATCCCTCTGTGAAGGGTGACCAGATGACAGAGACAGAAGGAGTAGAAGAGGGAGAGAGAGCGATCCCAGTTCTTCTTTTCCTCTGGCTCCTCCACAGTAGAGGTAAGAGCAGCTCTGCACCTCTGAGTGAGAGAGCAGCCCCTGTATTGCTGAAACTGCATGGGTTCAGTCCAGCGGGTCACCAGTGATTAAACACCTTAAAGACAGCTTTTGGGGTTGAAAAGAAATAAAAAACAAAGTGGTTAGCAAGATGATTGTGAAGAAAGATGTCCCATTAAATGACAATTCTTAAGTTTTTCTTGTCATTTGGAAGCAAAGTCAATATCAACACTCAATTACTGTTTGAGTAGTAAAACTTTTGGCTTCATGTAAACCACTATTAAGATCATCTTTGGTCTTTTTTATTTAATCTTCTTTTCAAGGTCTGTTTGTGCTTTTTAAAAGCAATACTATTTTTGTTCTATGAATCCAAGTGTTTACTTCTCTGAAAATCATTTTTATAAACTTTACAAAAGTATTTGTGTGTGTGTGTGTGTGTGTGTGTGTGTGTGTGTGTGTGTGTGTGTGTAAGCAAGGGTACAGCTTGTAGGAGTCAGTTCTCTCCTTCCACCACATGAGTTCTGAAGATCAAACTCATGTCCTCAGGCTGGTGGCAAGCACCTTTATTCACTGAGTCATCTCACCAGACTTGGATTTTAGATATATTTTCTTAATCTTTTTTGATTGTTCTATTAGTTGCATTTTGTTGGGCACAATTTCATTTGGTTTGAGAGCTTCACTGGGTCCCTTTTTTCCATCCCACCTCTGAATTGGACCCTGGCCTATCACACATGAGACACCTAGTTACCACTGAGCTACATCCCGAAGTCCTCCTTACGTGAGCTCTCTTCTAGAGTGCCCTGCCCTTGCAGCATCTTTACCCAAAAAGCTTCCTGCTATGAAAGCTACTTGCCTCTTTTTTTTTTAATATGTTTGAAGTATTTCTCTAGTTTCTGAGTGGAAAGGAGGCCATTTCTGTCTTCTTTAAATAAGAAGTATAGATTCTTTAACATAGAAAACCTAGACAAATACAACATTGTCTCTCTCAACAAGTCACTAATAGAGTTCCCATAGATGGTACTTTAGGAACAACATGTGTAGGACACAGCTCTCTTATACAGATGAGAGCAATTACGGAAGAAGGTGTACATGTATCTGGACAAGGGGCTTGAAAGGTAGAGACTAGTCATATTAATGTAATTAATTTAGGAGGTGTAGGGGTTTAAATATTCTTGGCCCAGGGAATGGCACTATTAGGAGGTGCGACCTTCTTGGAGGAAGTTTGTCACTGTGGGGGTGGGCTTTGAGACCCTCCTCCTAGCTGTCCATGAGACAGTCTTTTCCTGTCTGCCTTTGGAACAAGAGGTGGAACTCTTAGCTTCTTCATCACCGTGCCTGCTTGGACTCTGCCATGCTTCCTGCCATGATGATAATGGACTGACCCTCTGAACCTGTAAGCCAGCTCCGGTTAAATAGTGTCCTTTATCAGAGTTGCCTTGGTCATGGTATCTGCTCACAGCAGTGGAAACTCTAAGACGGAGAGTGATTCTTTTTCTTTTGTTATTGCAGAATTTCAACATCACAATTGATTATTAAAGATGATATAAATTTGAATATATATTATTAATAACTTTTAAAAGATCTCTCTACTTATTGAGGCTTCATTAATATATCTGGTTGCTTATAGTGCAAAATTAAAATAAAAAATATCCCCAAAGTGCTCACAGATCTGTCCACAAGGTGCTTCTCTTCTTGTCTCCACTATTTGTTAATATTTCAGCTAACCTGTTCTTGTCTTTACCCTTACTGTAGATGCTATTACTGACTCCTCCTATATTTTAAGGGTTGAAACATTTTTTTCCAGGGTCGTTTATCTAGGAACAGGACGCTGGTTCTTATGGTCCATTTTGGTGCTGAGTGCAGCTGTGATCCTAGCTGCCTACACTACCTTGCTTTTGGTGAGTGATGCTTCTCATTTTCTTGTTCCTTGAACAGCCTCCAGGGTTACTCCTTCCAGTGCTATTGTGTGTATCTGGAGTCTTTGATATTAGCAGAGTTGGAGTCTACATCATCTCCTTCCATTTCATGCACAAGGGATGGCTGAAGGAGATTTATCTATTTAGAGGATGTGTCTAATCAAGCTGATCCTTGAGCGGGTGAAAGAGCATCCCCTTTTCTATTCCCCCATTGAATACTCTATCCATTAGTTTACTTAGTATTATCATTTAAGTGCCAAAAGTTTTACACTCATAGTCTGGGACTTACACATCAAACCAGTTCTACTATGCAAACACTAGTCATGTAGCTCAGATGCAAACTGCTTGTGTATGACCCTGCCTCTCTTGCATGACATGGTAAAGTCATGTTGCATAAAGAATGCACACCATGTAAGAGGAAGGGCCATGAAAAGGAAGAACCAAACAGAAAGATAACTTCAGGGAAAACTGTGTACTTACTTTAATTTCATAATTCCATGTTTCCACTGATTTCTCTCTGACACATAATTGCAGTATTTTTCTTCTAAAATGTATTAGTCAGTATGAAAATACTGTAATAAGTACTGAGTATATAGAAATTAATAAAAATAAAATGTGGTTTCTATCTTCATAGAGAGCCCTCAATAGAGATAACGTGTTAATTCTGTTTCTCACTGACAGTTGAAACTTGGGGGTGGGGGTATTTGACTTACAGTTTGAAAGGTATCATCTTTTGTAGTAGAGAAGGAAAGGTGACAAGCGGCAAGCAAATGAAGCATCTGAGCATATTAAATCTCTTGGCCAGGAAGCCAAAAGAGATGGATGCTCACCCTCAGCTCCCTTTGTCCTTTCTATTCAGCCTAAGGCCTCCACCCATGGAATGTTGCTGCCCATATTCAGAGTGAGTCTCCCCTCCTAAGTCAGACCTTTCTGTTAAAAATCTCATACAGACATGCAGAAGTATTCCCAGGGTGGTTCTAAATCCAATCAAATTGACAAGGAAAATTAATCTTTACAGATCAGAATGAGATAAAGTCATGGCTGTTTCTTCATTCATTGTTTAGAATCTCTTAGACAACTAAGTCAAGTAACTACTTCTGATGGAACTTTGCAATCATCATTAGAGATACCCACATGAAGCTTGTCAAGGGTTCTAAGAGGGAAGAGAGAGTTTCTAGCAAAGAACATCAAGTAAAACTTATTAGAAGAGGTAGCACTGGAGGATTGGGAGATAGCATAGCCAATAAAGTGTCTGCTGTGTAAGCATGTGGACCTGAGTTCAGGTCTCCAGAATCAGACCCAGGGCTGCAGTGGAGACAGGGCAGAGACAGGGAAGTTCTGGAAGCTCATTGACGAGGGAGCAATGAGCTTCAGGTTTAGTGAAAGATCTTTTATCCAAAGATAAAAGTGATCCATGTACTTGTGTAAATGTATGCATATACATGACCACATGTGAAAACATCCACATCAAGTACACACACACACACACACACACACACACACACACACACACACACACAAAACATAGCAGCATTGGAGAGGGATCTTGAACAGATGATGGTTTTAGACATAGGGAGATTGAAATGGGAAGGATCATTGTGAGCGAGAAAACATTTTGAGAGAGTAACGAGATAAATATATTTGATATTTTGAAGAATAGTGTAGAATAATGGGGAGACACAATGTGTGACAGATTTTGAAAGGCTTTGAAAGTAAGAGTAAGGTATTTGGCAAACATGGGTTTCCATTTTTGGAAAATCATTCTAGAAGTTGTGATGTGAAGGTAGAATCTTTCTTTTCAGTGAGGAAGATGCAGATGTAATATATGCTCTAAGCTAAATTCTGGGCCACTGAACTGTTCCACTCTTACACACAGTGGGAAATGGGATTGTTAGCTTCCAGCATGAGAATATTAGTGTCCAGCAAAGTCTCGATTTCAATAGACTACTTAGCCTACCTCTCTCGGACAAGGGTGAGAAAGGAGAGAGGCCTGGCCTCACGCCCCTCACCCCCACCCCATCATTAGGGTGCTTACTTTGAGAGCTCAGTGAAAGTGAGAGTGTGAAGCTCAGTGGTGAGAATACTGTGCACTGTGCGAGGCCCGGAGTTTGATTCCCAGCAGTGAAGAACAAAGGTAACTTGGTAGTAATTTTGGTCAAGATTACTATAACTTGACTAAACTCTCCTAAGCTTTGGTTGCTTTTCAATTGAGAATGATGTTTAATAGACTGGTATTCTTTTAGTAATGGTATTTTTTGAGTAAAAATAAATAAGATCATATACATAAAATTATTGTAGTAAAAGGTAAGTGCTTTGTACATGAGTATGCTAACATCTGAGGACTCAGGTTTGCAGTTTCTGTGTTCATACTGACTTGAAGACTGGCTAGATTTAGACTTAGATTTAAAATATATTGAGCATATTCTAATGTTAATGACAATCAACATCAGCACCAGTCCAGGAAAGAGCTTTTAAATGACCCTTGGGAGAGTTGGCTCGTAAACTCTCTTCTCTTGTTTGTGAATCTAAGCACTACCAGGCATGAAATCCATCACAGAGAAAGTAGTATGCAGTAATTCAGGAAGCATCAGTGTTAATGACTGTGAGAGCACAGAGGAAAGAATAATGAACTCTTCCTAGGGTGTTAATAGAAGCTACAGACAGGAAATGACATTTGAACTGACTTCAAGGGGCAGTGGCATGGGGAAGAAGAACCTAAAAGGGATGAGAAGTAGCATGGCAAGAGAGAATAAAGGGTAGCCAAAGAAGCAAAGGTGGTGCCCATCATGAGAGGCACATGAACTACTGAGTTGCTCTGGGCAGGACTTTAGTAATCTGGAAATAATCACCTTGCCTCCTTTGCTTTGCAGTTGCTTGGGTTCCTGTTGCTCTGGGAAAGGATTGAACTAAACCTGCATACATCTCATAAGGTGAGACAGCGACGTCCTCACAGGAGACCAAAGACAGGATGGCAGGACCTCCCCAGCACTCCAGGCTATGTGTGCATCTGGCCCTCTTTCATCACTGCCTGGACAGATCTGCTTGTGCACATTTAACTGAAATATGTAAACTTCTGACAGTAGGAACTGAAGTGCCGAGCTTGCTGAGCCTATACCATTTCTTTTTCTCTCTCCCACTGGTTCATGTCATAGTCCCCAGCTTTGTTCTTCCTGTCCCAGTGAAAACTTAGGCACATTTCTTACTTTTGCCATTTCTTTCCATCCCAATAGCATCCTCATTTAAGTCAGTAAAACTGGTTCACGGTAGTAACCCCATCTCCAACTTTCTAAACTTCTACATCTAGAACATTCTACTTCCTCTATTTGGGCTTGACTCAGCCTCTGCCTGTCATGATAGAGAGGGCAGTGACTCTTTCCACAGTAACATTTTCCTTGGGTCAATGCCTGCTTCCTTATGATCCCCCTGAAACTTCTTTTAAGATCTGAGTGGCCTTTCCTTAGTTGAATCCCTTTAAAATGACACCACCATGGCTTCTCTCAGTCAGTTCATACCTGGTCCCCAGAGACCAGGCAACCTCATTCCACTCTCTGTGGACCAATAGCACACTTGCAACATGGAGTTTCTGACTTTGTCCTACTTCTTCCTTTTTTTTTTTTTAATAGACCTTCTCAAGCAAGCATGGTTGTGACTGCATGCTAATGTTTCTCCAAATCTGGGAACATGTCAAATCTTTTGTGTGACATCCTTAAATATCCTCTTACTCAAATGAGAAATTCAAATTGGAAGTGTAACTTAAGTATTATTAAAATAAATGAATTTTGCAACTGGGAACCAGGCATCTCCACAGCCTTCTGTGCTTAGCCCACCAGAAGAGAATGATCTCCCAGCAGCGATTTCACTTCTGAGTGCGGAGGTGAGATCTCCACCTTCTCTCTGGAGGGGTACAGCTAGGAGCGCACAGGGCATACGATCAGTGGAGCAGCTGGGACAGGAGTCTTCCCTTCCAGCCGCCATCTGCAGCAGGGAAACAGGCAGCTCCACAGCCTTCTGTGCTTAGCCCGCCAGGAGAGAGTGATTTCCCAACAGCAACTTCACTTCTGAGTGCGGAGGTGAGATCTCCACCTTCTCTCTGGAGGGGTACAGCTAGGAGCACACAAGGCATATGATCATTGGAGTAGCTGGGACAAGAGTCTTCCCTTCCGACTGTCATTTGCAGCAGGGAACCAGACAGTTCCACAGCCTTCTGTGCACAGACCCTGCCAGAAAAGAGTTGGTCTCCCAGGAGTACGAACATAGGTTTACAGGCCCACAGGAGGGGCAAGCTCCAGCCAGAGACAACAAGACCAACTAACACCAGAGATAACCAGATGGCGAAAGGCAAGCACAAGAACCCTATCAACAGAAACCAAGGCTACTTGGCAACATCAGAGCCCAGTTCTCCCACCACAGCAAGTCCCGGATGCCCCAGCACACCGGAAAAGCAAGAGTTTGGACGTAAAAGTCTCTTCTCACGATACTGTTAGAGGACATAAATAACTCCCTTAAAGAAATGGTAAAGGCCCTTAAAGAGGAAACACAAAAATCCCTGAAAGAAATACAGGGGAGCATGGGTGAACAGGTAGAGGCCCTTAAAGAGGAAACATAAAAATCCCTGAAAGAATTACAGGAGAACACAAACAAACAAGTGAAGGAACTGAACAAAACCACTCAGGATCTAAAAATGGAAATAGAAACAATAAAGAAATCACAAAGTGAGACATCTCTGGAGATAGAAAATCTTGGAAAGAATTCAGGAGTCATAGATGCAAGCATCAACAACAGAATACAAGAGATAGAAGAAAGAATCTCAGGGGCTGAAGATACCATAGAAAACATTGACTCAACAGTTAAAGAAAATGCAAAATGCAAAAAGCTCCTGAGCCAAAACATCCAGGAAATCCAGGATACAATGAGAAGATCAAACCTAAGGATTATAGGTATAGAAGAGAGTGAAGATTTCCAACTTAAAGGGCCAGTAAATATCTTCGACAAAATTATAAAAGAAAACTTCCCTAACCTAAAGAAAGAGATGTCCATGAACATACAAGAAGCCTACAGAACTCCAAACAGACTGGACCAGACCAGAAAGTCCTCCTGGCACATAATAATCAAAACACCAAATGCACTAAACAAAGAATATTAAAAGCAGTAAGGGAAAAAAGTCAAGTAACTTATAAAGGCAGGCCTATCAGAATTACACCAGACTTCTCACCTGAGACGATGAAAGCCAGAAGATCCTGGGCAGATCTCATACAGACCCTAAGAGAACACACATGCCAGCCCAAACTACTATACCCAGCAAAACTCTCAATTACCATAGATGGAGAAACCAAGATATTCCATGATAAAACCAAATTTACACAATATCTTTCCACAAATCCAGCCCTACAAAGGATAATAGATGGAAAACGCCAACATGAGGAGGGAAACTACACCCTAGAAAAAGCAAGAAGTTAATTCTATTCCAACAAACCCAAAAGAAAGCAACCACACACACATAAAAAGAACATCAAAAATAACAGGAAGCAACAATCACTATTCCTTAATATCTTATAATGTCAATAGACTCAATTTCCCAACAAAACACATAGTCTAACAGAGAAGTTTTTCATGTGGATCTTCGATTTTATCAGAAAATGTTTGTGACTCCTCTTTCAATTCAGTAATGCTTTTTGTGTCTACCATTTTGACTGTATTATTTTCCATGATAATCTCTAATTTTAACATTTGTTCTGTGTATTTCTTCGATTTTGTCGGAGGTGTTTTTCATGTAGATCTTTGGTTTCATGGGGGGGGGTGTGTTTGTAGTTTCACTTTCAATCAATTTAGGAATGTTTTTGTGCCTGCCATTTTGTCGGTATAATTGTCCATGATAATCTTCAATTTTATCGTTTCTCTGTATTTTTCTTCAATTTTGTCAGAAGTATTTTCCATGTGGGTCTTCAGTTTTATCAGACAATGTCTATAATTTTACTTTCAATCAACTTAGGAACATTTTTATACCTTCCATTGTATCTGTATAATTTTCCATGTAATAGTCAGTTTTAACAAGTTTCTCTATATATTTCTTGAATTTTTTTCAGGAATATTTTCCTTGTAGATCTTCAATTTTATCAGAAAGTGTTTATAATTCCACTTTCAAAAAACATAGGAATATTTTTATGCTTACCATTTTATCTGTATAATTTTTCCATGAAATACTCAATCTTAATGTGTTTTTTATATATTTCTTCAACTTTGTCAGAGATATTTTCCAGGTAAATCTTCAATTTTGTCAGTAAATGTTTATAATTTTACTTTCAATCAACTTAGAAATATTTTTATGCCTACCATTTTATCTGTATAATTTTCCATGATAATCTTCAATTTTAATGTTTTTCCATATATTTTTTTCAATTTTATCAGAAATATTTTCCATGTAAATCTTCAATTTTTATCAGAAAATGTTTATAATTCTACTTTCAATCAACTTAGGAATATTTTAATTCCTACCAATTTATCTGTATAAATTTCTTCAATTTTATCAGAGATATTTTCCATGTAAATCTTCAGTTTTATCAGAAAATGTTTTTACTTCTACTTTCAATCAATTTAGGAATATTTTTATGCCTACTATCTTATCTGCATAAGTTTTCATGAAATAGTTTTAACATGTTTTTCTATATATTTCTTGAGTTTTATCAGAAATATTTTCCTTGTAGATTTTCAATTTTATCAGAAAATGTTTATAATTCCACTTTCAATCAACTTAGGAATATTTTTATGCCTACCATTTTATCTGTATAATTTTTCCATGAGATAGTCAATCTTAACGTGTTTTTCTATATATTTCTTCAATTTTATCAGAGATATTTTCCATGTATATTTATACAATGGAATACTACTCAGCAATTAAAAACAATAAATTCATGAAATTCTTAGGTAAATGGGGAACAGGGGGAGGGAAGAGAGCTTATGGAACTTTTGGGGAGAGGGGAACTGGGAAAGGGGAAATCATTTGGAATATAAATAAAGAATATAGAAAATAAAATAAAAAAATTAAAAAATATATATGGAAATTGAAACCATGAGCTGTTGTATGGCAATAATATTGAAAAGAAAAGGCATTAGTGCTAATACTATGCATTTTAGACTTTGGATGCAAGAAACTTATTATTCCATCAGTCCCCTTTCAACAAAGTTTCAACCAAGACATTGTTGGCATCCCACTTTCATTAAGCACAGCTATTATCTTCAGCCAGGAATAGATGAGGCATATGCTCGAGGCTAAATTCTAGCCACCGAATCTTTCTCTTTTCATACACAACCAGCAAGAAATTGTTTTGTTAGTTTGTAAAGTGAGAATGTTAGTATCTAATTAAGTCATGTTTTAGCGAACTTTTTTATTATACCTTACCTTTTTTGAGTACATGTAATGAGTATTGAATCAGTTTCAGAGAACAAAATGTTGCTTAAATCTTAGATTCTGGTATCCCAAAATGAAAATCTCTGATATATGTTCCTATTAGTAAAGTCACACTGATTTACAAAATTAGGCTTTCTTCTCGTCTGGAATCACCCTTAGAATTAGTTCCTATACGTCTTCAATGGATTTTGTGTCCATCAAGTTGATAAAATCTTGCCATTGTTTTCCAAACCTTCTTTCCTGAAGTATTTCTGGGTCTAACTGCAGTCATGAATCTGTGGCAGAGAGAAGTGAGGGAGGGGATTTTGAGAGGATATGACCTTCCCTTGGAAGGTAATTACTTTGGTTAGTCCTTCAAACTAGCAAGAACGAGACTTACTGAGTCTGCTTCTACTGGCAAGGGGAATTCTTTATGGCTTGGATGTTTACTTTCATCCTTTTTCAGAATAACCCAAGAGGGATAGGATTATCAGTAGGTCTAGACTCTCTAGATTACCCAGAAAAGCCCAGAGAGTGCTTTCAGATTGCAGTGATGAGTCAAAAGTCCTTGTAAACATGCTAATAACTTGTCTTCCTTATAAAAACCCCTAAGGTGTCAAGTCAGTTAGCAGTAATGGGATGCCTCTGAAATTTTCTAACAAGATAGACCTAATATATCTTGGTTGCTTTCACTTTAAATAAGCCTAGAATTACAGGGGTTTTTTTTATGATGGAAAAGGACTTGCTGGAGCTGTATAATTAATAGAGTGATAGATAAGGATGGTATGTACACAAAATGGTTCCTTCTGTAAGGCAGCATTTCTATATATTTGGCTCAAAACACACCTCACATTCTAAGCTTAAAATAAGAATGCCTGACTAATGTGGGTGAGTAAGGAAAGAACTTTCATGAGTAGGTGTGTTTTACATGATCAGATTTCCCCAAGGGAAAATATTTTATTTGTACCCTATGATTGCTTATATCCTTTAAATCATCTGTAAAGCTTGCTATTGAATAAGAGGTAAATTCACCAATTCAACTGTTATATGCATTTAATTTGCTAAGAGGCTGGTAACTTCAAGTTTATGTATTTGAGAGCTTGGCTTGCACTTCTTATTTTTTAAGTCAAAGAGGAAGAAAAGGTTCATAATGGCTGTTATTGAAATTGGGTGGATGGCTAAGGATGAAAATCATTGAAAAGGCCTGGCCTAAGGATGGAGATACTAGATTGGTTGTAACATTCAGTCACACAATTATGTAATTCCTTCCAGTCATGCTACACAGCAAAGAGTTAGGAACAATGAAAATGAGTTACTGGAGCCACCTAACACTGAGGACTCACAAGGTAATTAGATTAAAAAAACAGGTCTAAGGACGTATAATTAATAGTATGCACTTCACAAGGACACCAAATCTGGTGTCTAGAAGTAAAAACAAAACAAAACAAAAAAAACCTTTCTCTTTCCCCAGGTCTTAATTTTTCTAGTCATTTTCCTGTGCTCCTTCTTACTTGGTGTTTTAAGCTATTTCTGGAAGGACAAGTGGCTGATAGTTGGGCTGTCACTGCAGGTAAGCATCACCCTAAAGTTGTCAGCCCTGTGTCCAGATGTGGCTAGTCTGACTTTTGGCTTTTCTCCAGATCTTTGCTCCCTTCGTGCACCTGAGCCTCATAACTGTGATGGTTATAATTTCCTGGCCTCTAGCCATCTGTGTGGCCCACTTGGAATCAGAAGGTACATTACGTGAGGTGGAGCCTTGCCTGATCTCCCCATCTTGCATGCACCACTCAAAGAAACAGAAATGGTAGCTTGCTTCCCATGTACCTCTTTGAAATTTCTTTAGCGTATTATGTAGGCCTTTTTTAATGGTCTCATTTACCAACCCCTGAAGCCTATCCTATTATTTCTATGACTAAGTCAGCCTTCTTCTAAGAAGACTTCTTTTAGAAAAACATCTTTCCCCCCTAAGTTAATGAACACAGGGGCAATGGGGACAGCAGAGGGCATCTTAATTCTGCTTTGACCTGAATGCTACTCATAAGACTTAGCCTGTTAATACACACATGCCACTGATTTCAATTAATACTATGTCCTGAGAGAGCTCTGGTTGTATCAGGCATCTCAGAGAAGTCCTCTGCGAGTCCCTGTCTTACCTAGCAACTTAAAGAGTCAAGAATGGCTGCCTCTGCAGCTGGGCTCTTCTTTATTCTTTTGCAATGATAGTGGAAACAAGACAATGAGCTCTGTGTGTTGAATTGCTTTGCAAAAGGAAAGCAGTAGGGTCTTCTTTCTACATCTCTTTTTATTATTGGTTAAGTAAAGGACACTGCTTCCTGGCTTGTGGGAGGATGTAGGCAAGTGAAGGGTTGGCTTAATATTGGTGCTGGTGTGTGTGTGTGTGTGTGGGGGGGTGATTGTAGTGCATTTTAGAAAATAATCAATAGAACGAACAACAATAAACTATTTTCTCTATTTTAGTTAGAATAAGAAGATACTGGATGGCAGATTACGAGCACGAAATACTGGAGAGGTGTAATGTATTCAAAAGGTTAAGAGGTTAGAGATGGAGATCTCAATTTGAAAGTCACTAAAGCATAGGTAGTAATTTAAACAACGTACAAGTGGGTGGGAATCCTCAGAGGTCTAAAACAGAAGGTGTTGGGAAGCAGTTGATAATAGGAATTGAATAGAGCTTGTTTTGTGGGATCTGGGTATGGGTGGAGGCATGGGAAGAGGAGAAAAGAAGGAAGAAAAGAAACAAAACAATTATTTATCAACTATGATAAGTCAGTACTGTTGTACCACCTCTGTGAGCAGTGTTAGCTCTGACAGACCTAATTTACAGAAAAAAGATGAAGACCCAGAGAAGTTACAACATGTATCCTCAGTTATTATAAGAGGTGACGGAGCTTATACCCTCATTCCTGTGGTTGGTACCGTTTCCGCTATCGTGCTCTGCCCTAAGTTAGAGGCTCTCTAGAGATGATCTTCAGAGCCATCGGGGCTCTCTGAGAGCCAGCCAAGCTCCTCTTCCGAGACACTGTTTCTTATATTTCCTTCCTTCTCTTCCCTCCCCTCCTTCATCCAGCTCCCGTCCCTTCCTCCCACCCACCTTCTGTACCGTTTTTCCATTTTTACTTTCAAGTTTCAGCAATATTACCTTAATAATGTCTTTGTCTGAAATGTAGGTCGGTGGTAGAGCACTTGCCTAGCAAATATGTGGTCTGGATTCAATACCCAGCCCTGAAAAAAATCTTATATCTGAACAATCCTGTGTATATCTAAACCCCTGAAAGAGGATGTGATAGAAATAGAAAAGTAAATCATGGCCTGGCTGCTGCCTTGGGTAGTTAGCTGTTTGAAATGGCTCTCCGTCCCTTTTTTCCATTTTACCCACTTGTCTCTCCTTCCAACTTTTTCAGCTATACAATTAGCTGCTGGACTGTCCTTCCTGATCATTCTTTTATGCCTTTATTTGATGCCACTGGGGATTTATTCTCCCTGCATTCTGAAGAAGGAGAATTTAGGGCCTAAGCCTACCCTCTTTGGACATAGAGGCGCACCCATGGTAGGTCTAAGAATATTGAGCTTGGATGAATGCAGGTAGGTATGGGGCCTGTGGATGAGAGAAGGAAACCTCGGAAACATCAGCAGTCATGGAGAGAAAAGGGAATCTTGGCATGACAAGAATAAAGAGTTGTATAGGTCGTATTTGAACTCAGGCCATCTAACTCCTGATCAGCTTCTCTTTACTGTGCCCAGTGTTCGGCTGGATAGAGGGGATTATAGTCAACCTCTTTGAAAAGAAAGCATAGGGAGACAAGTTCTGCTTCTCAAAGCCCTTTCATTCCCAGGCTCCATGCCTACCATAAGAGAAATGTTGGGAGGAAAGACTCTAAGGCATAGTGCTTAATGTCCCTTTCTTCCATAGTTGGCGCCAGAGAATACCATGATGTCCTTTGAGAAGGCTATTGAATTTGATGCTTTTGGCCTGGAGACAGATATATTCATAAGGTAGGACTAGGATAGAGGGCAAGAGGGGATTTGTCCAATGTCAGGGGAAAGGACCAGTTGGCTCAAGGGGTAAAGAGAATAAGGCTTGAAGAGTTTCTTCCATGTTTGTATAGCATATTTGCACATGCCACATATATGAACCATATCTCCCTTATAAAATATATCCCTTTACCTCTGTGGTCTTTACCCAAAGCTCACAAACCACAGGCAATTCAAGTGGCTTTCCAGTGTAGACCACTAACCCTAACCCAGGACTTTCTCATTGATATTCCCTAGATATCTGCTATATTCTAGGCTGCCTTCTGAGTGTTTAGGAGATGCAGTTGAGTGAGATCTAGTCATCTTTAGCTTCCTGGGGTGAAGGAGATGTGGCATAGTTACAGGTGAGCACAGAGTAAGATCACTTGTGATAACAAGCCTTTCAGAGAAGAGTAAATCACGTTCAATGGAGCCTCAGTAAAGAAGGATGCTTCCTGTTCTGTGAAATAATCTGTGTGCTCAGTTATGTGTAGGTTATCCTTAAAGGAAAATATTTTGCTAACCAGAGATGAGGTCATTCCAGACAAAAGCCTGTGTAACCGGATGGCCTTGTACTCACTATGTAGATGAGGATGAGTTGATGTAAACTTCTGACCCGCTGCCCCTACTTCCCAAAGTAGAGTCTCTTCTGAGACAACAGGGGTAAACCACCACATCCAGCTCTTTTAAAAAAAAGTTTAATTTCAGATTTTACAGTGATGCAGCTCAAACTCAGGGTTCTGTACATGCCAGGAAAGCACCATGTTCCATTGAGCTATACCCCAGTCCACTTTGTTGTTGTTTAATATGCTTTGGGAAGAATTGTTAAAGTGTTGGGCAGTGAGGTGTATCAATACTCCAAAGAAAAACAAAGTAATGCTTGGTTTAGAGCAGAGCCAGGAGCCAGATGGGGTGGGGAGATGGGGAACAACATTTCTATAGAATTTAGGTATGTAGGTATCTTAGGTAGTTGAAGGGTTTCATTTTTACTGTGAATGCGCTAGTATATATGCTGAGCCCGTAGTCATGGCATACTCATTCAGTGAGGAAAACAGAAAGGTGAACTTTTGAGTTAACAGAGGAGTCACCTGGGTTCAAAAAAGGGAACCGTAGCTCAGGCCATAAGGCTTTTTTTTTTCTATATTCTTTATTTACATTCCAAATGATTTCCCCTTTCCCAGTTCCCGCTCCCCAAAAGTCACATAAGCCCTCTTCCCTCCCCCTGTTCCCCAGTCAAACCCCTCCTGCTTCCCTGTATTCCTGGTATTCCCCTACACTGCTGCATCCAGTCTTTCTAGGACCAGGGGCCTCTCCTTCCTTCTTCTTGGGAATCAATTGATATGTGAATTGTGTCTTGGGTATTCTGAGCTTCTGAGCTAATATCCACTTATCAGTGACTGCATATCATGTGTTTTGTGATTGGGTTACCTCACTAAGGATGATATTTTCCAGTTCCGAACATTTGCCTAAGAATCTCATGAATTCATTGTTTTTAATTGCTGAGCAGTATTCCATTGTGTAAATATACAACATTTTCTGTATCCATTCCTCCATTGAGGGACATCTGGGTTCTTTTCAGGTTCTAGCTATTATTAATAAGGCTGCTATAAACATAGTGGAGTATGTGTCCTTATTGCATGCAGGGGAAGCCTCTGGGTATATGTCCAGAAGTGGTATAGCCGGATCCTCCGGGAGTGTCATGCCCAGTTTTCTGAGGAACTGACAGACTGATTTCCAGAGTGGTTGTACCAGCTTGCAATTCCACCAGCAGTGGAGGAGTGTTCTTTCTCCACATCCTTGCCAATACCTGCTATCTCCTGAGTTTTTGATCTTAGCAATTCTGATTGGTGTAAGGTGAAATCTCAGGGTTGTTTTGATTTGCATTTCCCTAATAACTAAGGATGTTGAACATATCTTAAGGTGCTTCTCAGCCATTCAATATTCTTCAGGTGAAAATTCCCTGTTTAGCTCTGTACCCCGTTTTTAAATAGGGTTATTTGGCTCTCTGGAGTCTAATTTCTTCAGTTCTTTGTAATATTGAATATTAGTCCTCTGTCAGATGTAGGGTTGGTAACAATCTTTTCCCAATTTTTTGGTTGCCGTTTTGTCCAATTGACAATGTCCTTTGCCTTACAGAAACTTTGTAATTTTATGAGGTCCCATTTGTCAGTTCTTGATCTTAGAGCATAAGCTATTGGTGTTCTGTTCAGGAAATTTTCTCCTGTGCCCATGTGCTCAGTTTCCCCAGTTTCTTTTCTAAATTGGTTTTTTGGTTTTTTTTTTTTTTTTGTTTGTTTTGTTTTTCGAGGCAGGGTTTCTCTGTGTAGCCCTGGCTATCCTGGAGACCAGGCTAGCCTCGAACTCAGAAATCCGCCTGCCTCTGCCTCCCAAGCGCTGGGATTAAAGGCGTGCGCCACCATCGCCCGGCTCCCAGTTTCTTTTCTATTAGTTTCAGTGTGTCTGGTTTTATGTGGAGGTCCTTGATCCACTTGGACTTGAGCTTAGTACAAGAAGATAAGAATGGATCGATTTACATTCTTCTGCATGCTGACCTCCAGTTGAACCAGCACCATCTGTTGAAAAGGCTATCTTTTTTTCAATGGATGGTTGTAGCTTCTTTCTCAAAGATCAAGTGAACATAGGTGTGTGGGTTCATTTCTGGGCCTTCAATTCTATTCCACTGATGTACATGCCTGTCACTGTACCAATACCACACAGTTTTTAACACTATTTTTCTGTAGTACTGCTTGAGGTCCAGGATACTGATTTCCCCAGAAGTTCTTTCATTGTTGAGAATAGTTTTAGTTATCATGGGTTTTTTGTTATTCCAGATGAATTTGAGAATTGCTCTTTCTAACTCTATGAAGAACTGAGTTGGGATTTTGATGGGGATTGCATTGAATCTGTAGATTGCTTTTGGCAAGATGGCCATTTTTACTATATTAATCCCGCCAATCCATGAGCATGGAAGATTTTTCCATCTTCTGAGGTTGTCTTTGATTTCCTTCTTCAGAGACTTGAAGTTCTTGTCATACAGATCTTTCACTTGTTTGGATAGAGTCACACCAAGATACTTTATATTGTTTCTGGCAATTGTGAAGGGTGTCATTTCCCTAATTTCTTTCTCAACCTGCTTATCCTTTGAGTATAGGAAGGTTACTGATTTGCTTGAGTTAATTTTATATCTGGCCACTTTGCTGAAGTCGTTTATCAGCTTTAGGAGTTCTCCAGTGGAGTTTTTTGGATCGCTTAAGTATACTATCATATCATCTGTAAATAGTGATAGTTTGACTTCTTCCTTTCCAATTTGTATCCCTTTGACCTCTTTTTGTTGTCTAATTGCTCTAGCTAGAACTTCAAGTACTATATTGAAAAGATATGGAGAGAGGGCAGCCTTATCTAGTCCCTGATTTTAGTGGGATAGCTTCAAGTTTCTCTTCATTTAGTTTGATATTGGCTACTGGTTTGCTGTATATTGCTTTTACTATGTTTAGATATGGGCCTTGAATTCCTGATCTTCCAAGACTTTTAGCATGAAAGGATGCTGAATTTTGTCAAATACTTTTTCAGCATCTAACAAATGACCATGTGGTTTTTTTCTTTGAGATTGTTTATGTAGTGGATTACATTGATGGATTTCCTTATATTGAACCATTCCTGAATCCCTGGGACGAAGCCTACTTGATCATGGTGAATGATCATTTTGATGGGTTCCTGGGTTCAGTTGGCAAGAATTTTATTGAGTATCTTTGCCTCGATATTCATAAGAGAAATTGGTCTGAAATTCTCTTTCTTTGTTGGATCTTTGTGTGGTTTTGGTATCGGCGTAATTGTGGCTTCATAGAACGAGTTGGGTAGTGTTCCTTCTGTTTCTACTTTGTGAAATAGTTTGAAGAGTATTGGTGTTTGGTCTTCTTTGAAGGTCTGATAGAATTCTGCACTACAATCATCTGGTCTTGTGCTTCATTTTTTGGTTGGAAGACTTTCAATGACCACTTCTATTTAATTAGGGGTCATGGGACTGTTTAGATGGTCTATTTGATCCTGATTTAATTTTGGTATTTGGTATCTGTCTAGGAAATCGTCCATTTCATCCAGATTTTCCAGTTGTGTTGAGAATAGGCTTTTGTAGTAGGATCTGATGATTTTTTGAATTTCCTCAGTTTCTGTTGTTATGATCTCCCTTTTCATTTCTGATTTTGTTAATTTGGATACTGTCTCTGTGCCCTCTGGTTAGTCTGGCTAAGGGTTTATCTATCTTGTTGATTTTCTCAAGGAACCAGCTCCTGGTTTTGTTGATTCTTTGTATGGTTCTATTTGTTTCTACTTGATTGATTTCAGCCCTGAGTTTGATGATTTCCTGCCTTCTATTCCTCTTGGGTATATTAGCTTCTTTTTTTTCCAGGCCTTTCAGGTGTGCCATTAAGTTGCTAGTGTTTGCTCTCTCCAGATTCTTTTTGGAGGCACTCAGGGCTATGAGTTTTCCTCTTAGCACTGCTTTCATTGTGTCCCATACGTTATGATATGCTGTGCCTTCATTTTCATTAAATTCTAAAAAGTCTTTGATTTCTTTCTTTATTTCTTCCTTGACCAAGGTATCATTGAGTAGAGCATTGTTCAGATTCCATGTTTATGTGGGCTTTCTGTTGTTTTTGTTGCTATTGAAGATCACTCTTATTCTACAGTGATCTGATAGGAAGCATGGGATTAGTTTGATCTTCTTATAACTGTTGAGGTCTCTTTTGTGACCAATTAATTTTATGGTCGATTTTGGAGAAGGTACCATGAGGTGCTGAGAAGAAGGTATGTTCTTTTGATTTTAGATGAAATGTTCTATATATATATATCTGTTAGTTCCATTTGGTCCAAGGCTTCAATTAGATTCACTGTGTCCCTGTTCAGATTCTGCTTTCCTGAATGATCCATTTCAGAGAGCAGGGTGTTGAAGTCACCCACAATTATTGTGTGAGGTGTAATGTGTGCTTTGACCTTTAGTAAAGTTTCTTTTATGAATGAGGGTGCCCTTGAATTTGGAGCATAGATGTTAAGAATTGAGAGTTCTTCTTGGTGGATTTTTCCTTTGACCAGTATGAGGTATCCTTCTGTGTCTTTTTTGATGACTTTTGGTTGAAAGTCTATTTTATTGGGTATTAGAATGGCTACTCCGGCTTGTTTCCTGGGACCATTTGCTTGTAAGATTGTTTTCCAGTCTTTTACTCTGAAGTAGTGTTTGTCTTTGACACTGAGGTGTGTTTCCTGTATGCAGCAAAATTCTGGGTCCTGTTTACATATCCAGTCTGTTAGTCTATGTCTTTTTATTGGAGAATTGAATCCATTGATGTTAAGAGATATTAAGGAATAGTGATTACTGCTTCCTGTTATTTTTGATGTTATTTTTATGTTTGAGAGTTTATCTTCTTTTGGGTTTGATGAAAGAAGGTTACTATCTTGTTTTTTCCAGGGTGTAGTTTCCCTCCTTGTATTGACAATTTCCACCTATTATCCTTTGCAGGGCTGGGTTTGTGGAAAGATATTGTGTAAATTTGGTTTTATCATGGAATATCTTGGTTTCTCCATCTATGGTGATTGAGAGTTTTGCTGGGTATAGTAGTAGTCTGTGCTGGCATTTCTGTTGTCTTAGGGTCTGTATGATATCTGCCCAGGATCTTCTATCTAGCTTTCATAGTCTCTGATGAGAAGTCTGGTGTAATTCTGATAGGTCTGCCTTTATATGTTACTTGGCCTTTTTCTCTTACTGCTTTTAATATTCTTTCTTTGTTTAGTATATTTGGTGTTTTGATTATTATGTGCCATGAGGAATTTCTTTTCTGGTCCAGTCCATTTGGAGTTCTGTAGGCTTCTTGTACGTTCATCGGCATCTCTCTCTTTAGGTTAGGGAAGTTTTCTTCCATAATTTTGTTGAAGACATTTACTGGCCCTTTAAGTTGTAAATCTTCACTCTCATTTATGCCTATAATCCTTAGGTTTGGTCTTCTCGTTGTGTTCTGGATTTCCTGGATGTTTTGGGTTACAAACTTTTTGCATTTTGCATTTTCTTTGACTGTTGAGTCAATGCTTTCTATGGTATCTTCAGCACCTGAGATTCTTTCTTCTATGTCTTGTATTCTGTTGTTAATATTTATATCTATGACCCCTGATTTCTTCCCAAGATTTTCTATCTCCAAAGTTGTTTCCCTTTGTGATTTCTTAGTTGGTTCTACTTCCTTTTTTAGATTCTGGATGGTTTTGTTCAGTTCCTTCACTTGTTTATTTGTGTTTTCCTATAACTCTTTAAGATATTTTTGTGTTTCCTCCTTCAGGACTTCTGCCTGTTGACCCAAGTTCTCCTGTATTTCTTTAAGTGATTTTTGTGTTTCCTCTTTATGGGCTTCTATCTGTTGACCCATATTCTCCTGAATTTCTTTAAGCGATTTTTGTGTTTCCTTTGTAAGAGTTTCTACCTGTTGATTCATGTTCCCCTATACTTCTTTAAGAGATTTATTTATGTCCTTCTTGAAATTATCTAATAGCATCATGAGATGTGATCTTAAATCTGAATCTTGCCTTTCTGGTGTGTTGGGGTATCCAGGACTTGCTGTTGTCGGAGAGTTGGGTTTGGATGGTGCCATATTGCCTTGATTTCTGTTAGTAATGTTCCTACATTTGCCTTTTGCCATCTGGTTATCTCTGGCATTAGTTGGTCCTGTTGTCACTGGCTGGTGCTTGAACCTCCTGTGAGCCTGCAAGGCTATTTCCGTACCTTTGGATGACCGGGTTTCCCCTGGCACAGATTGCTTAGGGGCTGCCCTGCTCCTGTGTACCATTGGAGCCCTCGTGTGCCTTGCCCCAAGCGATGTTATACTCGGGAGATCTCTGTGTACCTGGTTGTCCCTGTCTGGTCTGTCACCGGAGCAAAGATGGCGGAGGCTGTGGGACCCCCCCCTCCAAGCGAGGGTCACCCTGCAGGGCAAACGTCCCACGGCAGGGCTGGCACACAGATGACCACAGAGCTGCCTAGCTCTTGGGCACAGGTGGAACCATAGCTGGCTGTGTCCCAAGCGATGTTATACTCGGGATATCTCTGTGTACCTGGTTGTCCTTGTCTGGTCTGTCACCTGAGCTGATTATGCCATAAGGCTTAAAATGCACTTGGTAAGGTAGAGATTAAGACTTGATTGCCAGACCCCCAAACTAGGATTTTTGGATTCATTGAAACTAAATATTTCAATGGGACCCTTTTGTCACTTCTGGAAGTGCCCAATGGTTGTAGGCTTAATGTGATAAAGTTCTGGTCCACTGAACCCCTAAAACATAGTCTTGTTCTCTGCTGTGATGTTAACTCTTCATATAGATTATTCTTCCAACTTCTTATTTTTCTGCTTGTTGGTTGACATCACTTTTCAAAAATTATCTCTTGCAAATGCCTCTACCACTTTAACAGTCATTCCTAAACCTTCACTACTACCTTGGATTGCAATGTCATCCAGGGTTCATCTAGGACCTGAAATTCTTTATCAAGAATTCTAACAAGGAAAATGCAATGTAAAGAACTGCTAGATACTAAAATGGGACTCCAATTTTACATAAAATAGCATAAAATAGGGTTTACAACGAAACCTAATGTTACCCTGTTAATCTCTGATTTGAATAATTTTTGACTCCTCTTGCTTTTGTTTGATTTGTCTAAGTCTCTATCAATCTTGTATATTTTTAAAACACCCAGATCTTAGATGTATTTTTTTCTATTTCATTCATTTTTTCTCTAGTTTTTATTATTTCTTCCTGTCTACTGGATTTGGGTGTGGTTTGCTCTTGTTTTGCCACCTCTTCAGTTTCATCATCAAGGGTTTTTATGCTCTTTTTGATTTTTTTTTAAAATGTAGGCCTTTGGAACTATAAATTTCCCTCGTGTGGAATTTTGATCTGGTAGTTTTATTTTCATTTACTTAAAGAAAGTTTTAAAATTTTATTCTTGTTTTTGTATTACTCATTCATCCTTCAGTAGTGTGTTGTTTAATTTCTATGAGTTTGTGTCATTTCTAGAAATTCTTTTGCTGTTGGTTTCAAGCTTTAATACATTGTGGTCAGGCAGAGTATATGTCATTATTTCAAAATTTCTGTATTTGTTTATATTTGTTTTGTGTCCCAATATGTGCTCTATTTTAGAGTATGTTCTATGAGATGCTAAATAGAAGGTATAGTCTTTGGTGTTTGGGTGGACTATTCTGTAAACATCTGTGTAGGTGGTCTTAGCTACTTTGTGGGTTTTCCCTCACACACACACTGTTTCACCCCCTAGCACTAATTAGGAGCAAAAGAAGAACAGATGGGAGGAAAAAAGAGACCCTTGAATCTATTCTTTCCTTTTGTTTCTTCTTTGACTACAACTGCTAACAAACTGTAGTCAACCCCCCTAAGTGACCAAAAACCACCACCAACTGCCTCTCGGGCCCTAGCATTTAGATATCCTCTGAAAAGAATTCCAAATGTCACACAATCTCAGGAACTATCTGCAGCTGGCAAAAACATGCCTCTGCTAGAGCATGAGGCAAGTCATAGCCAGCTGCTGCAGACAGTCCTAAGCAGCCCCATATCCCCAAACCTGGGATTAAAATGAAAACACATTCTTATTTCTGTGTTTTTTAAAGAAACTAAGATTTCAAAATTGTAATTACACATCTGTTCAGTCCATTTGATATATGATGCAACTCAATTCTTATTTTTCTCTATTTTTGTCTAGATATCCAGTATGTTGGAGAAAGTAGTATACTGAAATAACCTACTGTTACTAACTTGGAGTTATTCTGTATCTTAAAGTCCATTAGTATGCTTTTAATGAAACTGGGTGTGCCAGGGTTTGGTACATATATGTTTAGGACTCTAATGTCTTTTTGGTTGATTGTTTCCCTGATCAGAATGAAGTGTGCTTCTTTAATTCCTCAGATTTATTTTGGTCACACGTTAGGATAGTGATCTTTGCTTCATGGTTCTATTTGTTTGGGATAGCCCAACCCAAACCGTTCACTCTAAGATGATACCTATTCTTGAAGGCAAAAAGAGTTTCTGATAAGATAACAAAAATATGGATTTTTGGTTTCTCAATCTATTGATCTAACTTTTGATCTTTTGATTAGAGAATTAAGGCCATTAATATTTAAAAGTTATTATTAAAAAGTGTGTGTTGATAACCATCAGTTTATTGCCTTTGTGCTGTTTGTCTTCTTAGTCCTATTTTATATTTCAATAATTATAACTTCATTTGTGTACTTTCTGTAGCTTTTTGGTTCAACCTATCTATTGACAATCAATGATCACTGAGAGTGAGAGATTCAGTTTTCTCCAGGGATAATTTTTGATAGGTCACCCAACCCCAGGTGGTCCCTAAACACATGCACATATGAACAACACCAAAGAGACTTAGTTGTTTATTTTTATATATGTCAATAATGTTTATAGAAGAGGTCATAAATTCAAGAGTGAGGGAACATAACAGTAGTTGGAACAGGGACAGAAAGTAGTGGAAATGCTGTAAATATACTACTCATGTATGAAATTCTAGAAAAAAATAAATTCAAAGATTAAAAAGAAAAACCTTTACAATACTGCAAAGTATTATTAAAAAATAAATGAACCAATTTGCACCGGGGAGCCGGGCAGCTCCACAGCCTTCTATGCATGGCCCACCAGGAGAGAATGATCTCCCAACAGCACTTTCACTTCTGGAGGGGAACATCTGGGAGTGCACAGGGCACCCGATCAGTGGAGCAGCTGGGACAGAGGTCTTCAGGCTGCCAATTGCTCCAGGGAGCCAGGCAGCTCAACAGCCTTCTATGCACAGACCCTGCCAGAAGAGAGTTGGTCTCCCAGGAGTATGGCCACAGGCTTACAGGCCCACAGGAGGGACAAGCTCCAGCCAGAGACAGCAAGACCAACTAACACCAGAGATAACCAGATGGTGAAAGGCAAGTACAAGAACCCTATCAATAGAAACCGAGGCCTCTTGGCAACGTCAGAACCCAGTTCTCCGACCACAGCAAGTCTGGAATACTCCAACACACCGGAAAAGCAAGAGTTGGATTTAAAATTGTATCTCACGATGCTCATAGAGGGCTTCAAGAAGGACTTAAATAACTCCTTTAAAGAAATACAGGAGAACATGGGTCAACAGGTAAAAGCCCTTAAAGAGGAAACACAAAAATCCCTTAAAGAAATACAGGAGAACATGGTCAACAGGCAAAAGCCCTTAAAGAGTAAACACAAAAATCACTTAAAGAATTACAGGAGAGTTGGGACCGCCAGGCTCAGAGACAGACAGGCATAATATCGCTTCAGTTTCAGGCAGCTTGGGTGTAACCTGCTCCCAGGTGCTGGGCTGATCTGCAGTAACCAGCGCGCCAGTTCCGCGGTGGGACCTTCTGCCTGCTGGAGGGACCCCGCGCAGGGAGGGAGCCCGCCAGCTTCCCTTCCGCGACCTCTGTTCCCGCGGACTGCGCTGGAGAGACCGGTACCCAGGCTCTCCCCCCCGATATAACATCACTTGGGACACGGCCTGTTGGGGCTTCCGTCTGTGCCCGAGGGCGGGTTGGCGCTGTAGTCGTCTGGGCGCCAGATCGGCGGGCCATCGTGACCACAGGGTGAGCGGCGCCACGGAGACTGCCCTCCGCCATCTTTGCTCCAGTGACCAGGTAGTTGGGACCGCCAGGCTCAGAGACAGACAGGCATAATATCGCTTCGGTTTCAGGCAGCTTGGGTGTAACCTGCTCCCAGGTGCTGGGCTGATCTGCAGTAACCAGCGCGCCAGTTCCGCGGTGGGACCTTCTGCCTGCTGGAGGGACCCCGCGCAGGGAGGGAGCCCGCCAGCTTCCCTTCCGCGACCTCTGTTCCCGCGGACTGCGCTGGAGAGACCGGTACCCAGGCTCTCCCCCCCCCGATATAACATCACTTGGGACACGGCCTGTTGGGGCTTCCGTCTGTGCCCGAGGGCGGGTTGGCGCTGTAGTCGTCTGGGCGCCAGATCGGCGGGCCATCGTGACCACAGGGTGAGCGGCGCCACGGAGACTGCCCTCCGCCATCTTTGCTCCAGTGACCAGGTAGTTGGGACCGCCAGGCTCAGAGACAGACAGGCATAATATCGCTTCAGTTTCAGGCAGCTTGGGTGTAACCTGCTCCCAGGTGCTGGGCTGATCTGCAGTAACCAGCGCGCCAGTTCCGCGGTGGGACCTTCTGCCTGGTGGAGGGACCCTGCGCAGGGAGGGAGCCCGCCAGCTTCCCTTCCGCGACCTCTGTTCCCGCGGACTGCGCTGGAGAGACCGGTACCCAGGCTCTCCCCCCAATATAACATCACTTGGGACACGGCCTGTTGGGGCTTCCTTCTGTGCCCGAGGGCGGGTTGGCGCTGTGGTCGTCTGGGTGCCAGATCGGCGGGCCATCGTGACCACAGGGTGAGCGGTGCCACGGAGAGTGCCCTCCGCCATCTTTGCTCCAGTGACCAGGTAGTTGGGACCACCAGGCTCAGAGACAGACAGGCATAATATCGCTTCGGGTTCAGGCAGCTTGTGTGTAACCTGCTCCCAGGTGCTGGGCTGATCTGCAGTGACCAGCGCGCCAGATCTGCTGTGGGACTTCTGCCTGGCAGAGGGACGCCCCCTCCCCCCCCCAGGAGAGATCACACACCCCTGCACAGGGCAGGAGCCTGCCAGCCTCCCTTTGGCGACCTCTGCTCCAGGAATCCACTAGGCTGAGCCTTTAGATGTGCAAGGCCTCCCCAATATAAGATCACTTGGGGCAAAGCACATTAGGGCTCCAAAGTCACTCAGGAGCAGGCAGGCCCCAGAAATCGGTGCCAGGGGAATCCTGGTAATCCAGGGGGGGGCAGAAATAGCTTTGCAGGCTCACAGGAGGTCCAACCAACAGCCAGTGGCAGCAGGACCAACTAACACCAGAGGTATCCAGATGGCAAAAGGCAAACGTAGGAATGTTACTAACAGTAATCAAAGTAATGTAGGACCATCCGAACCCAACTCTCCAACAGCAGCAAGTCCTGGATACCCCACCACACCCGAAAGACAAGATCTGGATTTAAAATCACTTCTCATGATGCTATTAGAGGATCACAAGAAGGACACAAATAAATCTCATAAAGAGTTACAGGAGACCATGAATCAACGGTTAGAAGCCCTTACAAAGGAAACACAAAAATCGCTTAGAGAAATGCGGGAGAACATGGATCAAAAGATGGAGGCGCACAAGGAGACAACACAAAAATCGCTTAACGAGATGAATCAACGGGTAGATGCACTCACAAAGGAATCACAAAATTTGCATAAAGAAATGCAGAAGAATATGGGTCAACAGACGGATGCCCATAAGGAGGCAACACAAAAATTGCTTAAAGAAATGAATCAACGGTTAGATGCCCTTACAAAGGAAACACGAGAACTGCTTAAAGAAATGCAGGAGACGATGGATCAACAGATGGAATCCCATGAGGAGGAAACACAAAAATCGCTCAGAGAAATGCAGGAGAACGTGGGTCATCAGGAAGAAATCCTGAAAGAGGTAATGCAAAATTACCTTAAAGAAATACAGGAAAATACAAACAAACAAGTGAAGGATCTCAGCAAATCCATCCAGGAACTAAAAAAGGAAGTAGAAACAACTAAGAAATCACAAAGGGAGACAACTTTGGAGATAGAAAACCTTGGGAAGAAATCAGGAGTCATAGATGCAAACATCAACAATAGAATACAAGAGATGGAAGAAAGAATCTCAGGTGCTGAAGATTCCATAGAAAGCATCGACTCAACAGTCAAAGAAAATGCAAAATGCAAAAAACGCGTAACCCAAAACATCCAGGAAATCCAGGACACAATGAGAAGACCAAACCTAAGGATTATAGGTATAGATGAGAGTGAAGATTTGCAACTTAAAGGGCCAGTAAACATCTTCAACAAAATTATGGAGGAAAACTTCCCTAACTTAAAGAGAGAGATGCCGATGAACATACAAGAAGCCTACAGAACTCCAAACAGACTGGACCAGAACAGAAATACCTCCCGTCACATAATAATCAAAACACCGAATGTTCTAAACAAAGAAAGAATACTAAATGCAGTAAGAGAAAAGGGCCAAGTAACATACAAAGGAAGACCTATCCGAATCACATCAGACTTCTCACCAGAGACTATGAAAGCCAGAAGATCCTGGGCAGATCTCATGCAGACACTAAGACAGCACAAATGCCAGCCTAGACTACTATACCCAGCAAAACTCTCAATCACCATAGATGGAGAGACCAAGATATTCCATGATAAAACCAAATTTTCACAATATCTTTCCACAAATCCAGCCCTGCAACGGATAATAGGTGGAAACCTCCAATACAGGGAGAGAAACAACACCCTGGAAAAAATGAGATAATAACCTTCTTGAATCAAACCCAAAAGTAGATAACCACTCAAACATAAAGATAGCGTCAAGAATGGCAGATGGCAATAATCACTATGCCTTAATCTCTCTTAATATCAATGGTCTCAATTCCCCAATTAAAAGACATAGACTAGCAGACTGGATACGTAAACAGGACCCAGCTTTTTGCTGCATGCAGGAAACGCACCTCAGTGTCAAAGACAAACACTACCTCAGAGTAAAAGGCTGGAAAACAATTTTACAAGCAAATGGCCCCAAGAAACGAGGTGGAGTAGCCATCCTAATATCGGATAAAATTGATTTTCAACCCAAAGTCATCAAAAAAGACACAGAAGGACACTACATACTGATCAAGGGAAAAATCCACCATCAAGAACTCTCAATCCTGAATATCTATGCTCCAAATGCAAGGGCACCCTCATTCGTAAAAGAAACTTTACTAAAACTCAAAGCACACATTGCACCGCACACAATAATAGTGGGTGACTTCAACACCCCGCTCTCTGAAATGGATCGTTCAGGAAAGCAGAAACTAAACAGGGACACAGTGAATCTAATTGAAGCCTTGGACCAAATGGAACTAACTGATATATATAGAACATTTCATCCTAGAGCTAAAGAATACACCTTCTTCTCAGCTCCTCATGGTACCTTCTCCAAAATTGACCATATAATTGGTCACAAATCAGACCTCAACAGATACAAGAAGATAGAAATAATCCCATGCCTCCTATCAGATCACTATGGAATAAGGGTGGTCTTCAATGGTAACAAAAACAAAAGAAAACCCACGTACACATGGAGGCTGAACAATGCTCTACTCAATGATAACTTGGTCAAGGTGGAAATAAAGAAAGAAATCAAAGACTTTTTGAAAGTTAATGAAAATGAAGGCACAACATACCCTAACTTATGGGACACAATGAAAGCAGTGCTAAGAGGAAAATTCATAGCCCTGAGTGCCGCCAAAAAGAAACGGGAGACAGCATACACTAACAGCTTAATGGCACACCTGAAAGCCCTGGAACAAAAAGAAGCAAATACACCAAAGAGGAGTAGAAGGCAGGAAATCATCAAACTCAGGGCTGAAATCAATCAAGTAGAAACAAATAAAACCATACAAAGAATCAACAAAACGAGGAGTTGGTTCTTTGAGAAAATCAACAAGATAGATAAGCCCTTAGCCAGACTAACCAGAGGGCACAGAGATAGTATCCAAATTAATAAAATCAGAAACGAAAAGGGAGAGATAACAACAGAAACTGAGGAAATTAAAAAAATCATCAGATCCTACTACAAAAACCTGTATTCAACACAACTAGAAAATCTTGAGGAAATGGACAATTTCCTTGACAGATACCAAGTACCAAAATTAAATCAGGATCAAATAGACCATCTAAACCGTCCTATAAGCCCTGAAGAAATAGAAGTTGTCATTGGAAGTCTTCCAACCAAAAAAAGCACAGGTCCAGATGGTTTTAGTGCAGAATTCTATCAGACCTTCAAAGAAGACCTAACACCAATACTCTTCAAACTGTTCCACAAAATAGAAACAGAAGGAACACTACCCAACTCGTTCTATGAAGCAACAATTACACTAATACCAAAAGCACACAAAGATCCGACAAAGAAAGAGAATCTCAGGCCAATCTCTCTTATGAATATCGATGCAAAAATACTCAATAAAATTCTTGCCAACCGAATCCAAGAACACATCAAAACGATCATTCACCACGATCAAGTAGGCTTCATCCCAGGGATGCAGGGATGGTTCAATATAAGGAAATCCATCAATGTAATCCACTACATAAACAATCTCAAAGAAAAAAACCACATGGTCATCTCATTAGATGCTGAGAAAGCATTTGACAAAATTCAGCATCCTTTCATGCTAAAGGTCTTGGAAAGATCAGGAATTCAAGGCCCATATCTAAACATAGTAAAAGCAATTTACAGCAAACCAGTAGCCAGCATCAATCTAAACGGAGAGAAACTTGAAGCAATCCCACTAAAATCAGGGACTAGACAAGGCTGCCCTCTCTCTCCATATCTTTTCAATATAGTACTTGAAGTTCTAGCTAGAGCAATTAGACAAGAAAAAGAGGTCAAAGGGATACAAATTGGAAAGGAAGAAGTCAAACTATCACTATTTGCAGACGATATGATAGTATACATAAGCGACCCAAAGAACTCCACCAGAGAACTCCTACAGCTGATAAACGACTTCAGCAAAGTGGCCGGATATAAAATCAACTCAAGCAAGTCAGAAGCCTTCCTATACTCAAAGGATAAGCAGGCTGAGAAAGAAGTAAGAGAAATAATACCCTTTACGATAGCCACAAACCATATTAAGTATCTTGGCGTGACGCTAACCAAACAAGTGAAAGATCTGTATGACAAGAACTTCAAGTCTCTGAAGAAAGAAATTGAAGAAGACCTCGGAAGATGGAAAAATCTGCCATGCTCATGGATTGGCAGGATTAATATAGTAAAAATGAGCATCTTACCAAAAGTAATACACAGATTCAATGCAATCCCCATCAAAATCCCAACTCAATTCTTCATAGAGTTAGAAAGAGCAATTCAAAAATTCATCTGGAATAACAGAAAACCCAGAATAGCTAAAACTATTCTCAAGAGTAAAAGAACCTCTGGGGGAATCAGTATCCCGGACCTCAAGCTGTACTACAGAGCAATAGTGTTAAAAACTGCATGGTATTGGTACAGTAACAGACATGTAGATCAATGGAACAGAATTGAAGACCCAGAAATGAATCCACACTCCTATGGTCACTTGATCTTTGACAAAGGAGCTAAAACCATCCAGTGGAAAAAAGATAGCCTTTTCAACAAATGGTGCTGGCTCAGCTGGAGGTCAACATGCAGAAGAATGCAAATTGACCCATCCTTATCTCCTTGCACTAAGCTCAATTCTAAGTGGATCAAAGATCTCCACATAAAACCAGACACACTGAAACTAATAGAAGGGAAACTAGGGAAGAACCTTGAACATATGGGCACAGGGGAGAATTTCCTGAACAGAACTCCAATAGCTTATACTCTAAGATCAAGAATAGACAAATGGGACCTCATTAAATTACAAAGTTTTTGCAAGGCAAAAGACACCGTCAAAAAGACAAAGCGGCAACCAACTAACTGGGAAATGATCTTTACCAACCTTACATCCGACAGAGGGCTAATATCCAAGATATACAAAGAACTCAAGAAGTTAAACTCCAGAGAGGCAAGTAACCCTATTAAAAAATGGGGTACAGAGCTCCACAAAGAGTTCTCACCTGAAGAATATCTAATGGCTGAGAAGCACCTAAAGAGATGTTCATCATCCTTAGTCATTAGGGAAATGCAAATCAAAACAACCCTGAGATTCCATCTCACACCAGTCAGGATGGCTAAGATCAAAAACACAGGAGACAGCAGTTGTTGGCGAGGATGTGGAGAAAGAGGAACACTCCTCCACTGCTGGTGGAATTGCAGGCTGGTACAACCACTCTGGAAAGCAGTCTGGCGGCTCCTCAGAAAACTGGGCATGACACTTCCGGAGGATCCGGCTATACCACTCCTGGGCATATACCCAGAGACTTTACCTGCATGCAATAAGGACACATGCTCCACTATATTCATAGCAGCCTTATTTATAATAGCCAGAAGCTGGAAAGAACCCAGATGTCCCTCAACGGAGGAATGGATTCAGAAGATGTGGTATATTTACACAATGGAATACTACTCTGCAATTAAAAACAATGAATTCACGAAATTCCTAGGCAAATGGTCAGAACTTGAAAATATCATCCTTAGTGAGGTAACCCAATCACAAAAGATCACACATGGTATGAAGTCACTGATAAGGGGATATTGACCCAGAATCTCAGAATACCCTAGACACAATCAGCATATCAATAGATTTCTAAAAAGATGGAAGGAGAGACCCCTGGTCCTGGAAAGACTGGATGTAGGGGAACGCCAGGACAGAGTAATGAGAGGGGGTTGAACGGAGAAAAGAGGGAGGGAAGGGGGCTTATGGGACTTTCGGGGAGGGAGGAAACGGGAAAGGGGAAGTGATTTGGAATGTAAATTAAAAAAATAAAATAAAATTAAATTAAAAAAAAAAAAAAAAAAAAAGAATTACAGGAAAACACAACCAAGTGAAGGAACTGAACAAAACCATCCAGGATCTAAAAGTGGAAGTATAAACAAAGAAGAAATCACAAAGGGAGACAACTCTGAAGATAGAAAACCTTGGAAAGAAATCAGGAGTCATAGATGCAAGCATCAACAACAGAATACAAGAGATAGAAGAAAGAATCTCATGTGATGAATATACCATAGAAAACATTGACTCAACAGTCAAAGAAAATGCAAAATGCAAAAATCTTATAACCCAAAACATCCAGGAAATCCAGGACACAATGAGAAGACCAAACCTAAGGATTATATGTATAGATGAGAGTGAAGATTTACAACTTAAAGGGCCAGTAAATATCTTCAACAAAATTATGGAAGAAAACTTCCCTAACCTAAAGAAAGAGATGCCCATGAACATACAAGAAGCCTACAGAACTCCAAACGGACTGGACCAGAAAAGAAATTCCTCCTGGCACATAATAATCAAAACACCAAATGCACTAAACAAAAAAAGAATATTAAAAGCAGTAAGAGGAAAAGCCAAGTAACACATAAAGGCAGACCTATCAGAATTACACCAGACTTCTCATCAGAGACTATGAAAGCTAGAAGATCCTGGGCAGATCTCATACAGACCTTAAGAGAACACAAATGCCAGCACAGACTACTATACCCAGCAAAACTCTCAATCACCATAGATGGAGAAACCAAGATATTACATGATAAAACCAAATTTACACAATATCTTCCCACAAATCCAGCCCTACAAAGGATAATAGATGGAAAATGCCAACACAAGGAGGGAAACTACATTCTAAAAAAAGCAAGAAAGTAATCTTCTTACAACAAACCCAAAAGAAGATAAATGCTCAAACATAAAAATAACATCAAAGATTACAGGAAGCAATAATCACTATTCCTTAATATCTCTTAACATCAAGGGATTCAATTCCCCAATAAAAAGACATAGACTAACAGAAATATTTTTCATGTAAATCCTCAATTTTATCAGAAAATGTTTGCAATTCCTCCTTTAATTAATTTAGTAATGTTTTTTATGTTTACCATTTTATCTGCATTATTTTTCATGATACTCTTCAATTTTAACATGTTTTTCTATATATTTCTTCTATTTTATCAGAAATATTTTCCATGTAAATCTCCAATTTTATCACAAAATGTTTTTAATTCCACCTTCAATTAATTTAGAAAGTTTTTTATATCTACCATTTTATCTGTATGATTTTCCATGAAATAGTCAATTTTAACATGTTTTTCTATATATTTCTTGAATTTTATCAGAAATATTTTCCATGTAAATCTTCAATTCTTCCTGAAAATCTCTATAATTCCACTTTCAATCAACTTAGAATTATTTTTATGCCTACCATTTTATCTGTATGATTTTCCATGTAATCTTCAATTTTAGCATGTTTTTCTGTCTATGTCTTCAATTTTATCAGAAATATTTTCCATGTAAATTTTTAATTTTATCAGAAAATGTTTACGATTCCACTTTCAATCAAATTAGGAATACTTTTATGCCTACCATTATTATATCTATATAAAAATTTCCATGATAATCTTCAATTTTAACATGTTTTTATACATTTTTCTACCATTTGATCAGAAATATTTTCCACATAAATCTTCAATTCTATCATAAAATGTTTCTACTTCCTTTTTTGATTAATTTAGCAATGTTTTTTTATGTCTACCATTTTACTCTTTAATTTCCCATGAAAATTGTCAATTTTAATGTGTTTTTCTATATATCTCTTCTATTTTATCAGAAATATTTTCCATGTAAATCTTCAATTTTATCATAAAATGTTTTCACTTCCTTTTTCAATAAAAGAACATGCTTTTGAAAAAAAATGAACCACTTAGAAAATTAGCAAAAAGGCATGCATAAGTACTTTATACTAGAAGACATACAGGCAACAAGTTCATAAGTGAAAATATTTTCAACTTCATTAGACATTAGGAAAATATGGGTAGTACTAACATTACTCACCTTTCTGAATGTCTTAGGAGAGAGGAAGATGGCAAATCTGAGTCAAATCCTCTAATTATAATCTTACCATAGACATACCCTTTTGAACAGCTAATTCATTTACAAGAACTAAGAAAGCTAGGGAAGAGACCATACTGCCTGGTTTTAGTAAAATAATAAGGAAGATTTATCAAAGAAGCAGGAAGAAAAGAATTACAAGAATTGCCAATCCGCCTTCTTTTAACTCTAAGAAGCATGGAGAGAGAAGAGAGAGTGATGGGAGGAGAAAAATCAAGTACAGGACTTGGACTTCAATTCCAGTGTCAGGTGTGTCAGGCCCCATAGACCCTGTCCTCAGACCAACACTCATGACTGAGCTACTAGAATCATGTTAACATGCTACAGGATTACTCCTACCACCTTTTTCTCAATGCTGACTAGCAGAGAAGAAAGCAAGATTCTACTTTCTAGGAGCAGAACACAAAAGCTACCCCAGGGCTTTGCCTACTTTGGAAAAGACCTGTGTCAGGTAGAATCTAAACCCTTACACAGTCGAGGTCTTAGACAGAGCCTGTAGATATGCTTGAGCCTCAGGCAGAGACCTCAGAGTCAGAACAGACTCCAGTTTTGGTCTAGTCCATTATCAGCCTTGGGTTGGGCTTGTTCACTACCAAACACCCAGACCAGGCAGGTCTCTGTGGCTGTGAGACTCAAGTACATCAACCTTGGCAGCTTAAAGACTTCCTGTGCTACCTATTCCCAAACCTTGGGCAGCACAAGTAAGCCTAGGCTAGTCCTCACAGATGGAGATTTTAGAATTTCCCTAGATCTATATCCCAATGGGATACATTTGTCTTCTGGCTTGATTCACCAGCAGCCGTAGTGTGAGCCTGGATACACCCCTGAAGCTGTGCAGCTCCTAATGGAAAACTCAGTTATGACTTAGATTAGCATTTGAGTACACATCACTGGTGGCAGGGCAGATGCAGAGGTGAGCCACCAAGGCTGGATCATAAATTGGGATGGAGTACATTAACACTATCCCAAACTTGGGCGCAAGACTATGCTGGGGAGAAGATGTGGTAACAAGCATAGGACTTTGCCTTGGAAATTAATTCTGAGCGTATGAAACCTCACACTGGACAGAACCCTAACAGTCCCTGTCCTCAAGCCTGCCTGTGGAAAGCCCCTCTAGAACAGCCCTGGTTTATTAGTTTTACCCAGTGTCACCTGTGACTGATGGCAGCAGACTCGGAGACTTTGGCTATGAGTTAGCAGTAGGCAGTCAACAACAACGTGGGCTTCAATTCTTGGCAGTCTGTCAGCAGTGAGTGTGACAGTGTTGTAGTTTTGGTGGCCCTATATAGGAATGGCATAGAGGCCTGGGGCTGGTCCCTCCATGGTTCTTCTATCTAGAGAGGGCAGAGTCTTCAGTGTCTGAATACCTCCTTGTGACTGTGGGAGAGGTTTTTCAGACTGATATAAATCTCTGCAGAGGTTTAGATACTTCTCTAGCTCATGCTGTGAACAAATTAGCATCTGGGGATTTGAAGTAAGAGTGGGCTTGGATCACCCTCTAGTGCTGAAACAGTGGCCGTGCTTCTGCAGTGACTCCAGCACACATGGCTGCAGAAACTACTATAGACTAAGAGAAAACACACAGACTTTTTAGAAAAGTAAGCACTAAGTCAGAGTACAAGAACTGAAGCATCACACATTAATAAGTATCAAGGATGTCCATGGGACTATAACCTCACCTGACAGTTGAAATAAGGTACCAGGAGATGAACAGATGGTAACTAGTATAGTATTTGATAGTGAACTTAAGATGTTTTAAAGAAACTCGATGACCTTCAAAATAAAGTAGAATGATTCAGTACTCAGAGAAACTTGACAGAGATGGAAGCATCTTTTTAATAAAGCTTAGTTGAGCTGAAAATAATACAGTGAGTCATTAAAAATCTAGGAGATAGAAGAGACCAATACAGGAAAGAAGGCTATTTGAAATCATAGTTGGAGAGAAAAAAGAATATAATGCATGAAGAATGCTTGAACAGCTTTAGAAAAGAATCAAAAGAGCAAATATTCAAGATGTTGGGTTTCAAGAGGGATTTAGTAATTCCACATAGATATGAAACTCATCAGAAAGTTAGTGATGAAAACAGAAGCTTCCAAATTCACAGGAGGAAGCAAATATCCAGGAACAGGAAAGTCAGAGGTCACTAATCACTCAACAAAATGCATGATAATGTCAAGCTTTCAAAGGCAAAAAAGGATATCCTCAAAGTAACAAGTGTTCCCAGAGTCCCTAGGACAGACAGACGTATCCTTGTGGACCAGGAAAGGTACATGTGAGTTTTAGGAGTTAAAGGGGAAAGACCCCAGGCAAAGCGAATGTATTAGTTGCTTTTCTCATCACTGAGACCAATACCTGGCCCAAGCAGCCTGGAGAAGGAAAGATTTGGTTTGGGACTCACTGTTGTGGGGGATTCTGTCCATTATGACAGGGAGAGTACAGTAGAGCTGGCCATTTTATCCTGGGCCAGATATCAGAGAAAAGGGGGATACTAGCATTTCTCTATGTGCCAGTTGGATTATCTCAACTTGACATAAACCTAGACATAACTTGGAAGATGGGATTTAATTGAGAAAATGCTTCCATAGGATTGGCCTGGAGGCTAGTCTGTAGGGCATTTCCTTAACTAATGATTGATTGATGTAGGAGGGCCCAGCACATAGTGAATGATTCCATTCCTGAGCAGGTGATCCTGGGGTGCATAAGAAAACAAACTGAGCCGGGCAGTGGTGGCGCACGCCTTTAATCCCAGCACTTGGGAGGCAGAGGCAGGCGGATTTCTGAGTTCGAGGCCAACCTGGTGTACAGAGTGAGTTCCAGGACAGCCAGAGCTACACAGAGAAACCCTGTCTCGAAAAACCAAAAAAAAAAAAAAAAAAAAAAAAAAAAAAAAAAAACAAACTGAACAAGTCTGGAGAAGCAAATCAGTAGACAGCACTCCACCACGATCATAAATTGTCCAGTTAAAAGACATGGAATAACTGTACTGAAAGTATACTCCCTAACTCCAAGTTTCTTATATTAAGAACTTTACCTCTGAGAGCACACATAGACTGAGATCAGTGAAGGGATGGAATAGGATGGTCTATGCAAATGACATCCTGAAGAAATACAAAAAAAGTACCCATACTTAGATCAAATACTATGGACTTTTCAATCAGAATCAGTAAAAAAAGACAGGAAGGTTATTATATAATTATAACACAGGCAATTCAGCAAGGCGAAGCAATTCTAAATATATAGTACCCAATATCTCAAAACCCAAATAATAAGACAAATGTTAATAAGCCTAAAGGTAGAAATAGACACCAATACCATAATAGTAAGAATTGTAGTATTTATTATCAACAATGGATGATATAATCCAGAGAGAGTCAATAAAGAAATGACAGAGTTAAGTTGTGCTCAATGTCAAATGTTCCTAACAGACATCTATAGAACATGACATCAAATAGCTTCAGAACATAAATTCTTCTTAACAACACATTCTCTAAGATAAATTGTATGATAAGCCATTGTGTTAGTCAGGGTTTCTATTCCTGCACAAAACACCATAATCAAGAAGCAAGTTGGGGAGGAAAGGGTTTATTCAACTTACACTTCCCACATTGCTATTCATCACCAAGGGAAGTCAAGACTGGAACTCAAACAGGTCAGGAAGCAGGAGCTGATGCAAAGGTCATGGAGAGATGTTTCTCACTGGCTTGCTTCCCCTGGCTTGCTCACTTTGCTTTCTATAAGAACCCAAGACTACCAGCCCAGGGATGGTACTGCCCACAAGGGGCCCTTCCCCCCTTGATCACTAATTGAGAAAATGCCTTACAGCTGGATCTCATGGAGGCATTCCCTCAACTGAAGCTACTTTCTCCGTGATCACTCCAGCTTGTGCCAAGTTGACACATAAAACCAGCCAGTTCAGCCATAAAACAAGTCTCAACATATTTTTAAAATTGAAATCATATCAGGTATTTTTTTCTAACTACCTTTCTTCCACAAAATTGCAAAATATGAACTCAGCATACAGAAATCTATAACACTGGGCTGAGAGTTTGTATTTGTGAGGTCCTAGGTCCAATTGTGGAGTTCCTAATACCACACTCAATCAATAGCATTGCTATTCATTGTGAAATGAGAGACTCTGTGCTATTAAAACATCCATAGTACCCAAAGGACTCTATGGATTTGTGTGATCCTTGTCAACAGTCCAATGACAGTTTTCACAGACCTAGAAAAAAGAGTTTTAAAGTTTGTATAAGACTACCAAAATATCCTAAACAACAGTTTGGAGGAAAAAGAACAAACTAGAAGGAATTATACTATGGAACTTCAAAATCTATTACTATGCTATGGTAATAAAAATAACATGGATAGCCAGGTGTGGTAGTGCATATTTAATTAATTCCCAGAACTCAGGAGCTGAAAGATAAGCCATTCTCCTGGCATTGGGGGCCAGAGTTTCTGGGTTCTATGTTTCATTGTATTGCTCCATTTTCAAATTTACTGCTCTGTGAATGACCTGTTACATATTTGTATGTGGTAGTAGTAGAAGTGTTCATCTGTGTGGGCACATGTGGAGAGAAACTGGCACTGGCATGCCTTTCTCTCTTACTTTCTGCATCCCTGTCTCACACAGAATCTCTTGATGAACCTGGATCTCATTATCTACATTGGAGTGGATGGCCAAGGAGCCCTCACGATCTACCTGTCTCTACCTCCTGGTGCTGGAGTTACAAATGTGTGCTGTGCCCAGGCTTTGGGTGGGTGCTAGGGATCTTAGCTTAGGTTCTCATGCTTGCATAGCAAGTACTTTACCAACTTGGCCACTCCCCAGCTGTAGTTATAATTATAGCATAAATATATTCTGTAACAGAATTTATATTCAATTTATTATAGTTTTCATCACCAGAATTTCAATTTCTTCTTTATATCCTCCCCCCACACACACTATCTGTAGGCAAGGTTTAAACTAGACATCTCCTGCCTTGACCTCCTGTGTGTTTTATCCCACCAAAGTTGGCTCTATGTACATATTTTATATTCATGTTTACTTTTCATGTTAGTTACAGAATTTATAATGTTATTCTATATTATTTAACATCTTTATCTAATCTTATCCACTCTTATTTTAGAGTTTCTCTCTGTCAAACAAATCTCACTAGCATATATTTACGTAGTCTTGCATCTCTACATCTCTACTAAGTCTTTATTAATGCTAGACATTGTAATTTTACATGGGTGGGGGCTAGTTTTGTTTCCCTTTAAAGAATGTTGGACTTTTTCTAGCAGGTCGATGAAGTAAAAGTACTTTTAACTAGTTTGATCCTCTGGAAACTGTTGTAAGCACTTTTATGGAGGTACTTAGTGGATGTACATTGTTCTAGTTCCAAGTTCTCTTTATTTCTAAGAATGACTTTCTGGAATCTGTAACGAATACCCATACAATCACTGAGGTCTCTCCTCTCTTGCTGGATGGAATCGACTGACTCACACCTCATGTGAGTTCTGCAATTTGGGGGATTCTAACAATTTTTCTTTTCTTGAAAGTTGTTTGTTTAAAAAGTTTCTATTACATTTATTTACTTGTATGTTTATGTATGTATGTGCATGGATACACATGTAGAGGTCAGAGGACAACCATAGGAATTGGTTTTCTCTTTCTACCATGTGGGTTGTGGGGATTGAACTTAGATTGACAGGCTTGGCAGCGAATGCCTTTTCCACCGAGCTTTGCCACCAGCCCAAAAGTTCTTGCTAAGCTCCATAGAATTTGCTATGGGTAGACTGACACTTAGTCATAGATTCGAGCTCTCTGTGTTGTGCACTGCTCAGCAACTGTTTTGCTTTGTTTTTGCATAGCTCCATCCTCTATGGGACTCTATTCAATATATTGCAACTTTCTTTTCCTACTCTGATCGCTTTCTTCCCATTGCAGAGAGATGGCTAGGTCCCTTTGGGCTCTCCCTTCTTGTACAAAACTACTATTAACAGGAATGAAGCTTGTGTAATGGTACAGATTAGTTCATTTGTTTCCCTCTTCTCAAAAGTAGAATACTGCAGTCCCAGCTGTCCTTTGACTAATAGTTACTCCCTTTATTTTGTCCCATTTTATAGCTATGACAAGTTAGACAGCTTCTCAATACCTCATGACCATTGTAGATATTCTCTTGGTGATAATTTTAATGAGAAAGAAAGAGAGAGTGTCATAAAGTAAGGTATTCTACAGAGCAACTAAGAAGTAGAGGAATTTGTTTTATGACAATGTGCAATGTGAAACAGGTGCTACCCTGAAAAGGGACTCAGAAACAACCAGGAAACCCGTGTAGAAACATGTCTAATATGGTCCTGGGGACCCTGCCTCATACCCACTCCCATTCACCATATTCTTAGGTCATTGCTGTACCTTCTGTTTTCCTGGTGTCAGGAATCTTCTGAATAAGAAAGCTACTCTTCCAGCATCATCAATATAAATGCATGTATATGAAAAATTGATTCCCGGGCAGGAAAACAGTGACATCTGTATATATGACAGGCACTTAGTCCTTTGCTGAGATTGGAGGGAATGGGAGAAGGCCTTGCCACCCTGAAGGGCTTTGGGGAGTCATTTATGCCATGGTAGCTAGGTTTATCCTCTGTACTTCTCCTCCTCTTTCCCCTCCTGTCTGCAGTTATGATCAAGTGCCTTTCCTCATGCATGACTATGACCTGACTAGAACAACCAATATCAGAGAGGTTCTACCATCAGCTGCTAGAAACCACTCTTCCTACTTCAATTGGACTTTCCTGTCAACTCTGAATGCCGGCCAATGGTTCATAAAGGTAGGACTCATATCCTCTGGTTCTATGAACTTGTGTGAAGCCTGTGCCTAGAGATAAAGGCAAAAGATGAAGACAGATTAGAGCATACAGGGTCTCCTCCAGCTTAGTAGCAGGACTTTCACATTTTCTGGGTATCGTGGGTCAGCATTTACTAGAAAGACTGATAATAAACTTGTAAACTCAACTCTTATTGCTTGTTCTATCCAAGCATTTCACAGCCTTTGATAGTATGTTTGCAACACACATGGCACTTTCCTAGCTGTTTTGCTTATTCTACAGTCTTCATAAAGCAGACTAAGAAACATTTATTTTTGAATTCTTGCTATTCAAGAATGTGTTAAGTACCTACTGGGTACAAGGCTCATGGAATATAATGACATATACCTATAATGGAGCAGTATAAGGAGTACACTGACAGCCCAAAGGGAATAGTATTAGAAATGCACAATTAGCACACATTGTGAAAAGTGTCAACTCAAGTAAATTTCTTATTATTTCAGAAGCATGTGAGAACAACTTCTGACTTAGTCTAAATAATGAGGATGGGAGATTTTGGAAGAAGACAGGCTAATTAAGGAAATTGTAAAGATATAAAACACACATTATGTATGGTGTAATTTTGAGTCGCCTTCTTCTTTAAAAAGTTGGAAAAATTTAAAAAGTTGTAGCATATTTTTAAAGGTATTTATGCTACAGGGAGATGGTTGCCAAGAGGACCCATGGATGATGGTGGTGATGTATTTCAAAGATACATTACACTAAAGTCAGTGTGTGTACCTATTTATATTTTAATGTTAATTGTGTTCCCCCAAAAAGTGTTTACACAAAAACATCTACATGTAGCTTCTGGGAACCTGCCCCCAATTGGTTCTGATTGGTAAATAAGATGCTATCAGCCAACAGCTGGAGAGGACAGGCAGTCAGGATTTCCTGGGCTTGCGACCAGGGGGAGGGAAAGAGAAGAAGATCTGCCATGCAGGGAGAGTGTGCCTGGGAAGAATACAAGACAAAGAGGAATGACCTCCATGTGAAGGAGCCAGGAGAGCACAGCCCAGAGCATGGACAAGTTGGGCAGCCCTCTGGGTCCAAAACAACCAAGGTAGAACACAAAATGTAATAAAAAGAAACTCGAGATTAACCACACAGAAATTAGACAATGGCCCAGATATTGAATTACTTAAGACATATTAAAATATAAAGGCTACGTGTATGTCTTTCATTTGAGAATATAAACCATGGGGTGGGTAGTGAACCCACCACTGAGATTTCATAACATATATTTCAACAAGTGTGTGTATAAGGAGGCAGGAAGAAGGAAGGAGGAAAGGATAGCAAAATAAGGCTGAGGAGGAATAGTTGGGAGAAGAGTCAATAGGGCTGAAGGAGGGGATAGTTGGGAGAATCAGCAAGGCATGCAGAGGGGAAATTTGGCAAAACTGAAATCACTAGCTAGAGTGCTTATAATTCCCCTTTGACAATTTCGAAGAGGTACAGAGTTTGATGAAAGGTCAAGACTCCTGTCTCAGGATAAGGAAAGTAACACATTTTCTAGCTTGTCTTATGACTGGGGAAAATGAATGAAGCCTACATTCCACTCAACCACATAGAGTTATCAGAGGCACTGATTTCGAAAATAACCATCTTACAAGGATAAACAGCACATGCTCATTCTAAGGGCTGGCTGATCAGGTTTCATGTAAAAAGCAGTGAAGAAGTGTGTAAAGATGAGCTTATCTTTACAGGCTCCAGACTCACACTCTGCTATTAATGTAAGAGCTGGAAGTTGGTTTATGACAACCATGTTTCCTCAGAATGTTTGTCCCTTTGGGAGGATGTAACCTGTAATGCTATTTTCTTATATGAGAATAATGAAATAGTCCAGGTGTGGTTGAGCACACCATTAACTCTAACTCTTGAGAGGAGGAGGCTGGCTAGTAAACCTCCATAAGCCAGGGCAACAGAATGTCAAATCTCCAACAATCATATGCGTGTGTGTGTGAGCATGTGTGTGGGGCAGAGTTCAGAGGACAACTTTCAGGAGTTGGTTCTCTCATTTTACCATTAGTCTCAGAGATCAAATTCAGCTCACGAGGCTTGATAGTGGGGGCCTTTGTTGGAGGTGCCTTTACCTGTTAGCCATCTTGCTGAGCCAGTTAATGTTTTAACAATGTGCCTTCTACATGAAAGGCACATTGTTCTACATGAAAGGGCTATTATGTATTAGATGTATACAGCATTGCTCCTGAAAATCTTATGAGGGTTTGTAGGATTAAATATAGTACTAAAGATGAGCCAACGTTTCATCAAACTGAGGTGTTTGGTGAACCTATAGAGTTGATAATTTGACTGGGTGGTATTTTAATCTAATGGGTAATTTTTCTGGGTTGTTCTCATTGGAACTCTATGGTGCTTATTACCAAAAGACAACCACAAATATTTTCTATGGCTTGATTCCATCTGAGGGGTGTGGCATGTAATATTTAATATTTCTGTTAAATATTGTCCTTGGTTTGGGTTTTCAAAGCTTCCCTTCAGTACTTTTCCTAGGGCTGGGAATATAGCTCAGTAATAGAGCCCTTGCCTGGAATGTTCAAGATCTTGGGTTTGAGTCCCAGAGACATAAGAGAACAACAGAAGCCCAGACATTTTTTATTTTCAGATTCTGGGATTAGTGATACGTGGTAAGATTGGGTATGTTGTTATGATAGATTTTGGTGGGTATTTTTTTTAATTTAGAATCAATAGCTTTATTTTAGCACATTAGGTGGTATACATGTAGCATTTAGTTTTACTATAACTGTAGCTACTGGGAATTCTGAAACCTGGAGTTCACATTTGGTTTATTTAGGGGACAGGGAACTTTAGGCTTTACTGTGGGGCTCCTTGGGGGGAGCACTTTCTTCGGATATGTCATCAGAAGCTAGCTGAAATGATTGTTATCTGTAATTTAAAATATTTAAAGGATAATATTTTTCGGTACAATTTTGCTGTTGTTTTGAGTTTCTATTGTTGTAAAGAGATGCCATGGCCATAGTAACTCTTACAAAGGCTGGTTTACACGTTTAGAGGTTCAGTCCACTATCATCTTGGCAGAAGCATGGCAGCATGCAGGTAGACATGGTGCTAGAGAAGAAGCCGAGAGTTCTACATCCAGATCCATAGGCAGCGGAAAGAGAGAGAGAGAGAGAGAGAGAGAGAGAGAGAGAGAGAGAGAGAGAGAGAGAGAGAGAGAGAGAGAGAGAGAGAGAGACTGGGCCTGACTTGAGCTTCTGAAACCTCAAATTCCCCACTGTCAGTGACACACTTCCTCCAGTAAGTCTATATCTGCTCCCAAAAGGCCACATGTCCCAATCTTTTCAAATAATGCCACTCACTATGAGCCTATGGGGGCCATTTCCATTCAAACCACCACAACTGTGAAAATCATTCTGGAGATTCGTGGTTTGATAGTCATGACCGTTAATTGGTGATGGTTGTAAATTGATCATTATTTATTAGTATCCCTATACTTAGGAGATTTGTGAAAATCTAATAGCTGTATGTGAGTCAGATTTCTATTACTGTAACAAAGACCCTGAGATAACCAGCTTCTAGTGAGGACAGGTTCTCTTAGCTCGCAGCTTTGGAGACTTGAGGCCATGATCTGCTGGCGCTGTTGCTTTACTCACCTCATGGCAGGGAACACATGGAGAGCCAACCTCCCAACGGCTGACAGAAGTGAAATAGAGAAAGAAGAGACCTAGATTCCACGTGCTTCTCCAAGGGCACTGCCCACAGCGACCTACATCTACCAAATGTCGCTGTCATGAAGCAGCCTTTAACATACGGGTCTTTAGAGACAGTTTAGATCTGGACTACAACAGCCCAACTGATAATGAAATCAGACAGATAAGGGAATTCTAGGATCTGTTCCTAGAAACTTAGTGAATTCTTGTTTCTCTTGCCTAACCAACAATTCTGGGGATCTTTCTTTTATTTCTTTTTGAAGTATAAATTCTTACAGAAATAAAAACCCATTTAATTGAATGGATAGTGAACAGGGTACATTTAGCAATTAGTGAAAGAACAGGCAGAACTAACAAGGCTTTCTCAGGAGACCTGTGAGAAGCTAAAGTATGTGTAGCCAATGAAAGGAGGTTGAGATCAGGCTGCTGAGTTAATGTACTAAATGACAAAGCTGACACCCTTGTGCTGAGTTAGACAAAAACTTAGTTAATATACTAAATGACAAAGTTAAGACCCTTGGAGTTATTGCCTCTTCTATTTTTAAAAAAAGAATCATTCCATCTTTATTGGACAAAATTAGCTTTCTTACTTTCTATAAACTAACATATAACTTTATATAGTCCAGGCCCTAATCAGAAGAAGTAATGAGTAATTGGTTGTGGTGTACATATATAACCCTAGCATTCAGCACTCCAGAGTAGAAGGATCATAAATTTGAGGCTAACCCAACCAACATAGCAAGACTCCATCTAAAGAACAAAAATAATGTTTTAAAAAATGAGGACTAGGGAGATGGCTCAGTCAGTAAGGAGCTCTCCCTGCAAGCATGAGTGCCTAGGCCAGATGGATCAGGGAGTCACCAGGCTTGCCAAAGAGCAAACTCTAGGTTCAGTGAGAGAATAGAAGAGTGACAAAGGACAATACCAGCTTTCTCCTCTGGACTAGTCTTGTGTATGGAGAGGTACATGTACATACACAGAACACACATAATACAAAAAATAAAAATAGTATCAAGCAACCAACTTTTTCCTGTATTCTATGCTCTGAATAATTTATCAGTCTCCTATTGTGATTGTAACTTTTACTGATTATTTAAAAGCTGATTTCATGTTATTTAACTCTTAGTTTATGTAAGTGAATAAAAAGGGTCAAGAAACAAGAAACACAGATACAGGTTTCTTTTTTCCTGCATAATCAGCAAGTCTAGAGTCAGGCTCTGTTAACCAGTCATTAAATTAAGTTCTAGGGATGAGGTAGGTAATTTATACATCTTACTTTAATTTTTTAAATTTATTTTTAAAATGTATTTTCTGATTCCAGTTTTTATTATATTTCATTATTTAAAAAATGATTAAATTTAAATGTATTCTGATCATATTCTTCCCCTCCTCAGGTTCTTCCAGATCCTCTTCCCTCTCCACCCACCCAACTTCAAGTTCTTGTTTAAAAAATAAACCTAAAACCCAATACAACAAACCCTCCAAACCCTGGAAAACAAAATAGAACATCATTCAAGAAGAAAAAAAACCACCAAACTGTAACTAAACAAAAGCACGTGCACACACACACACACACACACACACACACACACACACACACACTGTAGACTCCATTATATGTTGGCTAACTACTGCTGAACATGAGCCTGTCCTGGAGTAGTTGATATACCCAGTATCACTTCATTGGAGAAAACTGATTTTCCCTAACCTAGCAGATATAAATGATAGTTCAGTTGTTATCCTTTACCCTGGTGTTTAAAGTTTTCACATATTCATTCATTTGTTCATTCATTCATTTAAAAATATAAAAAATAGAATATAATAAGATAAAACAAAATTATCATATCAAAATTAGAAAAGACAAACCAAAAGAAGGAAAAGAGCCCAAGGAAAAGAAAGACAAGAATCAGAGACCTACTCATTCGCACATTCAAGAATCCCATAAAAACCCTAAACTAAAGTCATGATATATACACAGAGGACCTGGGGCAGCCCCACGCAGTTACTGTGTACACTGCTTCAGTCTCTGTGAGTTCATGTGAGCTTTGCTCATGGTGACTTAGAGGGCCTTGGTTTTTTGGTGTCCTCCATCCACTCTGTCTCTTACACTTTTCCTACCTTCTCTTGTGTGGGGCTCCCTGAGCTCTGAGAGGAGGGATTTGATGGACATTCCATTTAGGGCTGAGTGTTCCAAGATCTCTCACTTTCTGTAATATGTCTGGCTGTGGGCCTGAAAAACCCACAGGCTGGAGTTATCAGAGAAAGGAGCTTCAGTTGATGAAACACCTCCATGAGATCAGTTGTAAGGCATTTTCTCAATTAGTGATCAAGGAGGGAGGGCCCATTGTGGGTGATACCACTCCTGGGCTGGTAGTCTTGGGTTCTATAAGAAAGCAAGCTGAGTAAGCCAGGGGAAGCAAGCCAGTAAGAAACATCCCCCCATGGCCTCTGCATCAGCTCCTGCTTCCTGACCTGCTGGAGTTCCAGTCCTGACTTCCTTTGGTGATAAAGGAAGCAGCAATGTGGAAGTGTAAGCTGAATAAACCCTTTCCTCTCCAACTTGCTTCTTGGTCATGATGTTTGTGCAGGAATAGAAACCCTAAGACACCCTCTTACCCTTGCCAGAATGAGCTATCATTTCTTTTATTGATATTAGCCGTTCTGACAAGTGTAAGATTAAATCTCAAATTAGTTTTGTTTTGCATTTCCCTGATGGCAAAGGATGTTGAAAATTTCATTATGTGTTTCTCAGCCATTTGAGTTTCCTCTTCCAAACAGAGAATTCTCTGTTTAGATCTGTACCCCTACTTTTATTGGATTATTTGTTTTCTTGGTATCTAGTTTCTTGAGTTTTTTATATATTTTGATTATTAGCCCTCTATCAGATGTGTAGTTGGAGAAAATCTTATCAATTCTATAGGTTGCCACTTTGTCTGAATGGTACTGTCCTTTACCATGCAGAAGCTTCTCAGTTTTATGAGACCCCGTTTATTAACTCTTGACCTTAGTGCCTGTGTTAATGGTGTTCTGTTCAGAAAGTCTTTTCTTGTGCCAGTGAGTTCAAGGATGTTTCCTACTTTCTCTTCTATTAGGCCCAGTGTATCTGGTGTTATGCTGGGGTCTTTGATCCATTTGAAGCTGAGTTTTGTGCAAGGTAATAAGTATGGATCTATTTAGAGTCTTCTATATGCAGTCATCCAGTTAGACCTGTACAATTTGTTAAAGATGCTTTTTTTTTAAACAGTGTCTATTTCTGGCCTCTTGATTTAAAATCAGATATCTGTCAATGTGTTGATTTATGTCAGGGTCTTCAGTTTCAATTCACCAATATGTTTGTTTTTGTACCAGTACCATCTAAGAATAATAGAATAGAGGAAGGAGCAGAAACATAGGCCAAAGATACAGAAAATATTTTTAACAAAATCCCAGAAGAAAGTTTCTCTAACCTACAGAAGGAGATGCCTATCAAACAAGAAGCATATAAAACACCAAATGGACTGGACCAGTAAAGAAAACCCCCTTGGCGTTTTAGTTAAAGGAATGCATAAGAAATATTACAACCTGTAAGGGAAGAAGGCCAAGTCACATATAAAGGCAGACCTATTAGAATTATACCTGACTTCTCAATGGAGATTCTAAATATATGTTTGTACAAATATATAAATATAACCTGCTTAGTCTACTTTTGTTTGCTATTTGTGTGTATATGGTTTCAGGACTGACTGCTGTGCATCAAACAATCAATAAGGGGGTGCATCCCTGGGAGTGGCTAATTCTCCTTCTCCCAGCAATTATTAGTTACTATAGTTCTTTGTCTAAGAGTGAGACCCTGTGAAAATTTTCCCCCTTCCATGTTAGCATGGCCACTGCTATTGTCATTGTTCCAGTCTTGTTTATGTAGCCATCGCTGGGAGAGACTGTTTTGAAGCAGACTCCCTGATCCTTTGGCTCTTACCATCTAATAGTGCCTATTATTTCAGAAATTATCTCATTATAATTATTATTATTATTATTACAAAATAATAAATTCATCCCCAGTAGTATTTTTTAACCCAATACTTATAAATATAGACAGTTTCCTTAATTACACGAGAGGCAGTTATGTTCTTTCTATATGTAATGCTGTGTCAATACATGACAGACACCTGACAGTTTGCTTTGCAAAGGTTCTTAGCATTTGTTCCAAATACCAATTACATCTGTGTCTTTAATAGGGACCAGGGTTAGCCACACTGGATTGAATAGAATATATTCTTAAATGTGATCCTGAAGACATGACCTTGAGTTCACCTTGCTGCAGGGAAAGGGAAACCAGATTATTGAATATATGTGAATGGATTCATTGCCATATAGAGGTGGAGTAAAAGCATACCTTCCTGAATTGAAGGGTCAGGGAAATAAGACCAAATACAAAGAATGGTTTACAGAAGCATAACATAAGATTGAGATTTTTAAAAAGTCTTCATTACATGCCCATCAAAAAGTAGAACACAACAAAACTCTCAAATGAATAGTCGTGACTAGGGTATCAGTTACTTTTCTGTTGCTGTGATAAGATACCATGACAAAAAACAAGGAAGAAAGGATTTATGTTAGCTCATAGTTCCAGAGGGAGAGTCTATAAAGGCAGGGAAGGCATTGTCTGGTGACAGGAGCAAGATGCTGGCTGATCACATCTTTATCTACACACAGGAAGCAGAGAGAATAAAGCAAGAGGTGAGTGAGGTTAACAACTCTTAAAGCCCGCCCTCAGTGACATACTTCCTTGCAAGGCTGCATCTCTTAAATGTTCTATAACCTCTCCAAGCAGCACCACCATCTGGAGACCAAGTGTTCAAATACATAAGCCTATGGGAGACATATTTTATTCAAACCTCTACAATCGGCCCCTTGGCCCTAGGGGCTCATGAGCATCTCATGACACAAAATGCGTTTAACCCAACTTCAAAAGTCCCAGCTTCAACAGTCTTATTTTTTTCTTTCTTTTTTTTTTAATTAAATATAATCTTCATTTACATTTCAAGTGGTAAAACCTTTCCCGGTTTCCCCCCTCCCCAATACCCCCCGACCCCTCTTCCCACTCCCTACCTCCAAGTATATGCCCCTCCACCCAACCCATTCCCACCTCCCCCCCCTCGATTTCCCCTTGTTGGGGCATCTGTTGAGCCTTCACCTGATCAAGAACAAGTCCTCCCACTGATGCCTGACAAGGCATCCCTCTGCCACATTTTTGGCTGGAACCATGTGTACCCCTTGGTTGGTGGTTTAGTCCCTGGGAGTCCTGGGGCGTCTGGGTGGCCATCATCATTGTTCTTCCCATTGAGCTGTAAACCCCTTCAGCTCCTCCATACCACCCTCCAACTCCTCCCTTGAGGACCCCACTCCTAGACCAATGATTGGCTACTAGCATCTGCCTCTGTATATGCAAGGCTCTGGCAGGGCTCCTCCGAAGACAACCACGGCATGCTCCTTTTGGTATGTGCTTCTTGTCATCCATAGTAGTGTTAGGGTTTGGTGACTGTTTATAGGGTGAATCCCCAGGTAGAGCAGTCTCTGGGTGGCCTTTACTTCAGTCCCTGCTCCACACTTTGCCTCCATTATTGCTCCTGTAAGTATATTGTTCCCTTTCTCAGAGGAACCCAAGCACCCCCCCCCACTTCAGTTCTCTTTCTTCTTGAGCTTCCTGTGGTCTGTGAATTGTAACTTGTTTACTTTGGGCTTTTGAGCTAACATCCACTTATCAGTGAGTGCATTCCATGTGTGTTCTTTTGTGATTGGGTTACCTCGCTCAGGATGACACTTTCTAGTTCCATCCATTTGCCTAAGAATTTCATGAATTCATTGTTTTTAATAGCTGAATAGTACTCCATTGTGTATATATACCACAATTTCTGTATCCATTCCTCAGTTGAAGGACATCTGGGTTCTTTCCATCTTCTGGCTATTATAAATAAAGCTGCTATGAACATAGTGGAGCATGTGTCCTTATTGCATGTTGGAGAGTCCTCTGGGTATATGCCCAGGAGTGGTATAGCTGGATCCTCAGGTAGTAATATGTCTAGTTTTCTGAGGAATCACCAAACTGATTTCCAGAGTGGTTTTACCAGCTTGCAATCCCACCAACAATGGAGAAGTGTTCCTCTTTCCCCACATCCTCTCCAGCATCTGCTGTCCCCTGAGTTTTTCATCTTAGCCATTCTGACCAGTGTGAGGTGGAATCTCAGTGTTGTTTTGATTTGCATTTCCCTGATTACTAAGGATGCTGAACATTTTTGTAGGTGCTTTAGAGCCATTCAAGTTTCCTCAGTTGAGAATTCCCTGTTTAGCTCTGTACCCCATTTTTTAATAGGGTTATTTGACTCTCTTGAGCCTAACTTCTTGAGTTCTTTATATATCTTGGATATTAACCCTCTATCGGATGTAGCATTGGTAAAGATCTTTTCCCAATTTGTTGGTTGCTGTTTTGTCTTACTGACCATGTCCTTTGCCTTACAGAAGCTTTGCAGTTTCATGAGGTCCCATTTGTTGATTCTTGTTCTTAGGGCATAAGCCATTGGTGTTCTGTTCAAGAACTTTTCCCCTGTGCCCATGTGTTCAAGATTCCTCCCCACTTTCTCCTCTATAAGCTTCAGTGTGTCTGGTTTTATGTGTAGGTCCTTGATCCACTTGACTTGAGCTTTGTACAAGGAGATAAGAATGGGTCGATTTGCATTTTTCTGCATGTTGACCTCCAGTTGATTCAGCACCATTTGTTAAAAATACTGTCTTTTTTCCACTGGATGTTTTTAGCTCCTTTGTCAAATATCAAGTGACCGTACATGTGTGGTTTCTTTTCTGGGTCTTCAATTCTATTCCATTGATCTTCCTGCCTGTCTCCATACAAATAACAGTTTTTATCACTATTGCTCTGTAGTAGAGCTTGAGGTCAGGGATGGTGATTTCCCCCAGGAGATCTTTTGTTGTGGAGAATAGTTTTTGCTATCCTGGGTTTCTTGTTATTCCAGATGAATTTGAGAATTGCTCTTTCTAGATCTATGAAGAATTGATTTGGGATTTTGATGGGGATTGCATTGAATCTGTAGATTGCTTTCATCAAGATGGCCATTTTTACTTACTATATTGATCCTGCCAATCCATGAACATGGAAGATCTTTCCATCTTCTGAGATCTTCTTCGATTTCTTTCTTCAGTGGCTTGAAGTTTTTGTCATACAGATCTTTCACTTGCTTGGTTAGAGTTACACCAAGGTATTTTATATTATTTGTGACTATTGTGAAGGATGTCGTTCCCCTAATTTCTTTTTCAGCCTGTTTATTCTTTGAGTGGAGGAAGGCTACTGATTTGCTTGAGTTAATTTTATATCCAGTCACTTTGCTGAAGTTGTTTATCAGCCTTAGGAGTTCTCTGGTGGAATTTTTGGGGTCGCTTAAGTATACAATCATATCATCTGCAAATAGTGATATTTTGACTTCTTCTTTTCCAATTTGTATACCTTTGACCTCCTTTTGTTGTCTGATTGCTCTGGCTAGGACTTCAAGTACTATATTGAATAGATAGGGAGAGAGTGGGCAGTCTTGTCTGGCCCCAATTTTAGTGGGATTGCTTTGAGTTTCTCTCCATTTAATTTGATGTTGGCTACTCGTTTGCAGTATATTGCTTTCATTATGTTTAGGTATGGACCTTGAATTCCCGCTTTCTCCAAGACTTTTGTCATAAAGGGATGCTGGATTTTGTCAAAAGCTTTTTCAGCATCTAATGAAATGACCATGTATTTTTTTTCCTTGAGTTTGTTTATGTAGTGGATTATATTGATGGATTTCCGTATATTGAACCATCCCTGCATCCCTGGGATGAGCTTCAACAGTCTTAACACCATTATAAAGTCCAAAGTTTCTTCTGAGACTTGAGACAATCTCTTAATGGTTGCTACCTGTGAAAATTAAAAAAACAAAACTAAAACCCTTCAACATACAATGGTACAAAACATACATTCCCATTTCAAATGGAAGAAACGGAGAAATAGCGAGCCAAAGCAAGACTGAACCCTAGGTGGACAATACTAAATCCTGTAGTTCATGTCTGGTATCTGGGGCTTTAGTTTCAGAGGACTAATATGGCCTGGAAACATAGATTTAGGGTAACCTAAATACTATGTTTTTCTATGGATTTAGTTTCATAGACTTACTGAACAAAAACATCATAAATCGAGGCAATTTTAAACTACAGTGGAGGAAACATCAGAGAGGTGTTTACAGCAAGATGGGTGAACATCTCCTACAGGCCTCAGATGGTATCTGGTGACATTCTTAGTTTGAGGGGATTGATGGAAGTCACTAGTCTTCTAAGTAGATTCCAAAAAGAACCTATTCTTCGTAAGATGTTAGTTCTAATACAGAGGCGGCCAAGGAATGGCCATTTAGAGAGCTTCAGTTAGCCAAAATAAGGTCATTGGTCTCTGGACCTACAGCTTTTTAATCTCTCCTCATTCCTGCAGTTCTAGTCCGTGAATCAATGAGTCATTGCAGACATAGCTTCTTTCTAGGAATTCTCATGGACAATGATGTCATTCAGTGGCCTCTCCAAGCCTTCTTACAGGACCTCTGATCTTATCGCCCATTGCCTGCCTCGGCCGTTCTCCAAAACCAACCAAGAGTCCACAAACCCCTCAGTCTTGGTCTTTCTTTTCTCCAAAACCAGCCCCATACGGCTAACACTGTTAGGTGTGACTGACATCCTCGCTTACTCAGACCACAACAGCAAAAGCTTTTCTATGCTGCTGCTTCAAAAACAATTTTTTTTACATTTTTTCTTTATTGTTGTGTGTCACATGCTTCATAAAGTGAGGGGATTGCCTTCTATGCCTTGTAAGAGACTTCATAGAATTGGTGTTAATTTTTCTGTATATTTAGTAGAATTCAATACTAAATAAAACAGGGCCTGGAATTTTCTGGAAAGTGTGTGTGTGTGTGTGTGTGTGTTTGTTTGTGTGTGTGTGTGTGTGTGTGTGCATGTGTGTGCGCACACCAGCGAATGTCTACATTTGCATACATAAAGAACAGAAGAGGACATAAGGTGTTTGTCACAATCACTGTGTGCTTATTCTCTTGCGATAGTCTCTCACTGAACCTAGAGTGTCGGTGTTCCGGGTTTTGGAAAAGAGAGACAGTGCAGGATGGATTCAGGCTTCTCAGCAGCAGAGACTCTCAAGGACAGCTTCCTAGAAGCTCTTTCTATTGTTACCAAAAGGTACCTAGAGCAAATCAATTTCTGCATACCAAAGCTTCTTATCTGATCTAGGGGTTTTCTCGAAAGTCCATCAGCTAAGCAGTATGCAAAGGCTCTGAGAATCCTTCAAAAAAAAAAGAAAACACCATAAAATCTCAGGTAACAAACACTGACAAAAGGCCACTACTTCAAAGCTTAGGTATCATCCCGCCAAGTTCATGCCAGATACAATGGTTCTGCTGAAATTCTGGTACACTTGAGTGTGCCAATTTTGCCTATAGCCCCAGTACTCTGGAAGCTGAGGAAAGAGATAGAAAGTTGAAGACTTGTCTGGGGAGCATAACAAGACCCTATCTCAAAATTTAAAAAAACTAATGAAAAGGGGTATCTCAGTTGCTTACCATGGGCAAGGCACTAGTTTTAATCCTTGAAACAAAAACACAAACACAAACCTAAACAAAGGGAATGTATATTCTGTGACTATTGGGTAGAATGTTATATAAACACTATTACTAGAGCCAGTTGAGTAACAGTGATTATATTATCGCTGCTCTTGTGGATCTCCTACTGGTTTATTCTGTCAGTTATTGACTAAGGCATAATGAAATCATTTCAATTGTTGGTTTATTTTTCTTTTCAGATCTGTTAAATTTTACATCATGAATTTTGAAACTCTATTGCTAAGAATACACATATTTGCATATCATGTGTGTTCTTTTGTGATTGGGTTACCTCACTAAGGGTGATATTTTCCAGTTTTGACCATTTTCCTAAGAATTTCGTGAACTCATTATTTTTAATTGCAGAGTAGTATTCCATTGTGTAAATATACCCCAACTTCTGAATCCATTCCTCCGTTGAGGGACATCTGGGTTCTTTCCAGCTTCTGGCTATTATAAATAAGGCTGCTATGAACATAGTGGAGCATGTGTCCTTATTTCGTGCAGGGGAAGCCTCTGGGTATATGCCCAGGAGTGGTACAACAGGATCCTCCGGGAGTGTCATGCCCAGTTTTCTGAGGAACCACCAGACTGCTTTCTAGAGTGGTTGTACCAGCTTGCAATCCCACCAGCAGTGGAGGAGTGTTCCTCTTTCTCCACATCCTGAATCTCGGAATACCCAAGACACAATTCACATATCAATAGATTTCCAAGAAGATGGAAGGAGAGACCCCTGGTCCTGGAAAGACTGGATGTAGGGGAATACCAGGACAGATAAGCAAGAGGGGGTTGAATGGGAAACAGGGGGAGGGAAGAGGGCTTATGGGACTTTTGGGGAGGGAGGAAATGGGAAAGGGGAAATCATTTGGAATGTAAATAAATAAATATATATATATATATAAAATAAAAAAAATACGTATTTAAGATAGTTATTTCTCCTCAGGGAATTTCACCCTTTTTCTGATGAATAATAGGCAGAATGATGACTTTGCAAAGATGTGCATGTCCTAATTTTTAGAATTTATTAATATATTATCAGACATGGTAAAAAGGGTTCTGCATGTATAACTGAGGTCATGGGCTTTAGGGAATGAGGTTATTCTGATCTTTAGATTACCCTTATCAAATCAGGCAAGTATTTAAAGAAGACTGTCTGAGATGTGACCAGAAAAATTTTACTGATGGAGACAAGAGAGACAAGAGAGGTTTGAAGTGTGACAGGGACTCAATTATTGACTGCGAGCTTTGAAGGTAGAAGAAAGAGCCTTTGAACCAAGGAATGCAGATGGCCACTAAAACATGGAAAAGGCTCTCAACTTACGGAGGTTCTCCAACTCACAGGGAACTGAATTTTACCAATAATGTGACTGAACAGGAATTTTCTCTAGAAACTCTGGAATGGTGTGGAATTTGACTGATACCTTGACTTAAACTCCATGATACCCACAAAGAACTTCTGATCCATAAAACAAACAAACAAACAAACAAACAAACACAGTAAAATGATTTGTGTTGTTTTAAGTCACTAAGTTTATGATAGTGTGTTATAGTAGCAGTGCAAAATTGATCATGATCAGGTGTGGCAGTGTATGCTCTAGTCCCAACACTCAAGACCCAGAGGGAAGAGGATCACGAGCGTGAGGACAACCTGAGCTACACAGTGAGCCTCAGGCTAGGACAGAGTAATACCTTGTCTGTCTCAACCGTGAACTGATCATGATATGACTGTCTTTATCCATGATGACAGTGACATAGTCAAAAAACATCCCAACTAAATAAAGTCTCCTCAAATCTATAAACACCGGTTCAACATGAAAACTCTTGTTTCCCCCCCTTGTAACAGACTCCCTTTATATAGTCCTTGCTATCCTGGAATGCACCATGTTGATCAGGCAGACCTGGAACTCACAGATACCTGTTTTCCTCAGTTGAGTGCTGGAATTAAAGGCATGTATCACTATGCCTGGCATGAAAACTATTTCAATGTAATTTAAAATGGCAATAATCTAATGAAAAACTATGTACCCACTTAAATTTATGTATCAAAGCATTCAACAAAATACTATTTGTGTTGAAAAATTCATGTGTGTGTTCATATGAGTACATATGTGTGTATTTAGAAGGCACCCAGAGATTACTGTCAGATTATCTTCCCAAAGCAGTTTCCACTTTATTTGAGACAAGGTTTCTCCTTGACCCTCGAACTGACCAGTGAGCCCCAGAAGCCCTCCTGTCAATGCTTCCTAAGCACTGGGATTACAGGCAGGATTGCCACAACTCCTCTTCACACCAGTCCTGGGACTCTGAACCCGGATCCTCACGCTTGTGCAGCAAGCACTTTGTTGACTAAGCCATCTCCGCAGTTCCTGCGATGAAAAGCTATTCATGAACTAGGAGTAGAAAATACAGAACTTCAAAACACCTTCAACCAACACCATTTTCTCATAGTGAAAAGATGAACACTGGCCTCTAAAGATGGGGACTAAGCAAAAGTGCCCTCTTCCGCAAACCCATGAGCAGCACACAGGACATTGTGGACAGTGTGCTGTCCACACGCTGAAGGGGTGCAAGCATGGGAACCTGAATTTGTACACCCAACATCTATGTAAAAAGCTAGTCATAATTGTTAATACATGCAGTCCCAGCACAAGGGAGGCAGAGATTGAGGATCTCATTCTAGCCAAATCAGCACACTCCAGGTTCCAAGAGAGATCCTGCCTCAGAAAATAAGGTAGAGAGAGATTTAAGAAAGATGTCCAACACCAACCTCCAATCTACACACACACACATACACACACACACACACACATACGAATATCCTCTTCAACATATGCACCTATACCTACACATTTCCACACAAATAAACATGTCTAAACACACACTAAAAATGATAAAAATGAATTGTGTGTACTTATGGCATATAACAGTCAGTCTTTATTTGTTTGCTTGTTTGGTTTTTCGGTGCTAAGGACCAAGACTAGGGCCTTATGTATGTGAGACATTCACTTTACCACTGAGCTACATGCCCAGTCCCAACAGGCTGTTTTGAAATATGTCTGCATCATGTAATGGATAAACCAAACTAATTAGCCTTTGCTTTATCACACATCATATTTTTGTGTGGTGAGAATGCTAAAATTGTGTCCTAACATTATTATTTCACGAATTATTACATTTGAAATTATAGTTAGCACATAGCAAAACAAAGCTCTCAAAATCATTCTTTCTATCTAGATGAAATTTTGTATGTTTTGACTGACATCTCCCCATCATTCCATTAGCACCACCAGTTCTGTAGTAATCACTATTTTATTTTCTGTCTTTATCAATAAAACCTTCTTAGATTCCATACGTTATTGAAACTAGCATCTGTTACTATGTGCCAGGCTTATTTCACTTAGCATGATGCCCTGTAAGATGATCCCTGCTTTCTCAGATGACATAATTTCTTTATCTTTTAGGGCTAAATAGTATTCCAGTCATTAATGGATGCATGTTAATTTCATGTTTTCTATCACATATAATAATGATCTTAAGATCATGGAATGTGGTTATCTTCACCTTTGTTAGTTATACCCTATTGTCTTTGGATGTTCTCTTCTCATAGGCTTCAGCCATTGGTTCCTTTGGTTTTCAGTTGTAGACATTTATCTCATCCAACCTTCAAGTTCAGAGATTCTTTTTCAGTCTATCCAGTCTACAAATAAGCATATCAGATACATGCTTACTCTTCAAAGTAATCCCAAAGACATATAGATATGTAGCACAAATCTATAATACCAGCAGTCAGGAGGCTGAGGCAGGAGGAGTATAAGTTTGAAGCCACTCTAAACTATGCAGCAAAATCTTGGATCAAAAAGAAAATTCTAGAAACACAAGATTACTACACCACTTTCCTGATTTACAGTTTGGGATATTAAAACAATTAAAGAATATTGACCAAGAGTAGTATTGTTTGTTAACTTGACAAGATCTATAATTACCTAAGAGATAAGCTTCCTGACATGTCTACGAAGGATCATCTAGGTTAGGCTAACCTATGGTATGCCTGTAAAGGATTATCTAGATTAGGTAAGTCGTGTTGGAAATAACTACATTAACAGTTGACAGCACTGTTCCCTGGACTAAAGTCCTGGACTGAATAAAAAGAAGAAAGCTAGCTGAACACTGTCATTCATCGTTCTCTGCTTACTGCCAACAGATACGATGTGACCAGCTACTTCAAGTTCCTGTGGCCATTCCTTCCCAGAAATGACGGACTGTATTCTCAAACTATGAGCTAAAACAAACCTTTCTCCTTTGGATTTCTTATTCCTAGGAATTTTGTCTAACAATGAGAAAAGTAATACAGAAAATTGGTACTGAGAAATGGAGTCCATTGGTGTACCATGTGGTCCTCAGGCCTTTGGAACTGGTTGACAGGAGGATTGTGGAGAATTTTGGAACTCTGGACTAGAAGTCTTTGAATGCTGCAAACAGAACTTAATGAGTGTAGCTGCCATTTGCAGCGGGGAACTAGGCAACTCCATAGCTTTCTGTGCTTAGCCCACCAGAAGAGAATGATCTCCCAGCAGTGATTTCACTTCTGAGTGCGGAGGTGAGATCTCCATCTTCTCTCTGGAGGGGTACAGCTAGGAGCGCACAAGGCATATGGTCATTGGAGTAGCTGGGACAGGAGTCTTCCCTTCCGGCTGCCATTTGCAGCAGGGAACCAGACAGCTCCACAGCCTTCTGTGCACAGACCCTGCCAGAAGAGAGTTGGTCTCCCAGGAGTACAGACACAGGTTTACAGGCCCATAGGAGGGGCAAGCTCCAGCCAGAGACAACAAGACCAACTAACACCTGGGATAACCAGATAGCGAAAGGCAAGCGCAAGAACCCTATCAACAGAAACCAAGGCTACTTGGCAATATCAGAGCCCAGTTCTCCCACCACAGCAAGTCCCGGATGCCCCAGCACACCGGAAAAGCAAGAGTTGGATTTAAAGTCTCTTCTCATGATGCTGTTAGAGGACATCAAGAAGTACATAAATAACTCCCTTAAAGAAATACAGGAGAACATGGGTCAAATGGTAAAGGCCCTTAAAGAGGAAACACAAAAATCCCTGAAAGAATTACAGGAGAACACAAACAAACAAGTGAAGGAACTGAACAAAACCATTCAGGATCTAAAAATGGAAGTAGAAACAATAAAGAAATCACAAAGTGAGACATCTCTGGAGATAGAAAATCTTGGAAAGAATTCAGGAGTCATAGATGCAAGCATCAACAACAGATTACAAGAGATAGAAGAAAGAATCTCAGGGGCTGAAGATACCTTAGAAAACATTGACTCAACAGTTAAAGAAAATGCAAAATGCAAAAAGCTCCTGAGCCAAAACATCCAGGAAATTCAGGACACAATGAGAAGACCAAAGCCTAAGGATTATAGGTATAGAAGAGAGTGAAGATTTCCAACTTAAAGGGCCAGTAAATATCGTCAACAAAATTATAAAAGAAAACTTCCCTAACCTAAAGAAAGAGATGTCCATGAACATACAAGAAGCCTACAGAACTCCAAACAGACTGGACCAGACCAGAAAGTCCTCCTGGCACATAATAATCAAAACACCAAATGCACTAAACAAAGAGAGAATATTAAAATCAGTAAGAGAAAAAGGTCACGTAACTTATAAAGGCAGGCCTATCAGAATTACACCAGACTTCTCACCTGAGACGATGAAAGCCAGAAGATCCTGGGCAGATCTCATACAGACCCTAAGAGAACACACATGCCAGGCCAGACTACTGTACCCAGCAAAACTCTCAATTACCATAGATGGAGAATCCAAGATATTCCATGATAAAACCAAATTTACACAATATCTTTCCACAAATCCAGCCCTACAAAGGATATTAGATGGAAAACGCCAACATGAGGAGGGAAACTACACCCTAGAAAAAGCAAGAAAGTAATCTCTTTCCAACAAATCCAAAAGAAAGCAACCACACACACATAAAAAGAACATCAAAAATAACAGGAAGCAACAATCACTATTCCTTAATATCTTATAATGTCAATAGACTCAATTCCCCAACAAAACACATAGTCTAACAGAGATGCTTTTCATGTGGATCTTCACTTTTATCAGAAAATGTTTGTGACTCCTCTTTCAATTCAGTAATGCTTTTTGTGTCTACCATTTTGACTGTATTATTTTCCATGATAATCTTTAATTTTAACATTTGTTCTGTGTATTTCTTCGATTTTGTCGGAGGTGTTTTTCATGTAGATCTTTGGTTTCGTCGGGGGCGGGGGGGGAGGTTGTTCGTAGTTTCACTTTCAATCAATTTAGGAATGTTTTTGTGCCTGCCATTTTGTCGGTATAATTGTCCATGATAATCTTCAATTTTATCGTTTCTCTGTATTTTTCTTCAATTTTGTCAGAAGTATTTTCATGTGGATCTTCAGTTTTATCAGACAATGTCTATAATTTTACTTTCAATCAACTTAGGAACACTTTTATACCTTCCATTTTATCTGTATAATTTTCCGTGTAATAGTTTTAGCATGTTTCTCTATATATTTCTTGAATTTTTTCCGGAATATTTTCCTTGTAGATTTTCAATTTTATCAGAAAGTGTTTATAATATCACTTTCAAAAAACATAGGAATATTTTTATGCCTACCATTTTACCTCTATAATTTTTCCATGAAATACTCAATCTTAACGGGTTTTTTATATATTTCTTCAATTTTATTAGAGATATTTTCCAGGTAAGTCTTCAATTTTATCAGAAAATGTTTATAATTTCACTTTCAATCAACTTAGAAATATTTTTATGCCTACCATTTTATCTGTAAATTTTCCATGGTAATCTTCAATTTTAATGTTTTTCCATTTTTTTTCAATTTTATCAGAAATATTTTCCCTGTAAATCTTCAATTTTATCAGAAAATGTTTATAATTCTACTTTCAATCAACTTAGGAATATTTTAATTTCTACCAATTTATCTGTATAAATTTCTTCAATTTTATCAGAGATATTTTCCATGTAAATCTTCAGTTTTATCAGAAACTGTTTTTACTTCTACTTTCAATCAATTTAGGAATATTTTTATGCCTACTATCTTATCTGTATAATTTTTCATAAAATAGTCAGTTTTAATGTGTTTTTCTATGTATTTCTTGAGTTTTATCAGAAATATTTCCTTGCAGATTTTCAATTTTATCAGAAAATGTTTATAATTCCACTTTCAATCAACTTAGGAATATTTTTATGCCTACCATTTTATCTGTATAATTTTTCCATGAAATAGGCATTCTTAACGTGTTTTTCTATATATTTCTTCAATTTTATCAGAGATATTTTCCATGTATATTTATACAATGGAATACTACTCAGCAATTAAAAACAATGAATTCATGAAATTCTTAGGCAAATGGGGAACAGGGGGAGGGAAGAGGGCTTATGGGACTTTTGGGAGGGGGAACTGGGAAAGGGGAAATCATTTGGAATGTAAATAAAGAATATAGAAAATGAAATAAAAAAATTTTTAAAAAGTACTTAATGAGTGATTCTCGTAGGAGTTTGGAAGACAAGAATGTGAATAGAAACATGGACAGTGGAGGCCCAACTCATGACAGAAGCAAGGCTCTATTCAGAACTGGGCTAGAGGCCAGTTATGTGATATTCTGGCAAAGAATCTGGTTGCATTATGCCAGTGTCCTGAAAACTTGAGTAAGGTTAAATTTAAATGAACAGCAAGAAACATACTGTGTGAGGACTTTAACTGTGGTCTAAGATGAATACTATCAAAGGCAGCTCAAGATATAAATTTATAGAAACACAAAAATGGACCATCGGAATTTCTTGCTATCAAAGTCTCATTAGTTCAGGAATACCTAAGAAACACTCCTTGATGGAGGAAGCATTCAATGAGATAGAGTAGGATTTTAGCAGGCTGACATGGTAAACAAATGAGGGAGTGGTGCAACTAGGACTAAACACAGTGAACCCTGAAACCAAAGCATATGTTCTTTCCGTTACACAAAACTATGACAGCAAGGGCCCATGTGGTAAGGCAATGTGATAGAAAGGGGCTGGGGACTGTGAGTTGCAGAAGAAAAGACTAAAAAGGAAAGTTAAGAACATGGAGAACTTTTGGTATATGTATAAGAAATCTAGGATATCAAAGAAATCATTCCAAACCCTCAAATCGCCAATGGAGATGACATTGTACTTCCCTCATATGTCAGAAGGCATAGTAAGTTGAGTGGTAATGTAAGCAGTATGGAAGCAGAATCACAGAGAGGAAACCTGGGAATGCTTGACCAGAACCAATGTTTTCTTTGATATGTTTATTTTTAGCATAAGCCGTTTTTTAACATGAAACCTTTATCAGAGGCTGACAAAATAAGAGCAGGAAACCAGTCAATTCCAACGCTGACTGAGTTATTGGAACTTGCAAAAAAGGAACATAAGTTTGTGCTATTTGATCTTTTCGGCCCTGCACCGGGACATCCTCTCAGAAACACTTTTGTCCGAAGAGTAGTAAGGATCATCCTTGACTCTAATATTGAACAACATCTGGTATGTCTTTCTTAGTATTTATGGCAAAAGTTGGGAGGTGGGTAGCCTGGTCAGGAGTGTAGTTGAATTTAACTATCATGATTAGCAACTGAGATCAGTGATGTTGCTTCTTTTGGAAATGGAAATTATTGTTTATACAGCTACAGAAGGCAATCTGAGAATGATCCAGTTAAAATGCTCCCTATAGGGAAAAATATTGAGACTGTCTCCTATTTTTAAACCAAATATAATATTAGCACATTGTTAAATAATGATTTAGGAGTTGAGGAGATGGCTCAGTGCATGAACCACTTGCACACACACATGAAGGTGGGAGTTTGGATATTCAGAACCCATGTAGAAGCTGTACAGGCATGGCTATAATTCCAGCACTTATGAGGCAGAGAAAGAGCAGAGAAAGATTGTTACTTGGACTAACTGGAATTGGCAAACTCCAGGTTCAATGAGAGACCCTGTCTCAAAAAATAAAATGGGAACCAATGAAGAAGATAACTTGTGTCAACTTTTAGCCTCTACACGTATGCACACACATGTGCATGCGCACACATTTACATTCATGTACATGTGAACATTCACATATATATATGCTACACATACATACATGTGCAGGAAAAAAGAATAATATATATAAGCCAGGCCTGGTCATACACAACTGTAATTCCAGCTACTCTGCATGCTGAGGCCAGACGATGGCAAGTTTAAAGTTTTCATGAACATAGAATAAATTCAAGGCTAATTTATACAACTTAGCAAGACCTTGCTTCAAAATTTAAAAAAAAAATTAAGAGGACTGGGGATATAGCTAACCAGTAGAATCCTTGCTTAGCATGCTTGGGACCATGTGTTCAATCCCTAGGACCACAACAAAACATAATAGTGTATTTGATAACACTGAGGTGGTCTACCCAGTGCTCAACATAGACCTAACATGGCAGTACAGTCATGGTCTTCATGACAGTACTGCTTTGAGGGCATTGGTTTTAAAGAATGATGTAGAAAGATCACCGGCTCTTAGTTGAGTGAAGCTTTGCTCCTCATTTGGTTTTGGTTTCTTCTTTAAGAATCACTCTTTATTTGAAAAGTTATTTTTTTCAAATCACTCAATTTCTCAAAATACATCAATGCTGTGATTAAAACTAACATGTATCTCCTTGCAATTGGAGCTCTTTGCACAGACGAGTCACAGCAGCATCCCCGTTGTCAGGAAACACTAAGTAGCTCCTCTCAAGGATGGCTTTTGGCATCAGAAAATAGGGGGTAGGACTTTAATGTTCATATCTAACAATATTTTTTCTCTGTTAAGTATCTAATTCACAGTTCTGCAAATACTAGGAAGGTGCTCTTCCACTGAACTACATCCTTAGCCCTCAATTTTTTTTGTATGAATCTTTCTATATGCTTGAGTCCTTGACTTACTGTTAACTGGAGGATAGAAAGGTCTGGGGAAAAACTCAACTCCACAACAGCCTTCCCCATTTTTAAGAGTTCATTTGGTTGCTTCACCAAGGGCTAGACTTTTTCTGCTTCCTATAGAATGGGCTGGAGTGGAGTCTCACCAATTCTTTTTTTTTTAATTTTTTAATGCTTTTTTATTGGATATTTTCTTTATTTACACTTCAAATGTTATCCCCTTTCCCAGTTTCCCTCCTCCCAGAAACCCCCTATCCCATCCTCCCTCCCCCTGCTTCTAAGAGGGTGTTCCCTTTCCCACCCCACTCCCACCTCCCTGACCTTGATTCCTCTACACTGGGGCATCTATTGAGCCTTCATAGGACCAAGGACCTCTCCTTGATGCCTGACAAGGCAATCCTCTGCTTCATATGCAGTTAGAGCTGTGTGTACTCCTTGGCTTAGTCCCTGTGTGGAGCTCTGTGGGGTCTGGTTGGTTGATATTATTGTTCTTCCTATAAGGTTGCAAATCCCTTCAGGTACTTTAGTCCTTTCTCTAACTCCTCACCCATTCTTCCAGGGTTGTTTGTATCAGGAAAGTTGAACATCCACTGTCTGTTTTTTCTTGCAGATATTTTGGTTGCCGAGTTTTGATAGGGACTATGTCAGGTACATGGCTCCTGGTTTTCAGCAAGTGGGTCGTTTATGGTCCATTGATGAGCTTACAAAAAATAATATTAGTGTAATAAATGTTGACTATAAGAGATTGTTCTACGCTGGGTTGAGGTAAGTGTTTTACTCCTGCTCTTGGCGTGCACCATTGCTGTAACATTTACAAAATATCAGTTTTACTTAGCTTCCTTTGCCCCCTTTACTTGATTTTATATCATCTTTGAATCCTCTGCTTTCTCATTGCTTTTTCTGCCTCCCTTCTTTTGTTTAAAAACATTTATGATGTGTAGGTGACACTCCTTCTTTATACTCTAATTCCTTACCACTTAATATTTATTTTAAAGATACATTTATTATTTTATATGTGTGTTTCCCTGGTGTGTGTATGTGCATATGTACAGTACCTACTAGACGAGGGTGTAAGATCCCCTGGAACTGGAGTTATGACTGTGAGCCTCTGTGTGGTTGCCGGGTTTTGAACCAGGTCCTATGGAAGAGTGGGCTGTACTTTCACCAGATGAGCCATCTCTCCAGCCTCTCCACCCATATTTTTATATGCTTAGTGTATACATTTTACTCTGCACTTTTGTAAGGCTGACAATTTAAGATTCCATATTTAATTGCAATCATATAGCATTTGTCTTGCTATCTCTGGCTCATTTCATGCAGTATAGCGTTTTTTCAGGATCATCCATATTGGAGCAGCTAACAGTATTTCTTTTTTTAAATACTGAGTAGTAGACCATTGTATATAAACACCATATTTTCTTAATCCATTTCTTAATCAATTTTATTAATCTTTTGGTAGATACTTGGGTTAATTCCTTATCTTGGCCATTGTGAACAATGGTGCAGTGAAGCTGGAAGTGAAAACAACTCCTTGAACTGTCGTCACCAGCATCCTTTTACGCTACTCTCCTTCCAGCATCCTTTTACACTACTCTCCTTCCAGCATCCTTTTACACTACTCTCCTTCCAGCATCCTTTTACGCTACTCTCCTTCCAGCATCCTTTTACACTGTCCTTCAACAACTACTCTCCTTCCATCCCTTCCCCTAGTCTAAAATCTTAACCCCTGGCAAAATGCCTATAATGTGTTATATCAAGAGTGAACAACTCATATTATTTTTGGACTAGTTTATTTTTCACTCATAATCATTCTCTTAAATTCTATCCAGGGCATTTATCTATAATTTGTTCCTTTTGTTGCTGAATAGTGTTCAATGGTGTGTATACCAAAGTTTGTTTAATCAGTTACTAGCAGAAGGACATCTGATTATTTCCATCTGTTTGCATATGGGCTTTCATGAAAAGATAAGTCTTTATGTCAGGGAAAAAATACCCCAGATTTCAAATTCTTGGGTATAGTAATTGAAAGTTTTATGAAAAGCCACCAGACTTTTCCAGGAAGGCTGTCACCTTTTACATTCCTGCCAACACCATGACCCAGGTTTCTGCATCTTTGGTAATGTTCAGTGTTGTCACTTTTTAATTTTATCTCTTCTGATAGGTGTGTAGTAACAATAGTTTGTTTAAACATATTCTCTAAAGGCTAATGATGTTGTGTTTACTTGCTCATAGGTTTCTTCATTTAAATTCCTTTTCTTTATTGTTGAATCTTGAGAATTCTTTTCACCCTTTGTTAGAGTTTGAAAGCATTTTCCTGGGACTGGAGGGATGGATCAATGGATAACAATATGAACTGTTCTTCTGAGTACCCAGAGCTCCTGGCACCATGCTATGAGGCTCAGAACCACCCATAACTGGAACTCCAGGGGATTTGATGCCTTCTTTTAGAGTCCATGGGCACTTGCACAATAATTTCAGGCACACACTCATATAAATCTTTATAAAAGGGAGCACATTCTCCTAGTCTGTGACTTACTTACTGTGGCATCTTCTTTACAGGACACAAGGTCTCCACAAAGCAAAAGCAGTGTTTCCATTTTGACGAGGCTGGCATATGAGTTCTCCCTTTAAGGAAGTGAGCATTTAGCTCTAATCTAAGAACTCTTTGCTCAACTTAAGAGCAGACAGAATTCTTTTCTTCTGTTTTCTATAAGGTTTATATTGTTACATTATATACTCAAGCCTACAAATCATCCTGAGCTCATTTATACATAGTCTAAGGTTTGGTTGAGATTTTAATATTCTTTTGAGAGAGGACCTCTGGCCTTCCAAATTGGTGACATTTGTTGACATCCACTATTCCACACACTGGCTTTGTCAGCTTTGTCACAGGTTATTTGGGCAAATGTATATATATATATATATATATATATATATATATATATATATATATATGTACACACACACACATACATGGGCCCTTTTTGGGAGTTTCTATTCAGGACCACTAACTGATGTGTCTGTTCTTGCTCTGGTACCTTGCTGTCTGGATTACATGCAGAGTCACTGCCGAGTACAATGATTAATTCCCTTTCACTTATTATTTTTCCGGACTGAAGTATGTTTTCCCCAGCATATGGGAGACTGAGGATTGTCAGGGCCAACCTGGACTACGTAGTGAGTTTAAGGCCACCTCTCACTATAGAGTGAGACTGTGGCATTCCTCCCATCCCCACCAAAGATTGGATTTTCCTAGAGCTGTGCCTTTGGACGTGTGTTTTGGATCAGGTGACTAACTGTGTAAACAGACCTTTGTTAGGCTTCTCCAGGACTCATGTTGGCCTTACAGATCAGCTTGGGTGTAGTCGACAGCTCTGCCCTGATGGGAGTGAGCGTCACTCTATTGACTTGGTTTCTTCGCTCGCTTTCATCACTATCTTTACTTTTTCAGGGTCACATTCTTAATGTGTCCTTACATTCATACCAAAGTATTTCATTTTCTTTGAGGTAATTCTTAAGGGCATTCTGTTTTTAATTATACTTTCTATAGCCCTTATTCATATTTTAAAACATTGAATTTTGAGTTATAGTTTTAAACAGTATAAAGAAGTCTTTTCCACTACTTTTTCTCTTTAAAGTTTTTCTAAGTTTCTCTTTATGTGACCTGTAGAATTTAGAGGCAGTTCTTACCTGTGAGCAGGAAATTGACAGCACCTCCTGTAGAAAGGCACGGTTATTATTTGAAGTCTCTGCTCCGAAGCACAGGGCTTGCCATGCTAGTGTATGGCAGACTTGTACTTTCCTATATGACTATTAGATCAGGGTTTGAAAGCACTTGGGCAAATACTTCCACTTGATCTCAGCTCACAGGCCGAGCAGCAGCAGAGGGGCACTTGGTTGCATTCTGAGAACTTGAATTCTGAGATGACACTGGCCTTGCTCTGGGAATCCTTTGCTTATTCTCTTCCTTCTCCACAGATCAGGCCCAGGGGTCCACTGACTTGGTGCCTTACAGACAGCTGGGTTTGTTTTCTCCCACCAAATCCTTATTTTAAAAATACTACAAAACTCATTATATTTAAGTGTTAAAACAGTCACCACACTGGTGTTTACTTTGTTCTTTCAATTAATGCTTACACTTATAGAGCCAGGTGCTGAGCTAGGTCTGCATAAGCAAGGTAGGGTGGGGTTACAGTAGTTTCTGCTGTAACTTGATTACAGTCAAACAGAAAATGGTAAGTGAGGAGGTCATCAGAGTCAGGTGGGTGGTGCTGGGATAGAATCCCATGGGACCCACATGCCCAAGGTGACAGGCAGTGAATGGCTTGTAGAAGCAGTCATTCAGGAGCGGAATACTTCTCTGCAACCTGGTTTTCTCAGTTATAGTTTGAAACTGGTCGTGGTGGGAAGATTTGTAAATGCTGTAAAGGATTTTGTGTCTGTTATTGTCCACCCCACCCCCCCATTCTTTCTCTTTTTCTCTTTCTATTTTCTTTGTCTTGCTGCATCCCCCTTAGGACATTTAGTTCACCAAAATTCTACTGGTGCCACAGGAGCCGAAGGACTAGCCCAGCCTTTACCTCCCCTGAGCCCATTCTGTCCCAGCAAATCTGAAGCTGTCTTTTGACCAGCTGTTTGTCTGGTGATTTAAGCAGTAGCCTTTCACAAATGTGGTTGTTGCCCTTTAGTTACTGAGAGTGCAACTGAGCTGAAACCCTCTGTGGGCTCTGTTTTTGTTCCAGAGATTATAAGAAAGCTAAAATCTACATCAATGTGTATGTTATCAATGAGCCTTGGCTCTTCTCACTGGCCTGGTGTTCTAGAGTCAACTCTGTGACCACAGACAACATTGAGCTCCTACATCAGCTTAGTCACCCTCTCTTCTTCATGGTGAGCTGCTTGTCCAGATCATTCTAAGCCTGGTGTGATTCTGCTCTCCCACCCCCTCGTAGTCCCCTGTTATGCTTTTTCAGAATACAGACATCTGTGAGTAATAAAGATGTGCCTTCTCCCTTGCCACCCAAACTCTTCTGGGTTCTTTATTTGTTGAATCTTTACAATTCACTTTACATGCTACAGTGTAATCTCATTGGAGATTATTTTTATTATCCCCATAGAAAACTGGAGCCCACAGGTGTCTTGGTCCATGTTCTCTTAATGAGAGGTCTGTCTGACGCTAAAGCTGTGCAATTGCAGGCTTAAGCATGAGCAAGCACCTTCTCACACACACACAGTCACACACATACAGAGAGTCACACGCACACACTAGCACTATGGCAGCAACAACAGTCACAGTGTATATTATGGGAAGAAAGCCAGAGCCCTTTTGTCTGCCAAGTGAAAACTGTTTCTTGAATACAATGCTCTTAAATAAATGAGCCAGCATCCAGCTGTATTACCCTGGCACCCTGGTGGGATTTGGTCGTTTGTAGCCACTGCTAAATCCGATCATTTAGTCCCTATGGAGGGAGCGGTGGTGAGCCAGTTACTGCAACAGAGCCTGGGTTTCTTGTCTGCCTAGAATGATTTGCCTGAGCAGCATGCAACAGAAAACAGGCTGTCAGTAAGGGAGTCTCAATGTGCCATTCATGCTAGCTTCAAACCCTTGGCTTCAAGTCATTCTCCACCTTAGTCTCCCAAGTGACTGGGACACCCTCTACTATTCCCACTGGGAAACAGTCTAGGAGCTGGACAGATGGATCAGCAGTTAAGAGTGCTTGCTATTTTCTAAAGGACCTAAGTTCAGTCCCCAGCGCCAATATCAGGCAGCTTACAACTGTCCAGAAGTCAAGTTCCAGGGGATTTAACATCTCCCTCTGGATTCTGGAGACACCTGTATATACACTTGTGGTATGAATAAAATAAATATTTTTTAAAGAAAAGTTTGATTTTACTCCTTCAAAAGTTAAATGTTGGGCGGAAAAGCTTAAGAAAGAATAAAAAGCACCAGCTTCTGCAGTATCAAGAATAACATTGGGAAGGAGCAATGAATGAGTAGAGGGGGAAAAAAATCAAACCAGAGATTAGGAAATCCATGTGAATCAGTGCAGGAGTCAAGAGTTCCCAGAGTGCTGGGGAAAGAGCTGGTCTTGGAAGAGTCTGGAGGAGTGGGTGTGTGAATCAACTTATATGTAATTCTGCATATCATTCAGCATTTCTGTGAAGAATGTTAATTCAGACCAGTGGTGCCTGGGTACTAGTTCATAGACAGTTGCATTATGAATGACTTCCCAGAACTATATGGAAGTGGCTAGATATTGGAGACCATGTTACAGAAAGAGAGCACAAGATGTTAGATAACCTGGACTGGAGTCCTGGGTCCAGGACACATTCGGTGTGACTTGTCTGTAATTCCCACAGATGTCTGCCTTGAGAGTCAAGGGAGATAAAGAGCGTGGCACCCTGTATGTCTTACAGATCCCCTGTATGTGCATAGGTGACTGTTAGAATAGCTGCAGGTAGTCTCACCTGGCCCTACTTCCTATGGGTCTCAGTTGGTGTAGATGAGCAAGGGACTTAAAACCTTCTGCTATAAAGCGATCCACCTTTGGTTGGTTCATGTTTTGCAGACACCAGGATTCTACACACTCATGTGGCTTTTTCTGGATGTTGCTTCTGCAATTATCATTGGTTTGGTATTTTGTTATCACTGGTAAGTATGTACTTATAATTCTAAATGAAAAATTCCTCTAAATAAAGGTAATAAATGGGTTCTTGCGGAGAATTGAGGAAAAGGTTGTTTTCTTCTGATACCTTCCATGGCAAAGTGGGTTTGGAATATCATCCTCTCATTTCCTTCTGTCTGCAGCTTACTCCCTTCCCCCGTCTTAGTTAGGGTTTCATTACTGTAAAGAGGCACCATGAGTGAGGAAATTCTTATAAAAGATAATATTTAACTGAGGCTGGCTTACAGTTCCAGATGTTCAGTCCATTATCATTGGGAAGCATGTCAGCAGTCGGCAGACTTGGTGCTGGAGAGGGAGCTGAGAGTTCTATATCTTGATGTAAGGCAGCCAGGAAGAGACTCCCTCTGCACTGGGCAGAGCTTGAACATGGAACCCCAAAGTCCACCCCCACAGTGACTCACCCCCAACAAGGCCACAACTCTCTCTCCAAGAGAGCCATACCTCCTAATAGTTCCACTTCCCATGGGCCAAGCGTTTTCAAACCACCACATACCCTTTTCAAATAAGGACTTCCACTGAAGCCCAGTCAGAAATGTACTATGTATTCAGTGTGATCTGTTGAGAAAGGCCTGGGATTGCAGCTGTCCGAACAAAGATCTCCATCTCCCCTCCTGGGAAGAACGGACAGAGCAGGTACATAAGCCAGGAAGACTGGGGTGTGGCCCTGGCTTTGTGTTTTAGTTGCTGGGTGACCTTGAGGAAAAAAAAATGTTTTCTTTTTCTGGACCATACTTCTTCCTCCCCCCACCCCAAGATTTCTTTCTTTTTCTTTTTTTCCTATTGATTATTTTATTTATTTACTTTTCAAATGTTGTCCCCTTTCCCAGTCTCCCCTCCACAAACACCCCTCCAATCCCCTTTTCCCCTTGCCTCTAAGAGGGTACTCCCCCACTCACCCACCCACTCCTGCCTCACCTCTCTAGCATCTCCCTTCACTAACCATACTCCTTTTTATGACTGCCCAGAAAAGGACATTTAAAAATCCTTGCAGGACAAATGCTACAAGGTTTTGGTTTTATTTGTTTTTTTTTTGTTTTTTGTTTTGGGGGGCATTTTTTTTCTGTTTTCTTTTGTTTTTACTATTCTCTCTGTATGGTTGTTTGGTTGCATGTGTGTCTGTGCACCTCTCAAGTGCCTCATGCCCACAGAAGCTAGAAGATGGTGCCAGATTCCCTGGAACTGGAGTTACAGATGGGTTGTGAGCCACCAGGTGGGTGCTGGGAATCAAGGTCCTCCGGAAAATCAGCCAGTGCTCAGAGTTGACCACCAAGTCATCTCTGCATCCTCAAGACTGTGGTTTTAAGATGAGAGAGAGAACTAACAGCCTGGAAGAAGGACATAAGTTCAGGTAGACTGTGGTTCTCCATGTCCATCATTCTGATCAGTGACTTACTCTTTAAAGGGGAGGAAGCACAGGCCCTCCTCTCAGGTGAGAGCCTGGCTGGGTAATGCATCTCTTCTGGCCATAATGCTGTTTAAAAGAGGCCTGTGAGCTGATACACGGTCTGCTTCCTTCCAGGATAAAAGAGCTTAGAAAAGAAAGATGGCTAGAAGATGCTGCATCTGCAGGTAAGGTCAAAAGCTTCGTTTATTCTTTCCTCTTTGTCCCTCTCCATTGCCTCTAGAAGATAGGGCCTGCACTTTACATCCCTGTTGAGAGATGAGGGTGTGTGGGGACTAAGAGTTGGGGACCAGAAAGAAGCAGAAACATTTAGTCAGTCCCCTTGTCCTTGAGTTCCCATCTGCAACCTCAACCAAGCACCAATGGAAACAGAAGTTATGCTGTTGCTGATATGAATCGTGTCGTTAGGCCCTGTAAGGTGTGCTGGCTATGGCATACATACATCTTTATTCCTGTGGTCAGTCCTTATCACTGCAGAATGGTGGTGCTTTCCAAAAAATGCTTGCTTACCTGACTTCATCATTGTGCAAACACCACAGGGTACAGTTACTGTAGATCCTTCTCTCTCTCTCTCTCTCTCTTCCAATTTGCTCAATCCTCTCTCTCTCTCTCTCTCTCTCTCTCTCTCTCTCTCTCTCTCTCTCTCTCTCTCTCTTCCAATTTGCTCAATCCTCTCTCTCTCTCTCTCTCTCTCTCTCTGTGTGTGTGTGTGTGTAAGAGCATTGCTCCTAGGGCCATAATGAATGGAGCAGTATGATATTAAATAAAGCACATGAGCAAATGATATAGTCTAGAGACTTGACAACATGAAAGTTAGCTGCCTGGCAAGACCTTCTGTTTTATAGTAACCCTTTTTATCTCATAATTTAGTCATTTTTATTCATATTATATCCCAATCATAGCCCCTCCCTCCTCTACTCTTAATCCTGCCCTTACCTTCAGTCTCCCCCCATTACCCTCTCCCCTTGGGACCCACCCCAGCCTGGCACATCTAGTCCCAGCAGAACTAGGCACCTCCTTTCCTATTGAGACCTGATCCAGCAATCAAGGTAGGGGAAGGGGATCCAACATCAGGCAACAGAGTCAGAGACAGCCCCCACTCCAATAGTTAGGGGACTCACATGAAGACCAAGCTGCACATCTGCTACAAATGGGGGGGTCTAGGTTTAGCCCCTTTGTGCTCTTTGGTTGGTGGTTCAGTCCCTGTGAGCCCCCATAGGCTCAGGCTAGTTGACGTTGTAGGCCTTCTTGTGGCTTCCTTGACACCTCCAATTTGCCCAATCCTGTCCCCCAGTCTTCGAGAAGACTCCCTGAGCTTCACCTGATGTTTGGCTATGGGTCTCTGCATTTGTTTTCATCAGTTGCTAGATGAAGCAACTCAGGAGACAGTTATGCTAGGTTCCTGTTTATAAGCATAGCAGAGTATTAGTGTCAGAGGTTGGTTCTCTCCCTTGGGATGGGTCTCAAGTTGGGCCAGTTATTGGTTGGCTATTTCTTCAGTTTCTGCTCCATTTTTAATCCCTGTGAATCTTGTAGGCAGGACAAATTTTGGGTTGAAGGTTTTGTGGGTGGGTTGTTGCCGCCCTCTTTCCACTGGAAGTGCTGCCTGGATATAGGAGGTGGCCACTTCAGTTTCTATATCCTCCGCTGGTAGGAATCTCAGGTAGAGTCACCCTCATAGATTCTCCCATTCCAGGTCTCCAGCCAGTCTCAGAGATGGCCCCACTGATTTATCACTCCAAGCCCTCTCCTGTCCCCCCCCATCATCCCTAACCCATCCCTCCTAACCCTCTCTTCCACCCAGTTCCCTCTCTTCACCCACTTCTGATGACTGTGTTTTGTTTCCCCTTTGGAGATTCACACATCCTCCCTTGGATACTCCTTATTACCTAGTTTCTTTGGGTCTGTGAATTGCAGCATGATTATCCTGCACTTTATGGCTAATGTTCACTTATAAATGAGTATGTACCATATGTGTCTTTCTGGGACTTCATTACTTCACTCAGGCTGATATTCTCAAGTTCCATCCATTTGTCTGCTAATTTCATGATGTCTTTGGTTTTTTTTTTGTTTTTTTATTATTATTTATTTTATTTTATTTTTTTAATTTACATTCCAAATCATTTCCCCTTTCCTGTTTCCTTCCTCCCCGAAAGTCCCATAAGCCCCCTTCCCTCCCTCTTTTCTCCATTCAACCCCCTCTCGTTTCTCTATCCTGGCGGTCCCCTACATCCAGTCTTTCCAGGACCAGGGGTCTCTCCTTCCATCTTCTTAGAAATCTATTGATATGCGGATTGTGTCTAGGGTATTCCGAGATTCTGGGTCAATATCCCCTTATCAGTGACTGCATACCATGTGTGTTCTTTTGTGATTGGGTTACCTCACTAAGGATGATATTTTCAAGTTCTGACCATTTGCCTAGGAATTTCGTGAATTCATTGTTTTTAATTGCAGAGTAGTATTCCATTGTGTAGATATACCACATCTTCTGAATCCATTCCTCCGTTGAGGGACATCTGGGTTCTTTCCAGCTTCTGGCTATTATAAATAAGGCTGCTATGAACATAGTGGAGCATGTGTCCTTATTGCATGCAGGTAAAGCCTCTGGGTATATGCGCAGGAGTGGTATAGCCGGATCCTCTGGGAGTGTCATGCCCAGTTTTCTGAGGAACCGCCAGACTGCTTTCCAGAGTGGTTGTACCAGCTTGCAATTCCACCAGCAGTGGAGGAGTGTTCCTCTTTCTCCACATCCTCGCCAACAGCTGCTGTCTCCTGTGTTTTTGATCTTAGCCATCCTGACTGGTGTGAGATGGAATCTCAGGGTTGTTTTGATTTGCATTTCCCTAATGACTAAGGATGATGAACATCTCTTTAGGTGCTTCTCAGCCATTAGATATTCTTCAGGTGAGAACACTTTGTTTAGCTCTGTACCCCATTTTTTAATAGGGTTACTTGCCTCTCTGGAGTTTAACTTCTTGAGTTCTTTGTATATATTGGATATTAGCCCTCTGTCGGATGTAAGGTTGGTAAAGATCATTTCCCAGTTAGTTGGTTGCCACTTTGTCTTTTTGACAGTGTCTTTTGCCTTGCAAAAACTTTGTAATTTAATGAGGTCCCATTTGTCTATTCTTGATCTTAGAGCATAAGCTATTGGAGTTCTGTTCAGGAAATTCTCCCCTGTGCCCATATGTTCAAGGTTCTTCCCTAGTTTCCCTTCTATTAGTTTCAGTGTGTCTGGTTTTATGTGGAGATCTTTGATCCACTTAGAATTGAGCTTAGTGCAAGGAGATAAGAATGGGTCAATTTGCATTCTTCTGCATGTTGACCTCCAGCTGAGCCAGCACCATTTGTTGAAAAGGCTATCTTTATTCCACTGGATGGTTTTAGCTCCTTTGTCAAAGATCAAGTGACCATAGGAGTGTGGATTCATTTCTGGGTCTTCAATTCTGTTCCATTGATCTACATGTCTGTTACTGTACCAATACCATGCGGTTTTTAACACTATTGCTCTGTAGTACAGCTTGAGGTCCGGGATACTGATTCCCCCAGAGGTTCTTTTACTCTTGAGAATAGTTTTAGCTATTCTGGGTTTTCTGTTATTCCAGATGAATTTTTGAATTGCTCTTTCTAACTCTATGAAGAATTGAGTTGGGATTTTGATGGGGATTGCATTGAATCTGTGTATTACTTTTGGTAAGATGCTCATTTTTACTATATTAATCCTGCCAATCCATGAGCATGGCAGATTTTTCCATCTTCTGAGGTCTTCTTCAATTTCTTTCTTCAGAGACTTGAAGTTCTTGTCATACAGATCTTTCACTTGTTTGGTTAGAGTCACGCCAAGATACTTAATATGGTTTGTGGCTATCGTGAAGGGTATTATTTCTCTTACTTCTTTCTCAGCCTGCTTATCCTTTGAGTATAGGAAGGCTTCTGACTTGCTTGGGTTGATTTTATATCCGGCCACTTTGCTGAAGTCGTTTATTATCTGTAGGAGTTCTCTGGTGGAGTTCTTTGGGTCGCTTAAGTATACTATCATATCGTCTGCAATTAGTGATAGTTTGACTTCTTCCTTTCCAATTTGTATCCCTTTGACCTCTTTTTCTTGTCTAATTGCTCTAGCTAGAACTTCAAGTACTATATTGAAAAGATATGGAGAGAGAGGGCAGCCTTGTCTAGTCCCTGATTTTAGTGGGATTGCTTCAAGTTTCTCTCCATTTAGATTGATGCTGGCTACCGGTTTGCTGTAAATTGCTTTTACTATGTTTAGATATGGGCCTTGAATTCCTGATCTTTCCAAGACCTTTAGCATGAAAGGATGCTGAATTTTGTCAAATGCTTTCTCAGCATCTAATGAGATGACCATGTGGCTTTTTTCTTTGAGATTGTTTAATAGCTGAATAGCATTCTATTGTGTAGTTGTATCACATTTTCTTTATCCATTCTTCAGTTGAGGGATATCTAGGTTGTTTCCAGTTTCTGGCTATTATAAATAAAGCTGCTGTGAACATAGTTGAGCAAGTGTGCCTGTGGTTTAGTGGGACATCTTATTTTTTAATTGGGTTATTTGGTTTGTTGATGTCTAAGTTCTAAGTTCTAATTTCTTGAGTTTAAAAAAAACTTTTTTAAGTAGCCTGTGAAAATAACAATAAAATACATAAATATCATAATGTAGTCACCTGTTATCATGGTCATAAATTACAAACTATACCTGTTATGTAACTGGCATCCCCACAAATGTGTACTAACTACACTGTGCTCTAACTCAAGATGGTAGCAGTGTCACTAAATAAAAGTTTTCAATTCATGACAACTGAAACATCATTATGGGGCACATGACTGAATTTCCTAAACAACACAGTATACCTATTTATACAGCATTTACATCATTTGGGCATTACAGATCATCTAAAAATGATGTGAAGTGTATGGGAAGGTGTGCACAGGTTTATATGAATCTTACAGAGGAGATGTGTATATTTGCAGATTTTGTTTTCCTAAGGAATTCCATAACTAGTCCCCTATAGACACCAAGGGACAAAACTACATAGACTGGCATAGGTACTGGAGAACTTTTGCTAGATCTAACCTGGCCTTTAACAGCTGAGCCATCTCTCCAGCCCTGCCAAGGACCAGCCTTGGCTTGGAGAAGTGTTCTGAGAGAAGAATTCATGAGAGCGGTGAAACAAATGGCTCGAAGTCAAATTGTGGGTCCAAGTTGGTAGCCTATGTTCTGCTCGAGACAGCTTTCCAGATTGTACCCCCCCCTCTCTCTCTCTCTCTCTCTCTCTCTCTCTCTCTCTCTCTCCCTCCCTCCCTCCCTCCCTCCCTCCCTCCCTCCTTCCCTCCCTCCCTTTGTGTATGTATGTGTGTGTGTGTGTGTGTGTGTGTGTGAGTGTTCTTCTTTTTTTTTTTTTTTTTTTTTTTAATTTAATTTTATTTTATTTTTTTAATTTACATTCCAAATCACTTCCCCTTTCCCGTTTCCTCCCTCCCCGAAGGTCCCATAAGCCCCCTTCCCTCCCTCTTTTCTCCGTTCAACCCCCTCTCATTACTCTGTCCTGGCGTTCCCCTACATCCAGTCTTTCCAGGACCAGGGGTCTCTCCTTCCATCTTTTTAGAAATCTATTGATATGCTGATTGTGTCTAGGGTATTCTGAGATTCTGGGTCAATATCCCCTTATCAGTGACTTCATACCATGTGTGATCTTTTGTGATTGGGTTACCTCACTAAGGATGATATTTTCAAGTTCTGACCATTTGCCTAGGAATTTCGTGAATTCATTGTTTTTAATTGCAGAGTAGTATTCCATTGTGTAAATATACCACATCTTCTGAATCCATTCCTCCGTTGAGGGACATCTGGGTTCTTTCCAGCTTCTGGCTATTATAAATAAGGCTGCTATGAATATAGTGGAGCATGTGTCCTTATTGGATGCAGGTAAAGTCTCTGGGTATATGCCCAAGAGTGGTATAGCCGGATCCTCCGGAAGTGTCATGCCCAGTTTTCTGAGGAGCCGCCAGACTGCTTTCCAGAGTGGTTGTACCAGCCTGCAATTCCACCAGCAGTGGAGGAGTGTTCCTCTTTCTCCACATCCTCGCCAACAACTGCTGTCTCCTGTGTTTTTGATCTTAGCCATCCTGACTGGTGTGAGATGGAATCTCAGGGTTGTTTTGATTTGCATTTCCCTAATGACTAAGGATGATGAACATCTCTTTAGGTGCTTCTCAGCCATTAGATATTCTTCAGGTGAGAACTCTTTGTGGAGCTCTGTACCCCATTTTTTAATAGGGTTACTTGCCTCTCTGGAGTTTAACTTCTTGAGTTCTTTGTATATCTTGGATATTAGCCCTCTGTCGGATGTAAGGTTGGTAAAGATCATTTCCCAGTTAGTTGGTTGCCGCTTTGTCTTTTTGACGGTGTCTTTTGCCTTGCAAAAACTTTGTAATTTAATGAGGTCCCATTTGTCTATTCTTGATCTTAGAGTATAAGCTATTGGAGTTCTGTTCAGGAAATTCTCCCCTGTGCCCATATGTTCAAGGTTCTTCCCTAGTTTCCCTTCTATTAGTTTCAGTGTGTCTGGTTTTATGTGGAGATCTTTGATCCACTTAGAATTGAGCTTAGTGCAAGGAGATAAGGATGGGTCAATTTGCATTCTTCTGCATGTTGACCTCCAGCTGAGCCAGCACCATTTGTTGAAAAGGCTATCTTTTTTCCACTGGATGGTTTTAGCTCCTTTGTCAAAGATCAAGTGACCATAGGAGTGTGGATTCATTTCTGGGTCTTCAATTCTGTTCCATTGATCTACATGTCTGTTACTGTACCAATACCATGCAGTTTTTAACACTATTGCTCTGTAGTACAGCTTGAGGTCCGGGATACTGATTCCCCCAGAGGTTCTTTTACTCTTGAGAATAGTTTTAGCTATTCTGGGTTTTCTGTTATTCCAGATGAATTTTTGAATTGCTCTTTCTAACTCTATGAAGAATTGAGTTGGGATTTTGATGGGGATTGCATTGAATCTGTGTATTACTTTTGGTAAGATGCTCATTTTTACTATATTAATCCTGCCAATCCATGAGCATGGCAGATTTTTCCATCTTCCGAGGTCTTCTTCAATTTCTTTCTTCAGAGACTTGAAGTTCTTGTCATACAGATCTTTCACTTGTTTGGTTAGCGTCACGCCAAGATACTTAATATGGTTTGTGGCTATCGTAAAGGGTATTATTTCTCTTACTTCTTTCTCAGCCTGCTTATCCTTTGAGTATAGGAAGGCTTCTGACTTGCTTGAGTTGATTTTATATCCGGCCACTTTGCTGAAGTCGTTTATCAGCTGTAGGAGTTCTCTGGTGGAGTTCTTTGGGTCGCTTATGTATACTATCATATCGTCTGCAAATAGTGATAGTTTGACTTCTTCCTTTCCAATTTGTATCCCTTTGACCTCTTTTTCTTGTCTAATTGCTCTAGCTAGAACTTCAAGTACTATATTGAAAAGATATGGAGAGAGAGGGCAGCCTTGTCTAGTCCCTGATTTTAGTGGGATTGCTTCAAGTTTCTCTCCGTTTAGATTGATGCTGGCTACTGGTTTGCTGTAAATTGCTTTTACTATGTTTAGATATGGGCCTTGAATTCCTGATCTTTCCAAGACCTTTAGCATGAAAGGATGCTGAATTTTGTCAAATGCTTTCTCAGCATCTAATGAGATGACCATGTGGTTTTTTTCTTTGAGATTGTTTATGTAGTGGATTACATTGATGGATTTCCTTATATTGAACCATCCCTGCATCCCTGGGATGAAGCCTACTTGATCGTGGTGAATGATCGTTTTGATGTGTTCTTGGATTCGGTTGGCAAGAATTTTATTGAGTATTTTTGCATCGATATTCATAAGAGAGATTGGCCTGAGATTCTCTTTCTTTGTCGGATCTTTGTGTGCTTTTGGTATTAGTGTAATTGTGGCTTCATAGAACGAGTTGGGTAGTGTTCCTTCTGTTTCTATTTTGTGGAACAGTTTGAAGAGTATTGGTGTTAGGTCTTCTTTGAAGGTCTGATAGAATTCTGCACTAAAACCATCTGGACCTGTGCTTTTTTTGGTTGGAAGACTTCCAATGACAACTTCTATTTCTTCAGGGCTTATAGGACGGTTTAGATGGTCTATTTGATCCTGATTTAATTTTGGTACTTGGTATCTGTCAAGGAAATTGTCCATTTCCTCAAGATTTTCTAGTTGTGTTGAATACAGGTTTTTGTAGTAGGATCTGATGATTTTTTTAATTTCCTCAGTTTCTGTTGTTATCTCTCCCTTTTCGTTTCTGATTTTATTAATTTGGATACTATCTCTGTGCCCTCTGGTTAGTCTGGCTAAGGGCTTATCTATCTTGTTGATTTTCTCAAAGAACCAACTCCTCGTTTTGTTGATTCTTTGTATGGTTTTATTTGTTTCTACTTGATTGATTTCAGCCCTGAGTTTGATGATTTCCTGCCTTCTACTCCTCTTTGGTGTATTTGCTTCTTTTTGTTCCAGGGCTTTCAGGTGTGCCATTAAGCTGTTAGTGTATGCTGTCTCCCGTTTCTTTTTGGCGGCACTCAGGGCTATGAATTTTCCTCTTAGCACTGCTTTCACTGTGTCCCATAAGTTAGGGTATGTTGTGCCTTCATTTTCATTAACTTTCAAAAAGTCTTTGATTTCTTTCTTTATTTCCACCTTGACCAAGTTATCATTGAGTAGAGCATTGTTCAGCCTCCATGTGTACGTGGGTTTTCTTTTGTTTTTGTTGCCATTGAAGACCACCCTTATTCCATAGTGATCTGATAGGAGGCATGGGATTATTTCTATCTTCTTGTATCTGTTGAGGTCTGATTTGTGACCAATTATATGGTCAATTTTGGAGAAGGTACCATGAGGAGCTGAGAAGAAGGTGTATTCTTTAGCTCTAGGATGAAATGTTCTATATATATCAGTTAGTTCCATTTGGTCCAAGGCTTCAATTAGATTCACTGTGTCCCTGTTTAGTTTCTGCTTTCCTGAACGATCCATTTCAGAGAGCGGGGTGTTGAAGTCACCCACTATTATTGTGTGCGGTGCGATGTGTGCTTTGAGTTTTAGTAAAGTTTCTTTTACGAATGAGGGTGCCCTTGCATTTGGAGCATAGATATTCAGGATTGAGAGTTCTTGATGGTGGATTTTTCCCTTGATCAGTATGTAGTGTCCTTCTGTGTCTTTTTTGATGACTTTGGGTTGAAAATCAATTTTATCCGATATTAGGATGGCTACTCCACCTCGTTTCTTGGGGCCATTTGCTTGTAAAATTGTTTTCCAGCCTTTTACTCTGAGGTAGTGTTTGTCTTTGACACTGAGGTGCGTTTCCTGCATGCAGCAAAATGCTGGGTCCTGTTTACGTATCCAGTCTGCTAGTCTATGTCTTTTAATTGGGGAATTGAGACCATTGATATTAAGAGAGATTAAGGCATAGTGATTATTGCCATCTGCCATTCTTGACGCTATCTTTATGTTTGAGTGGTTATCTACTTTTGGGTTTGATTCAAGAAGGTTATTATCTCATTTTTTCCAGGGTGATGTTTCTCTCCCTGTATTGGAGGTTTCCACCTATTATCCGTTGCAGGGCTGGATTTGTGGAAAGATATTGTGAAAATTTGGTTTTATCATGGAATATCTTGGTCTCTCCATCTATGGTGATTGAGAGTTTTGCTGGGTATAGTAGTCTAGGCTGGCATTTGTGCTGTCTTAGTGTCTGCATGAGATCTGCCCAGGATCTTCTGGCTTTCATAGTCTCTGGTGAGAAGTCTGATGTGATTCGGATAGGTCTTCCTTTGTATGTTACTTGGCCCTTTTCTCTTACTGCATTTAGTATTCTTTCTTTGTTTAGAACATTCGGTGTTTTGATTATTATGTGACGGGAGGTATTTCTGTTCTGGTCCAGTCTGTTTGGAGTTCTGTAGGCTTCTTGTATGTTCATCGGCATCTCTCTCTTTAAGTTAGGGAAGTTTTCCTCCATAATTTTGTTGAAGATGTTTACTGGCCCTTTAAGTTGCAAATCTTCACTCTCATCTATACCTATAATCCTTAGGTTTGGTCTTCTCATTGTGTCCTGGATTTCCTGGATGTTTTGGGTTACGCGTTTTTTGCATTTTGCATTTTCTTTGACTGTTGAGTCGATGCTTTCTATGGAATCTTCAGCACCTGAGATTCTTTCTTCCATCTCTTGTATTCTATTGTTGATGTTTGCATCTATGACTCCTGATTTCTTCCCAAGGTTTTCTATCTCCAAAGTTGTCTCCCTTTGTGATTTCTTAGTTGTTTCTACTTCCTTTTTTAGTTCCTGGATGGATTTGATGAGATCCTTCACTTGTTTGTTTGTATTTTCCTGTATTTCTTTAAGGTATTTTTGCATTACCTCTTTCAGGATTTCTTCCTGATGACCCACGTTCTCCTGCATTTCTCTGAGCGATTTTTGTGTTTCCTCCTCATGGGATTCCATCTGTTGATCCATCGTCTCCTGCATTTCTTTAAGCAGTTCTCGTGTTTCCTTTGTAAGGGCATCTAACCGTTGATTCATTTCTTTAAGCAATTTTTGTGTTGCCTCCTTATGGGCATCCATCTGTTGACCCATATTCTTCTGCATTTCTTTATGCAAATTTTGTGATTCCTTTGTGAGTGCATCTACCCGTTGATTCATCTCGTTAAGCGATTTTTGTGTTGTCTCCTTGTGCGCCTCCATCTTTTGATCCATGTTCTCCCGCATTTCTCTAAGCGATTTTTGTGTTTCCTTTGTAAGGGCTTCTAACCGTTGATTCATGGTCTCCTGTAACTCTTTATGAGATTTATTTGTGTCCTTCTTGTGATCCTCTAATAGCATCATGAGAAGTGATTTTAAATCCAGATCTTGTCTTTCGGGTGTGGTGGGGTATCCAGGACTTGCTGCTGTTGGAGAGTTGGGTTCGGATGGTCCCACCTTACTTTGATTACTGTTAGTAACATTCCTACGTTTGCCTTTTGCCATCTGGATACCTCTGGTGTTAGTTGGTCCTGCTGCCACTGGCTGTTGGTTGGACCTCCTGTGAGCCTGCAAAGCTATTTCTGCCCCCCCTGGATTACCAGGATTCCCCTGGCACCGATTTCTGGGGCCTGCCTGCTCCTTAGTGACTTTGGAGCCCTAATGTGCTTTGCCCCAAGTGATCTTATATTGGGGAGGCCTTGCACATCTAAAGGCTCAGCCTAGTGGATTCCTGGAGCAGAGGTCGCCAAAGGGAGGCTGGCAGGCTCCTGCCCTGTGCAGGGGTGTGTGATCTCTCCTGGGGGGGGGAGGGGGCGTCCCTCCACCAGGCAGAAGTCCCACAGCAGATCTGGCGCGCTGGTCACTGCAGATCAGCCCAGCACCTGGGAGCAGGTTACACACAAGCTGCCTGAACCCGAAGCGATATTATGCCTGTCTGTCTCTGAGCCTGGCGGTCCCAACTACCTGGTCACTGGAGCAAAGATGGCGGAGGGCAGTCTCCGTGGCGCCGCTCACCCTGTGGTCACGATGGCCCGCCGATCTGGCACCCAGACGACCACAGCGCCAACCCGCCCTCGGGCACAGACGGAAGCCCCAACAGGCCGTGTCCCAAGTGATGTTATATCGGGGGGAGAGCCTGGGTACCGGTCTCTCCAGCGCAGTCCGCGGGAACAGAGGTCGCGGAAGGGAAGCTGGCAGGCTCCCTCCCTGCGCGGGGTCCCTCCACCAGGCAGAAGGTCCCGCCGCGGAACTCGTGAGGGTTCTTCTTAAGACAGCTATTTAGACGGCTCTCTGTGTTCTGCTTTCTCCAAACAGCTTTCTCTTGCTATGCTAAAAATTCTCTAGATAGCTCATTTCTTGCAGACCAAAAAGCCCAGTCTTTTATTTTAGATATCAATTAAGTCTTTATCCCAGGTCCCCTTTTTTTTATCCCATGAATCAGCTTCCCGTGATGCTAATTCACCAACTCCCTAATTCTTATGGAGAGACAGCAAGCACAAGTACAGACAATAAAATATCTGGGTGGGACCCTCCCCTGAAATTACCGTTCCAACCATTCCTGGGCCTTAATTTGCTCTGCTTCAGGCTGACCTTGAACTCAGGAATCTGTCTGTCTTTGTAAGCATAAACAGAAAACTTAGCTGGGTGGGATCTCCTGCAATCACCATTCCCTAAATTACTTAATCTCCTTCCTTAGTATCTTTCTGACAAGTTAGCTGCTTTTGTTGTTTTAGATTCATGAAGCCCCTCATATAATTCATATTACATCCTTATATTTTGCATAGTTGAGAAAAAATATATACACATATATCATGTTTTTAGAGTTCTTTCCCACAGCCTTAAGGGCTGTCCTGAAGGTTCCAGTGTTTACAATTTGCTGACCTTTGCCTCCTGGACTCATGCTGACTGGATTATCAAGGAGTCATTAACATTAACAGGGAGGACATTCCTCAGAGGAATGTGAAAATATGAACATTATTATACAAAAAAGCCTTATGCCCACAGCAGCCATGGACACTTATGGAGGCCTATGTCCTGTTGGCCCTGTTCTAGGGTCAGGAGCCATGCCATTCCACCCCTATCAAGGCCAGACCAGACACAGCAATCTTTCACTACAGACTGTAGATGTTCAAGCTACAGACTAAGATGTCCCTGGGAGATTTCTAGAACAGCTGTTTACTTGCTTATGTGTTACATTATTTGGTACCTACTTTGTGCCAGGGAAAACCAAGAGCAGCTAAAGAGAACTGGAAATTTGTCGTGGTGGGTTTCCTGTTTAGCCAGTGAAGACAAAAGCAAAAGCTGCAGGTGCTATCATTGAACCAGGCATCTGGGTCCAGGGCAGAGTATTTCCCATGCCTATGAAGGCTGAAAGTGCTTTATTGGGTTTCAGTTGTGGATGGTGTATGTTGGAGAGCGCATAAAGAACACTTTGTAGGGCTAGGCTGCAGTCTAGTCTCTGATACCAACAATAGGAGATAACAACTGAGTTCAAATGGGAAATGATAGAGCTAGATTTGTAGGAAAGGATGGTGCTGGGTCTTAAGAAATTCCCTTTCTCAGCATCTGGCATTTAGACAAAAGCCAGCATTCTCTCAGGGATTTAAGAAGATAGTTTCTACCTGTTGAAAGGAGTTATTTTCCTTATCTCTGGCAAAAGGAATGGATAACTCTTCAATTAACCTATGCTTGCTGTACCTATTATTGAGGTCTACGCTCTGGTTGTTTTCCCCCCTCATATCTACAATAAACCTTCTCTTCAACCATTCCCAGGAATAATCATGTCCTAATCACCCCCCCCCATTAAGATAGAAAATGTTTATTCAGAAAAATATTTCAAGAGAAAGCTAGCTGAGCTGAGGTGGATAAAGTTTTGTTGTGACAAGAATTCCATCTGGGCATTCCAAGTGGAAAATGTTCCAAATCACAGAGGAAAGGCAACCCTTGTCCTTGTGATTGGAGCCCACTGGGGGAAAGAGGAGGCTTCCTGGCACATTAGTGTGGCTTTTGTAGTTGAAGTAGACAAAGCAGGGAACGCTGTAGTGGCACTTACCCATTACAGAAGGGGAGAGGAGAGAGAGGAGAACAGGAGAAGTCCACCTGGATGTAGCAGACCAGAGGTGTAGCAGTCTTCAGGAGCCAGAGAAACATGAAGGTGCCTATGTGGAGGGCATAGCAGGCCAGACCCCAGAGGTAGGAGAGACAAATGGTTGGAGCAAGCAGAGGGAAGCAGCAGCTGAAGAATCAGACTCGAGAACTTGGAATCAAATTTTGTGGGTGGCAATAGCCAGCAAGGGGCAAAAATAATCCATACATACCTTAGGAGAGTCAGAGAAGCAGCTTGGATCTTAGGAGAGAACTGATTTATGACAATCCTGGGATTTCGCACCAGATGAATGAAAAAGAAGAGGAGGAGAAAGAAGGAAGAGAAAGAAGAAGAAGAAGAAGAAGAAGAAGAAGAAGAAGAAGAAGAAGAAGAAGAAGAAATTAATGATGATGATGATGATTATAAAGATAGGACATGACGGGTCCCAGGTTTCAGTACCAGGTGAATGAAAAAAAGAAATAAAATGGAAGAATAAGACTGCCCCTAGGCATGGTGGGAGAAGGGGTTTATTGTAGCCTTTCTATACTCAAAGGATAAATGGGCTGAGAAAGAAATTAGGGAAACTACACCCTTTACAATAGTCACAAACAATATAAAAATAGCTTAGTGTGACTCTAACCAAACAAGTGAAAAATCTGTATGACAAGAACTTCTTTCTGAAGAAAGAAATTGAAGAAGACCTCAAAAGATGGAAAGATCATCTCATGGATTCGCAGGATTAACATAGTAAAAATGGCCATCCTATGAAAAGCAAACTACAGATTCAATGCAATTCCCATCAAAATTCTAACACAATTCTTCACAGACATGGAAAGGCCAATTGTCAACTCCATACAGAAAAGCCAAAAACCCAGAATCAAGAAAATAGTTCCTAACAATAAAAGAACTTCTGGGGCAAACAGCATTCTAGACCTCAAATTATACTATAGAACAATAGTGATAAAAACTGCATGGTTTTAATAAAGAGACAGATAGGTCAGTCAATGGAATAGAATGAAGACCCAGAAGTAAACTCACACACTTATGGACACTTGATCTTTGACAAAGAAGCCAAAAATATACAATGGAAAAAAGAAAGTATCTTCAATAAATGTTGCTGGTCTAACTGCCAGTAGGTATGTAGAAAAAAGAAAATAGGTCCATATTTGTCATCTTGCATAAAGCTCAAGTCCAAGTGGATCAAGGACCTCAACATAAAACTGGATACATGGAATCTAATAGAAGAGAAAGTGGGAAAGAGCCTCGAACTCTTGGGCATGGGTGGAAATTTCCTAAACAGTACTCTAATGAGTCAGGCACTAAGATCAAGAATTCATAAATAGAACCTCATGAAACTCAAAAGCTTCTGTAAGGCAAAAGACACAGACAATAGAACAAATCAGCAACCTGTAAATTGGGGGAAAAATATTTATCAAGTCCACATTGATAGAAGGCTAACATCTAAAATATATAAAGAACTCAAGAAGTTAATCTCCAAAAATCCAAACAACCCAATCAAAAAAAAATGGGATATAGAAGTTAAACAGAATTCAAAACAGATGAATCTCGAATGGCTGAGAAACACTTAAAGAAATGTTCGAAGTCCTTAGTCATCAGGGAAATGCACATCAAAAACAGCCTGAGATTCTACCTTACACCAATCAGAATGGCTAAGATAAAAAACTCAGGTGACAGCACAAGTTGTTGAGGATGTGGAGAAAGAGGAACACTTCTCCATTGCTGGTGGGATTGCAAACTGATACAACCACTCTGGAAATCAATCTGGAGGTCCCTCAGAAAATCAGAAACAGATCTAACTGAAAACCCAGCTATACTACTCCTGGGTATATACTCAAAAGATGCCCCCACCATACCACAGGAAAACAGGTGCCACTATGCTCATAGCAGCCTTATCCATGATAACCAGGACTTGGAAACAACCCAGATGTTCCACAACAGAAGAATGGATACAGAAAATGTGTTTTGTTTACACAAACACATTTAAAAACGAGTATATCATGAAGTTACAAGCAAATGAATGGAACTAGAAAGTATCATCCTGAGTAAGGTAACTCAGACCCAAAAGGACATGCATGGTATGTACTCACTGGTAAGTTGATATTAGCCAAAAAAATACAGAATACCTAGCATACAATCCACAGAAATCCAGAAGGTTAACAAGCAGAAGGGAGGCAAAGGGAGGGAGGGATGGACCTGGGTGGGAGAGAGGAGGAGGGAAAGAGGAACATGATTAGGTATGAGGAGGAGGGGAGACAGGAGAGAAGCCCTAAGGACCAGCAGAATGAATGGAAATATGCAACCTTGGGGTATGGGAGGTGGGGGACCCTCTAGAATGTACCAGAGATCTGGGAGGTGAGAGACCCTCAGGACTCATAGGGAGGATCCTTAGATGAAAAGCCCACAATTGGGAGAGGGGACTTGTATAGTTCATCTCCAGTAGAAAGAAAGGACATCAATTGGAGGGATGGTGTTGCCATACTACAGTCAAAAATTCTGACCCAAATTTGTTCTTGTCTTAAAGAACTGCTAGGACAAAAATGGAAAAAAGACTGAAGGAAAGGCAGTCCAGTGACAAGCCCAACTTGGGATCCATCTCAAGGGGAGGCTCCAAGGCCTGATACTATTACTGATGCTATAGTGAGATTACAGACAGGAGCCTTGCTTGGCAGTCCTCTGAGAGGCCCAACAAGGAGCTGACTGAGACAGAAACAGATACTTGCACCCAACCATGAGCCTTAAGTTGGGAACCCCTGTGGTTGAATTAGGAAAGGCTGGAAGAAGCTGAAGAGGAGGGCAACGCCCTAGGAAGATCAACAGTCTCAACTAGCCCAGACCACTGAGATCTCTCAGACACTTAGCCACCAGCCAGCACCATAAAGGAGTTGGTCTGAGACACCCCCCCCCAACACTTATATAGCAGAAGACTGCTTGGTCTGGCCACAATGAGATAAGATGTGCCTAACCCTCTAGAGACTTGAGGCCCCAGGGAGTGGAGAGGCCTGGTAGGGTGGAGGCAGGGGCATCCTCTTGGAGACAGAGGGGAAGAAATGTGGGAGGGAGCACTAGGAGTGAGGCAATGTCTACAGTGTAAAAAAATAAAAGTTAATTTTTAAAAAAGAAGCCCAAAGAGAGAAAAAATGAAAGAAGTAAGCATTATTAATGATCTATTAATAATATCTATTGAATTATGAGGTCTAAGCACCAATAAAGGGAATATGGGTAGAGGCTGGTAAGTGCCACAAATTAAACAGACAAAAGGAATTAGGGAGAAGCAAGTATTCAACTCCTGAATCTAGAGTTGAATGCTGAAAGACTATGCATGGTTAAAAGCAACCCAACCAACCACCTGATCCTAGAGGAATGCATAAGCCCCAATGCCAAACCAAAGAAACAGGACAAAATAGAAGCAATGCAACTCCTCCAAAAATGAACAATTCACAGATTAATGGTCTTCAATGAGATTGAATTAGACAAATTCCAAATAACTCAAAAGAATGATGGCAAGTCTATTCAAAGAAACCAAAGAAGACCAAATTTCTGGATGAATTCCTAGAGAATACAAATGAGTAAATTAAGAAATTTAATACTGTCTTAGTTAGGGTTTCACTGCTGTGAGTAGACACCATGAGCAAGGCAATTCTTACAAGGACAACATTTAATTTAGGCTAGCTTACAAGTTCAAATTTCAATCCATTATCATTAAGGCAGGAACATGGCAGCATCCAGGCAGGCATAATCCAGGAGGAGCTGAGAATTCTGTATCTTCATCTGAAGGCTGCTAACCGAATACTGGCTACCAAGAAGCTAGAACAAAACCCACACCCACAGTGACACACCTACTCCAACAAGGCCACGCCTACTCCAATAGGGCCACACCTGCTCCAACAGGGTCATGCCTTCTATTAGTGCCACTCCCCAGGCCAAGGATATACAAACCATCATAGATTTGAAAGTGGGATCCAGCAAAGATATAGAAATATTGAAGAAAATCAAACTGAAAGAATGGAAACGAGAAACCCAATACTTGAATAGAAGCGCCATATGGATCTGAAGAGATGGCTTGGGGAGGAAGAGCAGTTGCTTGGCAAGCATGACTTGAGGAGCCAAGCTTGAGTCCTCGGCACCATGTAAAAACTTGGGCATGGCTATGTGTGCTTCTAACTACAGCATTGATGGATACCTACCAAAAACCAAATAAACCAAAAGTGAGGTCAGGTTCAGTAAGAGATTCATCTTAAAGTAATAAGTTAGAAAATACAAGATATCTGGTATTTTGCTCTGGTCTGTGAGTATGCACATACACAAACCCATGCATTCATATACATGCAATGCATACACATTCTATGAAAAGCCTCACCAAAGTACTAGATCAAGAGGAAAGTAGAATACCAGAACTTGAAGATTATGCAGAGCAACTGGTCAATGATGAATTTATAAGAAAACTACAAACAGAACAATATCTAGAGAACACTATGAAAAGACCAAATCTGTGATTCATGGACACAGAAGAAGGAAACTTTCATGCTAATATCAGAGGAAGAATTTTCATCAAAATTGCAGCAGAAAATATCCGAAATCTAAGAGAAAAGACACCCATCTGGGGACAAGAATTTGAAACACCAAACAGACAAGATCAGAGAAGAACCTCTTCACATTATAATTCAAATAATAAATAAAACAAAGATAGTATATTGAAAGCTGCAATAGAGACACACCAAATCTCATATAAAGGTGTACTCATCACAACAATAACAAATTTATCAACAGTGACTTCCCAAGTCAGGAGTACTTGGAAGGATGTATTTCAAGTTCTAAAAGGCAACAACTGCCAATTCAGACCATAGTACCCAGCCACACTGTAATATCTGAAAGGGAATAATTTCCATGATAAAAAATAGGCTAAGGCAACTCATAACCATTAAGCTATCTTATTTGATAAGCAGAAATTAACACACACATTTCAACAGTAACTCTTTTTCATTAATGGTCTTAATTTCTCACTCATAAGAAAGGCTAGCAAGTTGTATTTCAAAACAGGATCCATCTATTTGTTAACCTTAAGAAACACACCTCACCACCAAAGACATGTAAAACCTTGGGGTGAAAGAATGGAAACACATGCTCCTAGGAAACAAGCAACTGTCACTATCCTAATATTTGACAAAACAGATTTGAAACCAAGATTAATCAGCAAAATTAAAATTCCACTTCATAATTATTAAGAGAACAATCCATTAAGAGAGCACTACAATTTTAAACAGGTAATCACCAATCGCAGTTACACTCAATTTTAGAAAATATATATTACTAGATGTAAAGACATTAATCTCAAACACAATAATAGAGGGTGACTTTAATAGACTATTCTCACCAATCTAGAAGTAATGTTGACCAAAATAAATATAGAAACATCTGAGTTAAATAAAATCATGAACCTACCTTTCCAACTAAACTGCAGATCCAAACACATTTTCTCAGCAGTCCATGGAATATTCTCCAAAATAGATAATGGATACAAATCAAAACATAACATATATAAGAAAATTAAAACAAATTCTTATAGTCTATGAAATAAAGAATTCTATGGAACAAAGCTAGAAGTCAATATGAAGAGACACTTCATGGAGACTGACAAACATAATATTGAATAATAAATAGGTTATTAAAAAAATCAAAATGGAAAATATAAAAGTCCTAGAATTGCATGATAATGAAAGCAGAATATACCAAAACCTAGGTCACAATGAAAGCAGTCCTTAAAGGTAAGTTTGTAGTGAAAAGTGCCTTACTATAAGTTCAGAGCTGGAGAGATGACTCAGTGGTTACGAGCAGGGACTGCTTCTCCAAAAGTCCCGAGTTCAAATCCCAGCAACCACATAGTGGCTCACAACCATCCACAACGAGATCTCACGCCCTCTTCTGAAGTGTCTGAAGACTGCTACAGCATACCTACATATAATAAATAAAATAAATCTTTAATAAAAAATAAATAAATGTACAGAGATCTCAAGTAAATAATGACCATAGGTAGGGCCTTGAACAAATAAAAACAAGCCAAAATCAAAGTTACTAGATGGAAAGATGTAATTAAGATCAGGTAGAAATTGACAAAAAGGAAAAGATTAAATATACAAAATTAATAAGACAATTAGTTTTTTTCTTTTATTGAATATTTTATTTACATTTCAAATGATATCCCTTTCTAGGTCTCCCTTCCGGAAACCCCCTATCACCCACCTACTCAACCATTGCTGCCTTCCCACCTTGGCATTCCCCAACACTGGGGCATGGAACCCCCACAGGGTCCAGGGTTTCTCTGCCCACTGATGTCCTACAAGACCATCCTCTGTCACATATATGGCCCTGAGCCATGGGTCCCTCCATGTGTACTCTTTGGTTGGTGGTCCAGTCTCTGGGAGCTCTGGGGGGGGGTCTGGCTGGTTGACACTGTTGCTCCCCCCATGGAACTGCAGCTCCTCAGTGCCTTCAGTTCCTTTTCCAACTCCTCTATCGAGAACTCCGAGCTCAGTCCAATGGTTAGCTGAGAGCATCCACCTCTGTATTTGTCAGGCTCTGGCAGAGCCTCTCAGGAGACAACCATATCAGGCTCCTGCCAGCAGCACTTCCCAGCATCCACGATATGGGATGGGTCCCCAGGCAAGGCAGTCTCTGGATGGCCTTTCCTTCAGTCTCTGTACCACACTTTGTCTTCATATTTCCTCCTGTGAGTATTTTGTTCCTCCTTCTAAAAAGCACTGAACTCTTACAGCTGATAAAAAAAACTTCACCAAAGTGACTGGATATAAAATTAACTCAAACAAATCAGCACCATTCCTCTACTCAAAGGATAAACTGGATGAGAAAGAAATTAGAGAAATGACGCTCTTCACAATAGTTACAACAATATAAAATATATTTGTGTGACTCTAACCAAGCAAGTGAAAGATCTGTATGACAAGAACTTCAAGTCTCTGAAGAAAGAAGTCGAAGAAGATCTCAGAAGATGGAAAGATCTCCCATGCTCATGGATTGGCAGGATTAATATAGTAAAAATGGCCATCTTGCTGAAAGCCATCTACTGATTCAATTCAATCCCCATTAAAATTCCAACTCAATTCTTTATAGAGTTAGAGAGAATAATTCTCAAATTCATTTGGAATAACAAAAAACCCAGGATAGTGAAAACTATTCTCAAAAATAAAAGAACTTCTGGGGGAATCACCATCCTTGACCTCAAGCTGTACTATAGTAACAGGCAGGTAGATCAGTGGAATAGAATTGGTGACTCAGAAATTAACCCACATACCATTGTTTTTGATGTTATTGAAGATCAACCTTAATCTGTGATGATCTGATAGGATGCATGGTATTATTTCAGTCTTCTTGTATCTGTTGAGTCCTGTCTTGTGACCAATTATATGGTCAGTTTTGGAGAAGGTACCATGAGGTGCTGAGAAGAAGGTATATTCTTTTGCTTTAAGAAGAAATGTTCTATAAATATCTCTTAAATCCATTTGATCCATAACTGCTTTTAATATTCTTTCTTTGTTTTGTGAATTTGGTGTTTTGATTATTATGTGACAGGAAAAATTTCTTTTCTGGTTCAGTCTATTTGGAGTTCTGTAGGCTTCTTGTTTCACTGTGTCTTTGTTTAGTTTCTAAAGGACATGGTCTGTCCTTTGCTGAGAGTGGGGTGTTGAAGTTTCCCACTATTATCGTGTAAGGTGCAATGTGTGCTTTGAACTTTAGTAAAGTTTCTTTTATGAATGTTGATGTCCTTGCTTTTGGAACAGAGATGGTTCAGAATTGAGAGTTCGTCTTGGTAGATTTTTCCTTTGACAACTATGAAGTGTCCTTCCTTATCTTTTTTGATACCTTTTTGTTGAAAGTTGATTTTATTCAATATTAGAATGGCTACTCCAGCTTGTTTCTTGGGACCATTTGTTTGGAAAATGTTTTTACAGACTTTTACTCTGAGGCAGTATCTGCCTTTGTCACTAAGGTGCATTTCCTTTATGCAGCAAAATGCTGGGTCCTGTTTACATATTCAGTCTGTTAGTGTATGTCATTTTATTGGGGAATTGAGTCCATTGATGTTAAGAGATATTAAGGAAAAGCGATTTATTGCTTCCTGTAATTTTTTGTTCTTAGAGATGGAATTATGTTTTTGTGGCTATCTTCTTTTGGGTTTGTTGAAATAGGATTACTCTCTTGTTTCTTCTAGGGTGTAGTTTCCTTCCTTGTGTTGGTGTTTTCCATCTATTATCCTTTGTAGAGATGGATTTGTGAAAAGATATTGTATAAATTTGGTTTTGTCATGGAATATCTTGGTTTCTCCTTCTATGGTAATTGAGAGTTTTGTTGGGTATAGTAGCCTGGGCTGGCATTTGTGTTCTCTTAGGGTCTGAGAGAAGTCTGGTGTAATTCTGATAGGTCTGCCTTTTTATGTTACTTGACCTTTTTTGCTTACTGCTTTTAATATTCTTTCTTTGTTTTGTGCATTTGGTGTTTTGATTATTATGTGATGGGAAAATTTTCTTTTCTGGTTCAGTCTATTTGGAGTTCTGTAGACTTCTTGTATATTCATAGGCATCTCTTTCTTTAGGTTAGGGAAGTTTTCGTCTACAATTTTGTTGAAGATATTTACTAGCCCTTTAAGATGGGAATCTTCACTCTCTTCTATACCTATTATCCTTAGGTTTGGTCTTCTCATTATGTCCTGGATTTCCTAGATGTTTTAGGTTAGGAGCTTTTTGCATTTTGCATTTTCTTTGACTGTTGTGTTAGTGTTTTCTATGGTATCTTCTGCACCTGAGCTTTTCTCTTCTATCTCTTGTATTCTGTTGGTGACACTTGCATCTATGACTCCTGATCTCTTTCCTAGGTTTTCTTTCTCCAGGGTTGTCTCCCTTTGTGATTTCTCTATTGTTTCTATTTCCATTTTCAGATCCTGGATGGTTTTGTTCAATTTCTTCACCTGTTTTCTTTTGTTTTCATGCAATTCTTTAAGGGATTTTTGTGTTTCCTCTTTAAGGACTTCTACCTGTTTACCAATGTTCTCTTGCATTTCTTTAAGTTATTTATGTCCTTCTTAAAGTCCTCTGTCATCATCATGAGAAGTGATTTTAAATGCAAACCTTGCTTTTCTGGTGGGGTAGCCAGGATTTGCTATGGTGGGAGAACGGGGTTCTGATAATTCTAAGTAGCATTGGTTTCTGTTGCTTATGTTCTTGTGCTTGCCTCTTGCCATCTGGTTATCTCTGGTGCTACCTGCCTTTGCTGTCTCTGACTGGAGCCTGTCCCTCCTGTGATTCTGGTTGTGTCAGAACTTCTCAGAGTCCTGCTGTTTCTGTGATCCTGTGATTCTGGGATCCTGTAATCCTGAAATCCTGGGTGTATCAGAGCTCCTGGGAGTCATGCTGCCTCTGAATGTTGTGGGACTGTGATCCTGGGTGTGTTAGAGCGCCTGGGAGTTGAACTTCCTCTGGATGTTGTGGGTCTGGGTGCGGAGGCCAGCTCCCAAGGTCTGCTCAGAGCACAGGCTCAGACTGGAAGGAATCTGTGCCATTTGCTAGGCAGGGTTCCTGCATCTCTGGATCACTGGAGTCCCAGTTACTCCTGGTGTTGGGGTGGATGTTGTAGCCTCCTCACATGTGATCCTGGGCATGTCAGAGCACCTGGAAGTCAAACTTCCTCTGGATGTTGTGGGTCTGGGTGCAGAGCCAGCTCTCAAGGTCTGCTCAGGGCACAGGCTCACACTGGAAGGGTTACTTCAAATCTTAAAACAGCATGCATATATTACTTCTAAGTTTGAAGTTAGGTCTTCCACTTAGAGTCTCACCGGCTTTATACAGAGTGACAGTTGGAGCTACAACCTTATCTGTTATACAATTTTAGTTCCTTAGCCAGGCAGTGGTGGCACATGCCTTTAATTCCAATAATTGGGAGGCAGAAGCAGGCAGATCTCTGTGAGTTTAAGGCCAACCTGATCTACAGAGTGCATTCCAGGACAGCCAGGGCTACAACAGAGAAACCCTGTCTCAAAAAACAAAATAAAAAAGAGTTTAGTTTCTTACAGTTATAGGGCTTTCATCCTTTAGTTTTCTCTGATCTCCTGGAAGCCACATTCAGGCTCTAGCTTCCTGGCCCATGTCAGCTTCCATCCTCAAAGGCAAGACAAAGGAATATCTCTCCAGTCTATTATGATAATCCTATACATTGTAAAGTACTCCTGGGAACAACTAACTATACCACTGCCTTTGCATACAACAGAACAAAGGCAGGGTGTGTGTGCTCTATCCTATTGTATAATTATAGGCCTAATGACACTCAATTGAGAGGGATATGCATTAATATTTGGGAAACTAGGAAGCTATTATAGAATTTTCTCTCCTAAATTAAAGTTCTGGCATTTTTTGTCATCTGTAATATCTTACTAGATAATTTTTATCCACTGACATTTTCAAATACATGTTTTATATCTACAAGTTGTGTTTTGTCAGATGTAGGGGCATAGGTATGATACATAAATACAATTAGGAACATAATAAGTACTAAGTAGACAACTCACTAGTCATGTTTCTCCTTCTCCTGTGTGGGTCCCTGAGATCAAACTCAGGTCATCAGACTTGACATCCTGTGACTTCACCTCCTGAGTCATCGTGTGTGTGTGTGTGTGTGTGTGTGTGTGTGTTTATTCATTTTTCTCCCTGCCTTTACATGGTTTCGTTCAAGTATCTGAAATAACCAGGTGTAGTAGTAAACACCTGTAATCCCAGCACTTGAGAGATGGAGGCAGCAGAATCAGGGTTTCAAGCTCATCCTCAGTTACATAGTAAATTCAAAGTCAGCCTGAGAATGTGAATCACTGTCTCAAAATAACAACAAAGGTTAAACATAGTTGCAGTGGTTTTATTCTCTTTGTTTTCTGGCTGTCTCACCTGTTAGTTTCTGTCCTTTTATATTAACTGATGCTTTTGGAAACAGGATATTTTCCCATTTCTTGTGTCTAATATTATCATTCCCACCCTGGTCTCCATTCCTCAACAGCCTGAGAGGGAAGGCAAAGTGGGAATGACTGGGGGTAATGGAGACTCAGGGGACAGGTGAGTGCAGGAGAATCCAACTTCTCAGAAGACAGGCTTCATTGAGCAGCTTGTTTAATGAGGGGGGGAGGACAAGGGCCACTTAAACCTTTGGGGAGTAGGTAGAGGCTTTTAGGGTGAGTATACATCATTGGCTGGGACTGAGGTGCTGGGAATGCTTTACTTGCATGAAGAGGAATTCCAGATACCTGCTGGAAATTACCTTATAAGGAGAGAGGACATTTAAACTGTAAGCTGGGCACCATGCTTCCTGACTACCTCAACAGCAGCAGAGGTGGAGGCCAGAGGCTTCTGCACCAGGACTTGCAGGCCCTGGGCAGGGGAAGGAGGGCCTCGTTCCTAACACTCTCCAGATAGATGCTCCATACTGGCTTCCTAATACCTCAGCCCCACACACCAGCTATTGTTATTTGCCATCTTGTAATGTTTAAAATATTTGCAGGTTCATTTCAAAGTGATTTTTAAAGATTTTTTTGTATGATGTATCTGTTTTAGAATGTAATGAGAAATATAGCAGCCTTTTTTTAAAAAAAATCTCAATACTTAGATTTGGAAAGAAATGACAAAAATTCTCATATCTGCTTTTGAATTTCCCATCTCTTACAGTCTCACCTGTGGTGTGGCCTCTGGAAGCACTGCTATATGTGAGGCCAATGTAAACAAAATGGTAAATTGCATTAGTATTACTATAAAAGTTGTTTGATTTAAGCAACTCCCCCTTTAAAAAAAAAGACTCCAGGGTTTCCAGAGACCCCCTAATGGAAAAATTGAGAACTGTTAATCAAAATTTTCATACTGATTGGCATACATTATTACAGATTATTGCAGTAGGGTGTTATCTCCCTAATAATTTTATATTGTAAGGACTGATGTTGGCTCAAAGCTCCCAAGACCAAGTCTTTGGAACAAAGGTGATTTATTTTTCCCAGAGGGATAAAGAACAGAGAATAAGAAACAAAGAGAGGACAGGGAAGAAGAGGAAAGGAGGAAGGGAAAGGGGACAGGAATTTTGTCCCAGAGATGGGGACACAGGACTGACACTGGATAGAGAAGAGACAGACATGGCTCATAGGAAAAATGACTGTTTATAAAGGTACAAGTGGAAGTCCTGTGTTGGGATGAGGTGTTTAATTTTTTTTATTTTCTAAGTTTTTTTTATTTACATTCAAAATCATTTCCCCTTTCCCATTTACTCCCTCCCTGAAAGTCCCATAAGTCCCCTTCCCTCCCTCTTTTCCCCATTCAACCCCCTCTCGCTTCTCTGTCCTGGCATTCCCCTATATCCAGTCTTTCCAGGACCAGGGGTCTCTCCTTCCATCTTCTTGGAAATCTATTGATATGCAAATTATGTCTAGGGTATTCCTAGATTCTGGGTTACTATCCCCTTATCAGTGACTGCATACCATGTGTGTTCTTTTGTGATTGGGTTACCTCACTAAGGATGATATTTTCAAGATCTGACCATTTGCCTAGGAATTTCGTGAATTCATTGATTTTAATTGCAGAATAGTATTCCATTGTGTAAATATACCACATCTTCTGAATCCATTCCTCCGTTGAGGGACATCTGGGTTCTTTCCAGCTTCTGCTTATTATAAATAGACTGCTATGAACATAGTGGAGCATGTGTCCTTATTGCATGCAGGTAAAGGCTCTGGGTATATGCCCAGGAGTGGTATTGTCGGATCCTCCGGGAGTGTCATGCCCAGTTTTCTGAGGAACTGCCAGACTGCTTTCCAGAGTGGTTGTACCAGCTTGCAATTCCACCAGCAGTGGAGGAGTGTTCCTCTTTCTCCACATCCTCACCAACAACTGCTGTCTCCTGTGTTTTTTATCTTAGCCATTCGGACTGGTGTGAGATGGAATCTCAGGGTTGTATTGATTTGCATTTCCCTAATGACTAAGGATGATGAACATCTCTTTAGGTGCTTCTCAGCCATTAGATATTCTTCAGGTGAGAACTCTTTGTTTAGCTCTGTACCCCATTTTTAATAGGGTTGCTTGCCTCTCTGGAGGATAACTTCTTGAGTTCTTTGTATATATTGGATATTAGCCCTCTGTCGGATGTAGGGTTGGTAAAGATCATTTCCCAGTTAGTTGGTTGCCGCTTTGTCTTTTTGACAGTGTCTTTTGCCTTGCAAAAACTTTGTAATTTAATGAGGTCCCATTTGTCAATTCTTGATCTAAGAGCATAAGCTATTGGAGTTCTATTCAGGAAATTCTCCCATGTGCCCATATGTTCAAGCTTCTTCCCTAGTTTCCCTTCTATTAGTTTCAGTGTGTCTGGTTTTATGTGGAGGTCCTTGATCCACTTGGAATTGAGCTTAGTGCAAGGAGATAAGAATGGGTCAATTTGCATTCTTCTGCATGTTGACCTCCAGTTGAGCCAGCACCATTTGTTGAAAAGGCTATCTTTTTTCTACTGGATGGTTTTAGCTCCTTTGACAAAGATCAAGTGACCATAGGAGTGTGGATTCATTTCTGGGTCTTCAATTCTGTTCCATTGATCTACATGCCTGTCACTGTACCAATACCATGCGGTTTTTAACACTATTGCTCTGTAGTACAGCTTGAGGTCCGGGATACTGATTCCCCCAGAGGTTCTTTTACTCTTGAGAATAGTTTTAGCTATCCTGGGTTTTCTGTTATTCCAGATGAATTTTTGAATTGCTCTTTCTAACTCTATGAAGAATTGAGTTGGGATTTTGATGGGGATTACATTGAATCTGTATATTGCTTTTGGCAAGATGGTCATTTTTACTATATTAATTCTGCCAATCCATGAGCATGGCAGATTTTTCCATCTTCTGAGGTCTTCTTCAATTTCTTTCTTCAGAGACTTGAAGTTCTTGTCATACAGATCTTTCACTTGTTTGGTTAGAGTCACGCCAAGATACTTAATATGGTTTGTGGCTATCGTGAAGGGTATCATTTCTCTTACTTCTTTCTCAGCCTGCTTATTCTTTGAGTATAGGAAGGCTACTGACTTGCTGGAGTTGATTTTATATCCAGCCACTTTGCTGAAGTTGTTTATCATCTGTAGGAGTTCTCTGATGGAGTTCTTTGGGTCGCTTAAGTATACTATCATATCGTCTGCAAATAGTGATAGTTTGACTTCTTCCTTTCCAATTTGTATCCCTTTGATCTCCTTTTGTTGTCTAATTGCTCTAGCTAGAACTTCAAGTACTATATTGAAAAGATATGGAGAGAGAGGGCAGCCTTGTCTAGTCCCTGATTTTAGTGGGATTGCTTCAAGTTTCTCTCTATTTAGATTGATGTTGGCTACCGGTTTGCTGTAAATTGCTTTTACTATGTTTAGATATGGGCCTTGAATTCCTGATCTTTCCAAGACCTTTAGCATGAAAGGATGCTGAATTTTGTCAAATGCTTTCTCAGCATCTAATGAGATGACCATGTGGTTTTTTTCTTTGAGATTGTTTATATAGTGGATTACATTGATGGATTTCCTTATATTGAACCATCCCTGCATCCCTGGGATGAAGCCTACTTGATCGTGGTGAACGATCGTTTTGATGTGTTCTTGGATTCAGTTGGAAGGATTTAATCGAGTATTTTTGCATCGATGTTCATAAGAGAGATTGGCCTGAGATTCTCTTTCTTTGTCGGATCTTTGTGTGCTTTTGGTATTAGCGTAATTGTGGCTTCATAGAACAAGTTGGGTAGTGTTCCTTCTCTTTTTATTTTGTGGAATAGTTTGAAGAGTATTGGTGTTAGGTCTTCTTTGAAGGTCTGATAGAATTCTGCACTAAAACCATCTGGACCTGTGCTTTTTTTGGTTGGAAGACTTCCAATGACGACTTCTATTACTTCAGGGGTTATAGGACGGTTTAGATGGTCTATTTGATCCTGATTTAATTTTGGTATTTGGTATCTGTCAAGGAAATTGTCCATTTCCTCCAGATTTTCTAGTTGTGTTGAATACAGGTTTTTGTAGTAGGATCTGATGATTTTTTGAATTTCCTCAGTTTCTGTTGTTATCTCTCCCTTTTCATTTCTTATTTTATTAATTTGGATACTGTCTCTGTGCCCTCTGGTTAGTCTGGCTAAGGGCTTATCTATCTTGTTGATTTTCTCAAAGAACCAACTCCTCGTTTTGTTGATTCTTTGTATGGTTTTATTTGTTTCTACTTGATTGATTTCAGCCCCGAGTTTGATGATTTCCTGCCTTCTACTCCTCTTTGGTGTATTTGCTTCTTTTTGTTCCAGGGCTTTCAGGTGTACCATTAAGCTTCTAGTGTATGCTGTCTCCCGTTTCTTTTTGGCGGCACTCAGGGCTATGAATTTTCCTCTTAGCACTGCTTTCATTGTGTCCCATAAATTAGGGTATGTTGTGCCTTCATTTTCATTAAATTTCAAAAAGTCTTTGATTTCTTTCTTTATTTCTACCTTGACCAAGTTATCATTGAGTAGAGCATTGTTCAGCCTCCATGTGTATGTGGGTTTTCTTTTGTTTTTGCTGCCATTGAAGACCACCCTTATTCCATAGTGATCTGACAGGAGGCATGGGATTAGTTCTATCTTCTTATATCTGTTGAGGTCTGATTTGTGACCAATTATATGGTCAGTTTTGGAGACGGTACCATGAGGTGCTGAGAAGAAGGTGTATTCTTTTGCTCTAGGATGAAATGTTCTATATATATCTGTTAGTTCCATTTGGTCCAAGGCTTCAATTAGATTCACTGTGTCCCTGTTTAGTTTCTGCTTTCCTGAATGATCCATTTCAGAGAGCAGGGTGTTGAAGTCACCTACTATTATTGTGTGCGGTGTGATGTGTGCTTTGAGCTTTAGTAAAGTTTCTTTTACGAATGAGGGTGCCCTTGCATTTGGAGCATAGATATTCAGAATTGAGAGTTCTTGTTGGTGGATTTTTCCCTTGATCAGTATGTAGTGTCCTTCTGTGTCTTTTTTGATGACTTTAGGTTGAAAATCAATTTTATCTGATATTAGGATGGCTACTCCGGCTCGTTTCCTGGGTCCATTTGCTTGTAAAATTGTTTTCCAGCCTTTTACTCTGAGGTAGTGTTTGTGTTTGACACTGAGGTGCGTTTCCTGCATGCAGCAAAATTCTGGGTCCTGTTTATGTATCCAGTCTGTTAGTCTATGTCTTTTTATTGGGGAATTGAGACCATTGATATTACGAGAGATTAAGGCATAGTGATTATTGCCACCTGCCATTCTTGATGCTATCTTCATGTTTGAGTGGTTATCTACTTTTGGGTTTGATGCAAGAAGGTTACTATCTCATTTTTTCCAGGGTGTTGTTTCTCTCCTTGTATTGGCGGTTTCCACCTATTATCCTTTGCAGGGCTGGGTTTGTGGAAAGATATTGTGAAAATTTGGTTTTATCATGGAATATCTTGGTCTCTCCATCTACGGTGATTGAGAGTTTTGCTGGGTATAGTAGTCTAGGCTGGCATTTGTGCTCTCTTAGTGTCTACATGAGATCTGCCCAGGATCTTTTGGCTTTCATAGTCTCTGGTGAGAAGTCTGATGTGATTCAGATAGGTCTTCCTTTGTATGTTACTTGGTCCTTTTCTCTTACTGCTTTTAATATTCTTTTTTGTTTAATACATTTGATGTTTTGATTATTATTTGACGGGAGGTATTTCTGTTCTGGTCCAGTCTGTTTGGAGTTCTGTAGGCTTCTTGTACGTTCTTCGGCATCTCTCTCTTTAGGTTAGGGAAGTTTTCCTCCATAATTTTGTTGAAGATGTTTACTGGCCCTTTAAGTTGCAAATCTTCACTCTCATCTATACCTATATTCCTTTGGTTTGGTCTTCTCATTGTGTCCTGGATTTCCTGGATGTTTTGGGTTACACGTTTTTTTGCATTTTGCATTTTCTTTGACTGTTGAGTCGATGCTTTCTATGGTATCTTCAGCACCTGAGATTCTTTCTTCCATCTCTTGTATTCTATTGTTGATGTTTGCATCTATGACTCCTGATTTCTTCCCAAGGTTTTCTATCTCCAAAGTTGTCTCCCTTTTTGATTTCTTAGTTGTTTCTACTTCCTTTTTTAGATCCTGGATGGATTTTCTGAGATCTTTCACTTGTTTGTTTGTATTTTCCTGTATTTCTTTAAGGTATTTTTGCATTTCCCCTTTCAGGATTTCTGCCTGTTGACCCACGTTCTCCTGTATTTCTCCAAGCGATTTTTGTGTTTCCTCCTCATGGGCTTCCATCTGTTGATCCATCGTCTCCTGCATTTCTTTAAGCAGTTCTCTTGTTTCCTTTGTAAGGGCATCTGTCCATTGATTCATTTCTTTAAGCAATTTTTGTGTTGCCTCCCTATGGGTATCCATCTGTTGACCCATATTCTTCTGTATTTCTTTATGAAATTTTTGTGATTCCTTTGAAAGTGCATCTACCCGTTGATTCATTTCTTTAAGCGATTTTTGTGTTGTCTCCTTGTGGGCCTCCATCTGTTGATCCATGTTCTTCTGCATTTCTCTAAGTGATTTTTGTGTTTCCTTTGTAAGGGCTTCTAACCGTTGATTCATGGTCTCCTGTAATTCTTTATTAGATTTATTTGTGTCCTTCTTGTGATCCTCTAATAGCATCATGAGAAGTGATTTTAAATCCAGATCTTGTCTTTCGGGTGTGGTGGGGTATCGAGGACTTGCTGCAGTTGGAGAGTTGAGTTCGGATGGTACCATATTACTTTGATTTCTGTTAGTAACGTTCCTACGTTTGCCTTTTGCCATCTGGTTACCTCTGATGTTAGTTGGTCCTGCTGTCACTGGCTGTTGGTTGGACCTCCTGTGAGCCTGCAAAGCTATTTCTGGGCCCCCTGATTACCGGGATTCCCCTGGCACCGATTTCTGGGGCCTGCCCTGCTCCTGAGTGACTTTGGAGCCCTGATGTGCCTTGCCCCAAGTGATGTTATCTTGGGGAATCCCTGCACATCCAAAGGCTCAGAGTAGTGGATTCCCGGAGCAGAGGTCGCCGAAGGGAGGCTGGTAGGCTCCCGCCCTGTGCAGGGGTATGTGATCTCTCCCAGAGAGGGGGGGAGAGGGGGCGTCCCTCTGCAGGGCAGAAGTCCCACAGCAGGGCTGGAGCATCGGTTACTGCAGACCTGCCCAGCTCTTGGGAGCAGGGTACACACAAGCCGCCTGAGACCCAAGGGATATTATGCCTGTCTGTCTCTGAGCCTGGGGGTCCCAGCTGCCCTGGTGCTGGAGCAAAGATGGTGGAGTGCACTCTGCACTCTCTCAGAGGCGCAGGTCAGTCTCCAGGGGGGATGGCCCACAGCAGAGCTGGCGCCCAGACGACCACAGCGCTGTCTCCGCTCTTGGGAGCAGATGGAAGCCCCAACAAGCCGTGTCCCAAGCGATGTTATATTGGGGGAACCTGGATACCTGTCTCCTCAGTGCCGTCGATCCAGGAACAGAGGTCGCCAAAGGGAAGCAGGTAGGCTCCCGCCCAGTGCGGGGGTGGGGGGTCCCTCTGCAGAGCAGAAGTCCCACAGCAGAGCTGGCGCGCTGGTTTCTGCAGATCTGCCCAGCTCTTGGAGCAGGTGAGACTGAAGCGATATTATTTATGCCTGTCTGTCTCTGAGCCTGGCGGTCCCACCTACCTGGACACTGGAGCAAAGATGGCAGAGTGCCGAGGTGTTTAATTTTAATTGTACATGTTTATTAGAGCAGCCAAAGTGGGCTTTTGATTGTTGGACTTCAATACTTTAATAGCTGGACTTTGGAAGCCAACATCAGGAGGAGGAAGTGACAAAATATGGCAGTGAACTTTGGTGGTAGCTTTAAGAATGTAATCTAATGGTTTTTAGCCAGGCAGAGGGGATGGGGAGAAGGGCAAGGCTTGCCAGAGCCATGCTCGCCATGCCCAGGCTGGCCAGAGGCCCTTCATTCCCACCTTTTTGTTTTATTATTACGTCTCTGGGTGTTGTGTAAGTGGGCTTCTTTGTCTCTGGCTGCTTCCTGACGACACTGGGACGTTGTCATTAGGGGTCCAAGGAATCTGGGTTTCTGGTCAAGGCCAAGAAGAGCAAGCAGTTTGGCTTTGTTGTACAGTAGGGAAGTGTGGGCGTGAGGCTGGGATAGGATGGAGATCCCAAAAACAGAGCTGGGCTGGCGTTGCTCAAGCAATCTGTACTTGATTTGAAATCTGTTGGGACAGATGGACTAGGGGCTGGGCTGAAGTTAAAGAATTTAGAGAATTTTTTTCTCTTGGATGTCTATTTGAAACTTTTAGGTTCCTAAGTCCTAGTAGTTGCGAAGAGGAATCCCAAGACCAGAGAAGAGATGCCACTCATAGGAAAAGGCAGTAGGCAGGGAAACTTGGTTCAGGAGTGTTTAACTGGAGTTTTGAGAGTTCTTCAGAAGAGTCAGGAGAATTTAGATTGACTATATAAGGATAATTGGGAAACAATTATTATTTGAAAGTAGGTTTGGTTGTGTTGGGGAGAACACAATTTGAGAGTCCCTTTGTTACATCAGAGTACTCTTTCCTGGAGCACTTAAGTAGATTTTGAAATGGAGATACTTTAAGAATGTGGACGAATCAGGAGGCTCTTGGCAAACTGACATGGAGGGGTCTGTAACAGATTTGGGGGTGGTGGGGAAATGTTGAGAGAACTTGGCTTTGGTTCCCAAAGTGGGACTTAGGTGGTTAGAGGACAAGCAGTCAGTAGAAGGGGTGGGGCGTAGCAACTGGCAATTAGCAATTGTCTTTATGAGAATGGAGGCCCCAGTCTAATATGGCTGTCTGACAGGAAGGAGCTGCCAACTGTATAAGAAAATGTAGGCAGAAGTAGCTGAAGGACCTTGCTGTGTATGAGAGGAATGGTGTAGGAGGACTTCGAGCATTTTTGCCAGGAATGAAGAGGATCTGGGGAACCTTGGGGCAGAGATAAGTGTGGATGAATTGCAGGGGAAGATAGATAAGAAATGGAACTGATGAGTTTTCAATAAAAAGAAGTTTGGAGAGATAAAATTTCTATAAAGGACTGATTGAGTCCTTTGTAAGTGAGGAGTTGAGGGAGAGAGTGGTGGGGAGAGACTGAGAGGGGATCCTGGAGGGTCTGTCTTTGCCTTCAGTTTTAGCAGCTGGGGGAACTGCAGTACTCTGGAACACTAGAGCTATTTGTTCAATTTAGAGGTAGCAGAGAGGCTGTGGCAAGAGTAGATAGACAAAGAGTCAGCCATAGATGGTGTTGTTTAGTTTTGAAGAGGCAGGTGACAGGAGAAAGAGTCAGTCTTATGCCTTCACTTATAAACTGTGGATGAATTTCACTTGAAAAAATGTAATATTATTAGCATTTCATGAAATGCGTGAGTTTAAATATCTCAGAAGCTCAGAAGCGAAACCCGAGTGTGCTGCCGTTCTTTCCAGATTGAATGTGTGCAGGCAGGAATCCCATCCTGGCCCTGAGTGCCCTGCTTTGCAGACCAGCTCCTGCCCATAGGTGTGAACTTCCTGATAATTTGGACATGTTTTTATGTTCTTGAAGATCAGCTAGACTCATTATTCCTCTTTGGTAGACTTGGTCTCAATTCTCTTGCTCCATTATTATAAGTCTTCACTGTCCATGTTCTCCTATCAGTTAAACAAAATTCACTTATCTGGTACTTGTTTTGTGACACACATGTTGAAGCACTATGCAGGTAATGACAAGTCAAAGCTCTGTACTTAAAACGCTTCCTTTAGAGCCAGCATGGTGGTTCACACCTGTAATCCCTATACTTGAGAGATGAGGTACAAGGACCACCACAGGTTCAAGGCCAGCCTGTGCTGCATTATGGGTTCCAAGCTTGCCTGGGCTACAAAGTGAGACATTGTCTCAAACAAACAAACAAACAAATCTGTGACTCTAATTGAGAGTATATTTATATTTTATTGAAGCTGGTTTATAAGCAAAGGTTATAAGGCCGGTCCTTTCCTTCTGAGACCTTCCATGGTAAGCCAGAGAACTGCAGCAGATCTGTAAGCTTCACCTCCATGCTGAGCTGTAGGATCATAATAAGATTTGTACAGTCTAGAGAGAGAAGGGAGCTTAGAGGAAAGAACCCGAGAAGTCGAGAAGATAATGCTGAGATGACTTGGATGTCGTACATGTCTGGCAGGGATTGGAGAGAAGTGACATTTGAGGAATCCGTGTTTGTGTCTTTTCTATCCTACAGATATTGAGAGAATAAACCTTCCCCAAGAAAAATCTGAGATTCAAAGAGCTTCACACTTACCTAACAAGCCTCCTGCCCGAATAGGGAGAAGTCCATGGACTCCAGCAGTCCACTATGGAAGGTCAACCAGGAGAGAAAAGAAACCCCTACCACAAACTGTTCAATCTGTCAAAGACCCCAAGAAGAAGCCAGTGCCATTCAAGAACACGGTGAAACCACTAACTAAGGGCTTTCAACACACCAAAACCTCTGCCAGGGAAACTTCCTTTCAAACCCCAGGGCCCACCTTGAAGGGGGGTGTAGCGGCAGGACCCTACACAGAGGACTTCCACCAAAACACTCCCATGTTGGACAATTCTGAAGAAAGCTCTGGTACATTAGAGTCCATCACTTCCAATATCTCCTATGAGATGCCTTTAAAGAAGAAATAGCCGTGTACCCTTCTTTTTCTCTTCTCTAAGTATGGTGATGGTAGGGTGTGGTCACGGAGGCTTTCAGGAGCAGCACTCTGGCCCAGCTCCTCTACGGGATGCCCTTCAGGAGACAGTCCAGGACAAACAGTGGCACACAGTCACAGTCGTGGACCTGGAGCCGGTTGCTCTCTGGGTTTGCAAGGCCGTCTCATCTTATGCTTCTGTTGTACTTCCTGCTGAAGGAGTGTCTAGTCCTGTCAGCTTACAATAAAGGCAATCTCTCAGGAAGCCAGTGTGTTGTCTGCCCCTCTGTGGTCACCGAGGCTGAGGAAGGCTGTGGGATGGCGCGGCAGTGACATTTTCCTAAGTCAGGGAAGGAGAGGTGGCATAGACATGAGTTCTCATAGGCAGAGCTCTCACCCCACACTCGTTCCCTGATCTGTGTGCAGTGGGTTGCTCCATGATGCCTGGGGTTCACCACATTCCTGGGGGCCATAAGCAGAGGCCCTCAGCCTTGAGTGAAATTTAGAACTGGATCCCTGTCAGCATAGAGAAAAGAGAGGCAGGCCCAGGATCCAGGAAGTACAGGATTAAAAAATTAAAAATAAAAGAAACACCATTAATCAGACCTATGCATGCGCTCTAGAGTCTGTCACTAAACATACACGTTGACATTTCCCTCAGAGAGGAGCCAATCTATAACAAGAATCAAAATAAGTATAAATATTTGTTAAGTGCAGATATTTAATTCTTCAAAGTTGGTGGCAAAATATGACGAACTAAATAAACTTACTGAGACAGTAAGAGTTCTTTGGATTCAGGACAGAGAGTTATTTTGGAATTAGAAGAAAGCTGGAATCTAGGGCCATAACTCAGTGGTAGAGCACTTACCACATGTGTGAGTCCCTAGGGCCCCTCTCAGTGCACAAGGAGGAGGCGGGGAACAAGATAATAACATTTGGTTGTGAAAGATAGGTTTTGTGTGTGTGTGTGTGTGTGTGTGTGTGTGTGTGTTGTAATCTTAAAATGGAGTTTTGCTAAGAGTTGCCAAGATTGGTCATACTTGCAATCCTCCTGCCTCAACTTCCTGGGGATCTGGGGTTATAGAGCTGTATCCCCATTTCCGGACAACAGTCTTTGTTCTCTCTCTCTCTCTCTCTCTCTCTCTCTCTCTCTCTCTCTCTCTCTCTCTCTCTCTGTGTGTGTGTGTGTGTGTGTGTGTGTGCATACACACACTTGCATGCATATGCTTGTAGAGGCCAAAAGATAACGTTGCCATCATTTCTCAGGAGCTGTCTTTCTTGTCTCTCAGTGGCCAGGAGCTCACCAATTAGGCTAGGATAGCTGGGCAGCAAAGCCAAGAATCCTTCCCCAGGTTTAAAGGAGCATGAGTCACCACACACCACACCTAGCTTTTACTCCTTCCTTCTTTTCTTTTTTTTTAAAAAAAATTATTTTTATTATTTTTAAAATTATATTATTTATTATATTTATATTATTGGTGTGTGTGTGCGTGGAAAGGGGTGAGTGCTAGTGGCAGCCGGAAGCATCAGATCCCTTGGAGCTAGAGTTAAGTGGCTGCCTGATATGCATGCTGGGAATTGAACTCCAGTCCTCTGGAGTGATCTTACCCATGGAGCCTTCACCAGTTCAACATACGAGGTTTGATTTTGTTTTATTTTTAGTACGCTCTGAGATAGAACTCAGGTCTGCATGCCTGCCAAAGCAAGCACTTTACAAACAGAATCATTTCTACAACCCTTACATTTACTTATTGCTTTAAAAAAAATCATCATAAATGACCAGACAGGTGACACACAACTAAAACCAGTACTCTAGAATCAGAGACAGGGGGATTGTGAATCAGAAGACATCTTGGAGTACTTACTGAGTTCCTGCCTCAAGTAAATAAATAAAAGTTATAATAAAATACACATAGCAAAGTTGATTATTTTAACCATCTTTAGGTATTTATGTCCTGGGACATTAAGTGCATTCACATAGTTGTAAATTACTACAGTTCATATCCAAAACTTGCACAATATACTGAATGGGCATAAACAAATAAACAGACAGAGACCACAAAACAACTAGAAGAATGTGTGAGGGAAGTCTCTTTTTGAGCTCTGTCTGAGCAATGACTTTTTAACTATGACACCAAGAACACGAGTAACAGAACCAAGAATAGATAAGTGGTTCTGTGTCAAACTAAAGCTTTTGCACAGCAAAGGAAACAATCATCGTGTAGACAACCTGTGCACTGGGAGGAGCTGCTGTTGTCGCACTGTTAGTAAGAGGTTAATAGCCACAGTTTTTAAGGAACTAAACTCAGTAGCAAGAAAGAGCTGATTTAAATGGACAAAGTACTCAAACAGACATTTCTCAAAAGAAGACATATTGCTGACTGATTGACGTAAGCAAAGGTGGTCAGTATCCCTAGCACTAGAGAAATGCAAATGAAGCCCTCAATGTGACACTGCCTCATGTATGTTGTCAACTTGACACACTGAGAATCACTTGGACCAGGAGTCTCAATGAGAGATGGTTTATTTAGATTAGGTTGGCCTATGGGATTGCTTTGATCACATTAGTTGAGAAGGAAAGACCTGCCCAGTGTAAGCAGCATCATTCCCTGGGCAAAGGGACCCTGACAGTATAAGAGTGGAGAAAACAAACTGAATGCTAGTATGCGTGTAGTAATTCACGGTTTGGTCTCGACTGTGATGTAACATGGCTAGTTCCTTCAAGTTCCTACTGCCTTGACTTCTCAAAATGATGGATGGTAACCTGGAATTGTCAGGCAAAAACAATATCAACAACATTACAGAAACGGGAAATTAAACTAAAATAATGACTACTATAGAAAGAAGAAAGATAACAAGAAGGTGGAAAAAAAGGTGGAAAAAGGAAAACCCTGTGTACCGTTGGTAAAAATATAAATAATACAGCCTGTGCACAAAGAAGTTTGGATGCTCCTCAGAAAACCAGAACTGCCACTTGCTTCAGCAATCCTGCCACTGACCAGATGTTCAAAGAAAGTAAAATCAGTACAGAAAGCAACAGTCTATATTCTCCTGTCCAACACAGCACTACTCACTAACAAAGACATGGGGTAACCTAAATGCCTGTCCATAGGTAGATTAGTAAAAATAATGTTCACACAGTGGAAGATCACTCAGTGCTAAAGAAAGATGACCTGGCCATCTGAGACAGCGTGGATAAGCTTGAGGATGGTACACTAAGTGAGATAAACCAGACCTAGAAAGACATGGCCAACCTCGCTTGGAAAATCTAAAAGTCAGCAGTGGGTGATTGCTAGGTGTCTGGGAGCTAGGAAGCAGGTATCAAAGAGACAAAGTTACACTGAAATTGGAATAGACAGCAGCGTGACTCTAGTTAGCAATGTTGTAGACTTGCAATTTGGAAAGAGTATGTCTTAAGGGTTCTTATCACACACACACACACACACACACACACACAATCAGAGGCATGATTTACATATTTATTTTGTTGAAACAGGGTCTCACATAGCCCAAGCTCACCTCAAATTTGCTGTGTAGTTGAGGCTGCCCTTAAACTTCTGATCCCTCAGCCTCCACCTCCCAAGTGCTTAGATTAGAGGTTTATGCAACAATTCCTAGCTCCTGTATGGTAATTGTCTTAACTGTGGTGATTATGCCACATTGTGTGAATACATAACAAATGAAGTTGGACTCCTTGAATTTGTATGCTTCTTATGTCCCCACCTTTTCTCAGTCCCTGATAATTGCCATTATTTCTATCTCTAATGAACTTTATTACTTTTAAGTGTTTTTGAATGTATTAAATACCATATTATTCTCCTTCTAAGAATATGGCTTGTTTCACTCAGCACAGTACCTACCAGTTCACCCATATTGTGTTAGAAGTTGCTCACAGAAGTCAGAAGAAGGCATCAGATCCCTTAGAACTGGAGTTACAGATGCTTGTGAGCCATGATGAACATGCTGGGAATCGAACCCAGGTCCTCAGGAATTGTAGCCAGTGCTCTGAACCAGTGAGCTCTCTCTCCAGCCCCCTAGTTCTTAATATTTTTTTTAAAATGAGCTACTGTTGCATTCAAACTAGACTTGGACCTAGTAACAATCTTCAGACATGTACTCTTCATTTTATTTAAATTGGTGAGCTTATTAGACTGTGCTTCACTATTCAGCATTGAATGATACCATGAAAGACATTTCATCTACTAAATACGTTGATATTCCTGCCTGCCTAAAAAGGAAAAGAGTATAACAACAAAATGACCTGGAAGGCTGAGGAGACGGCTCCGTTGGTGAAGTGCTTACTGAACAAGCATGAGACTGCATATGTACCCCTAGCACTAGGGACATAGAAACAGGAGAATCCCTGGGGCTTACAGGGGACACCAGGTCCTCATAAGAGACTCTCTCAAAAACTGAGGTATCAGAGGGCTGGGAACATAGCTCAGTGATAGAGCATTTGCCTACCATGTGAGGTCCTCAGTTCAACTTCCGGCACTGAAAAAAACATCTTCCCGAGGAATAACACTCGAGTGGACCTCTGGCCCTTGTACACTTGTGGATACACACAAATATTTTGAAAGTAATTCAGTGCTGATATTTCTTGGTTTTATCTCCTTGGTCTTAGTGTCACTTTTTAATACCTAATCTCTTTGTTTTAATATCTTAGCCATGTCAATTACTTACAATGTACTCTGCTTGTCCATGAAGCTATCTGTACCTGTTGGTTTTTTTCATAATAAAGTAATGGGCTTATTTCTTCAGTAGTTTATATCTTTCAAGGAAGTTTTAAAAATCTGCTCCAAGAGCTCAGATCTATTAATATGGTATGTTTTAGTCCCCCTTTTCATATTTACATATTCTGAGTTCTTCTGTTATTTAATTTTGTTTATTTTTTGACATAGGGCCTTACCGTGTGGCCCAAGATGGGCTCAAACTCACAATCCTCCTGCATCTGCATCCTGAGTGCTGGGATTAGAGTCATTTGTCACTGTGCTCAGTTTTTATTCTCTTTTAATATCTGTCCTATCTATTCTGATTTCTCCCCTGAAATACTGGTATGCTGTGCCCTTTTGGTTTTTTCTTATCAGCCTAACTAGAGTGTAATCAGTTTGCTCATCCTTCAAAGACTCAGCTATGGGTTTTGGTTCTTCTCTTGTCATCATTATTTCCTTTCTTCTGAATTAGATTTGGTTGGCTCCTCTTTTCCTACAGCCTTCTTAAATACTGTTTCCACAATCCCCTCGGTCACATGATGCTGTTATTATAGTTGGAAAGTGAGCATCTCTCTAAAATCCCCACATGGGAACCTAGTACCCAATGTGGTTGTATTCAGAAGTGAGTATTTGCAGGAAGAGATTGAACATGAACACTCGGCCCATGGAGTTCCAAACATGGGAAGGTTTGATGCTCTTATAAAAGAAGCTGAACATAACTTCCTCACTTTTTTTTTGTCTTTCTCTTCCCCCTGCCTCCGTGAATATATAGATTTACCTCATTCGGAGAATATAACAGACATATCAGAAAATGCAGATGTCTCTAACCGGAAGCCAGTAGTAGAACCTTAGTCTGTCGGTTTACGCTAGGTAAGCTGCTCCTTTTTATAAATTCCCTTACCTGTGATATTCTTTTAGAGCCTTGGGAAGAGATAGTGACTGTTGTGGATTCATTTTCATTCTTTTGAGCATCTTTTCTAATTTCCTTTACTTTAATAAAGCATTAAAAATACATTATATTTGAACGTATTTACCGTGTGTGTGTGTGGAGGGGGATAAGTGTGCATGCCCCATAGCATGTATGTGGCATCCAGGAGACAACCCATAGAGGCTGGTTCTCTTCTTCCATCTTATGTGTTTGGGGAGGGGGACGTTGAACTGAGGCTGTCAGAGTTGGCTAATGTAATAAGGTGGCCCATACAAGTTCTTATTCACATTTCAGACAGCTAAAGTATTTTGTTCTTCAGAATCCTCCAGCCTTTACAGGTCTTGTGCCTACTTTGGGGAACTATAAGATTATCACACTGTGTACTTCCCCAGAGGAAGAGCACAGACTGCACTATGCTTCCTACCCACTCGAGTTCTTGTTGAACAGGACCACCTTGAGACCTTGCCCCTCCTGATCCATGAAACATCCAACCAATTGCGCTGCAGCTCTGTACACTCAACTCTGAAGCCACAGGAGGCATTTGGACAGCTCAGAGAAGTCCCCAGCAAACAGTCGCATGGCCTCTCCCACTGCCCTGAGGACAATGAGATACCCCAGGCCTGAAAGGCTCTGTCCTCCAGAGTCCCCACAAAACTACCAAGCAGACCTTCCTGAATGGCATGTGCAACACTCCTTCGCCTTTGAGGAGCAGCTGAGCAGCCTGTTCTCAACTTAGCCTATTGTTGCCTGAGCAGGTTAGCATGGAAGAGCAGTAAGGTCGACTTATGGAACCTTAGATCTTAATATCCTGCCTAATGGAGCTGCATCTGAGTTATCACTACAATCTAACAATGTCTTCATCCAAGGCTGTGATGTCTTATGTCTTTGTTAATGTGGATTACAGCTAAGGAAGGGACACAGGCACTGAGTCAAAGAATCCGTGATAGACTAATCAACAAAGCCCATTTTCTACAGACGCCACAATTACAGGCCAGATTTGGTAGCAGATAGCTATAAACCCAGTATTTAGGAGTCAGGAGCAGGATGATTGCAACAAATTTTGAAATAGTCTGGTCTATACAGCAAGTTCTGTGCCTATCGGTGCTATATAATGAAACTCTACCTCAGAAAAGAAAAGCCACTGTCTAATGTTGATAAAGGCAGCTATTGATCCATAATATTCTTTCTTATAGGGATATAAAAAGGATGATAAAAACAAGCACTGTAATTCCTCAAGAGTAGCAGAATAACTCTCTAGCAAAAGACCCCAGTGGAAAAGAGAATAAACAGATTATCTAAAAAGAATTCAGAGAGTGAGCTCAAAGAAATTTAGATTCTTAGTGAGATAAGAAATTACAAGAAGACAGTTCATAGCTTGAATGAAAGAGTCATCAGGGAGATATATCATACAAAAAAGACCCAGTAAGAAATATTGGATTTAAAGAGCTCAAGAAATAAAATTTAAGACATGGTAAAGAACTTCAATGTAATTGATCAGATAGAAGAAATAATTTCTGAGATTAAAGTCCTGAAATAGTTTTAAAATGGAGAATACTTTGTGGATCTATGGGATAGCATTTTATAAGCAATTATGTGTTATAGGTGTTCCAGAGAAGGAGATGAGGGAAGGCATAGACAAATCCTTGTCTTTGGATAGAGAGATGGCAGAGCAGTTAAGAGCACTTGCTACTCTTGCAGAGGATCCATGTGGCTAAAGACCCTCTATAACTCCAATTCCAGGAAATTCAGTGTCTTCTTCTGGCCTCAGCTGGCGCCAAGCATGCACACAGCATGCATACATACATACGTTCAGGTAGTCATGTGCATAAAATCAAAGCTAAAACATTTTTAAAGAAATAAATGAAAAATCTCTTCAGTAAAACAATTGCTGGAATTATGGGGAAACTATCCACAAGGCCCAAGAAACTCAAAGGACCCTTCATAAATTTGACAGAAACCAACCTCTCCGATTTGTATTGTAGTCAAACTGCCAAAGGAACAAGACAAAATAAAAAAAAAAAAACTACCTCTAAAAACAGTAAAAGAAAAGCATTAGCATCTTAGAAGGTTAACAACAGACTTCTCAACAGAAACATTAAAGGTTGGAAGAAAATGGGTGTCTTAGAGTTTCTTTTGCTGTGAAGACACACCATGACCACAGCAGCTCTTATAAAGGAACATTTGATTGGGGCTGACTTACAGTTTCAGAGGCTCAGTCCATTATTGTCATGGCAGGAGGCGTGACATCATCAGGCAAACATGGGTCTGGAGAAGGAGCTGTGAGTTCTGCAACCTGATTAGCAGACAGCGGGAAGTGAATTGAGACACACTTCCTCCAGCAAAGCCATACCTCCCTATAATGCCTCTCCCATGAACCTATGGGGGCAATTTTTTCTCAAATCACCATGGTGGGATAGGTTCAAAGACCCAAAGGAAAAGAATGTCAAGTAAGAATAGCATGGCCAACAAAACTGTGCTAAAAACTGTGCTAAAACAAAACTGTGCAAAAAAAGTGAAGGAGAAAAACAGACTTCCAAGACAGCTAAAACCTGAAGGTGTTTATCATTACTAGACCAGCCTTACTAGAAATGCGAACAGAAATACAACAGAAGCAAAAGGAAAACAGCCATCACCAAAAAAGTACAAACCTCAGTCAGGCAGTGGTGTCGCATGCTTTTAATCCTAGCAGGCAGGAGGCAGAGGCAAGAGGATCTCTGAGTTGAAGGCCATCCTAGTCTACAGAGTGAGTTCCAGGACAGCCAGGGCTACACAGAGAAACTGTGGAGAGCAATGTTCCTTCCCCAGTAACAGTGCCTCTCTGTGAGACGCTGCCCCTTTAAGACAGAGAAACGGCAGAGAGAAGCTGCTCTGCAGAGAGCCGGCAGCTGCAGCGGCTTCTGCCCTGACCTTCGAACAGAGTTTTCTGAAAACATAGACATGGGCTCTAAGAATGTAAAAACAAAAGTTTCAAGCAGACAAAGTGACCAGGCTGAGGCAAAATTAGACGTAACAGTTCTCTGAATCACCCCCTGCCCCTCCTGCTACTGGGTTCTGAGGAAGACCACTAACTATCAACAATCTTATTGCAAAAATCCCTCTTGACCTGTAAATTTAAAAACATGACTTATAGCATGTCACCCCCATTGCAAGAAGGGTATAAAAGATGTATGCTTTCTTTGTTCAGGGTTGATTCTCCCTGCGAGGAGTTGCAACCCCACGTACATGGAATAAACAGACACCTCATGTTGTTACCGCAATGTCTCATCAGGTTGTGTTCTGAGGGGTTGTGAGTCTGAGCAGAGACCCTGGGGGGTCTCCTGAGTTACAACAAAACCCTGTCTCAAAAAACAAAACAAGACAAACAAACAAAACCCCAAACAAATGGAAAGTACAGAACTCAGCAGTAGAGTAGATGAATGAAAGGAAAAGGAACTCAAATCCCACGAATACAGAAACCCATCAGAGCACAAAGACGAACAAGAGAGGAAAAATGATATACACAACAACCAGAAATGACAGACATGTATCTTTAATTTTCAGTGATGATCTTGAATGCAAAAGGATTAAAGTCTCCATTTAAAGGATAAAGGCTGACTAAATCAATGTTTTAAAAACATTTTATTGTGTTTTGTGTTTAGATGCTTTGCTTGGTACCACATGCATGCCTTTTCCCAGTAGAAGCCATAAAAGGGCATCAGATCTCCTGGAACTGGACTTAGAGATGGTTGTGAATCAGATGGTGTGGATCACACACTAGAGATGGTGCTGGGATTCCAACAAGGGTCTCTAGGAGACCTGCCATTTGCACTTAACTGTGGAGTAATCTTTCCAGTTCCTGGCAATATAGATTTAAAAGCTATACTTAATGATACACTGCCTATGAGAAATGTCTCATACATAGGCTGAAAGTGAAGATACATAGGCTGAAAGTGAAGGGATGGGAAAAGACATACCATGTAAATGAAAACCAAAACGTGAACAATTATTTTACATAAAATAGACTACTTTAAAACAAATTAAAAGAAAGTCACTATTTAGAAATAAATGGATTGATCCAAGAAAAGGAAGTGTAATCATAAATGTCTATGTTCCCAGTGCTGGGGTAACACATTGCAAATAATAGACTTCAGTTGTAAAAGGGGACAGACTCCAATACAACACCCCATGTTCATCTATGAACAGATCATCCAGATACAAAATCAATAGACATTAGAATCCAACTCTGTAATAGACCAAATAGACCTAGGAGTTGCAAACATCATATCTAACATACTGAATATACCTTCCTCTTATCCACACACAGAGAACATTTTCCAAGATAGCTCATAGAAATTAGGCCAAAACAAGTCTCAACAAAATTTAAAAATTGAAGTCATAGCATATATTTTTCTTGGCCTCAATAAAACCTGTAATTAACAAGAGGATTTTTAGAGAAAGTACAAATACAAATCATGTATTTGTATTTATAAATCATGTGTTTGTATATACAAACGAAACAACATGCTATTGAGTCAATGAGTTACTGGAGAAACCAAAAGAGATTAATTTGAAAATCGAGACAACAATGAAAACAAACCCATGAATGTAGCAGAACCAGTACTGAGGGGGTTTTGAAGAAAGCAATAGCCACATTTAAAAAGAGAGAGAGTACAAATAAAAACCTATTAGCTGAAACTCAAGGCATTAGAAAAACTATAACAAAGCAAAACCTAAAGTTAGTAGAAGACAAGAAATTATAAAGATCAGTACAGAATTGAGACTAAAAGATATAAACAGTCAGGGAGTTCAAATTAGCTTCTTGAAAAGATAAAATACCCAAATTTTAAAGTTAGCAGTGAACATTGTTAAACATCATAACTTAGCACCACAGAAAGAAAGGGCTCACTGGAGCAGTAATGAACAATTATATGTAACAAACCAGAAGCCTAGAAGAAACAGACTTCTAGACATAGGATCCACTAAAATGGAACCATAAGGACACGGAAAACCTGAAATAACAGTGAGTAAAGGGATTGGATTGGAAGCGGAAGTCTCTTGTATTAACTCTCTAGTTGCTGTGACTAAATACCTGACAAAACAAAAACCTTTGATGCGGGAAGGGTTTATTTCAGCTCACGGCTCAAGGGATCCAGTCCATGTTGGCAGGAAAGGTGCAGTGGCTGGAGTTTGAGGCAGCTGGTCACATGGATGCCCAGTTTGGAAGCAGATAGTGATGAATGCTAGTGTTCAGCTAGCTTTCTCCTGGTTTGCCATCTGTCCTCCAGCCCAAGGCATGGTACCATCCACATTTAGGATAGGTCTTCCTCCCTCGATTAACCTGATTTAGAAAACCCCTTGGCAAACACACCCAGAGGTGTGCTTCCAAGGTCAAAGCTGAGAGTAGAGATTAACCATTCCATGTCCAAACAAAGAAAAGTCAGCGTCTGAATGGCTTTACTTCTGAATTTCACCAAACTTCCAAAAAACTAATACAACTTCTTCACAGACTATCCCAGTAAATTGAAAGGGATGGAGCCCTTCCAAACTCATTGTAAGAGGCTAGCATTACTCTGCATCTGAAGCTAGACAGGGCTACAACAACAATAAAAATTCAACACACCAATATTCCTGGCTAATATTAATTCATATTGGTGTAACCGGCTGCTCTCTAATTGCACTGGAGGCCTCCTCCACAAAAGGAAATGAACACCTGCAACTATAACCTTTGTCAAACACCTATGTCTGAGGATTTACGGGCTCAAAGGAGGAACATACCACCATTGTTTCCCTAGTTGGATATGTTGTCAAGCGTCCTTCTAAATATGCCCATTTTTATCCCTAGACTAGTGCCACCTTCTGTCTGGGCCACAGAAGTTTCTTTTTGCAAAGGGGAACAGATATGCAGAGACACAGAACTGGTCAAAGTGCTGAGAATAATTGACTGTTTGTGATTATCCCTGAATGAGACATTTATTTCTACCCCTCGAGACTCAGAAACATCAGTAAAGAAGGGTAAGAAGACTGTAAGAGGCAGAGAATAGGGAGGAGCTCAGGGACATGCTGCCTTCTGGACCCCAGTAGCTATTACCTTGTATGAGACCTACACAAGATTCAGGCGGTCAGTAAACACACCGACATGCACAGAGGAGGGACTTAAGTGTCTCTCCTCATAGCTGAGGAGGTAGTGACAATTGATGGCTTCTGGGGATGGAGGTGTGATCGCGGAGAGGGTGCCCACACCCTTGCACACGCAGGCAAGACCAATGGATTGTTTTTTTTTTTTTTAAAAAAAAAAGAAGAGGACATTAAGAGAGAAACAAGTATTGGAGAGAGTCTAGCAGGAGTCCCAGAGGGAATTTGGGTTGAATACGATTAAGGTACTTTGAATACATGAATGAAATTGTCAAATAAAATATATGCAAAAATGAATTATACCTGAGGAACTAGTTACGGTAATTACTATGATCTGATCATGACACACTACATATGTGCATTGAATTGCTGCTGTATACCCTGTATATACTATTTTGATAATCAAAAAACTGAACTTGTTTGCTCCAAATATTAGGAGATTTTCAAGATGTCTTTGGGAAATTTTTAGTGGAGACTGGGATTGGAGCTCAGATTTTTTTTTTTACTTGCTGGGCCTACATTCTATTCCTGAGCTAGACCCACAGCTCCAACTTCTCCAGAAATATTGCTATTATTTTCTACTTTAAATTCTTATTTCCAGAGAATATAATTGGAATGATTATTAGTCCCTTTGTATTTACTGTGACTATTTTTATACCTATAATATGACCTATCTTTGTATATTTTCCCATGTATGTACATAAATAATGCATTCTGTAATTGGATAGAGTATACTATGAAGGTTAATTAAGTCAATAATAAAACCTTTATTACTTTGGGTAATAGTATTATTCTTAAATCTATTTGGTATAATATTAATAGAAACCCTGACTTTTCTCTAGTGTTAGTATGACCTACCTTTTAAAAGTACTTACCTCTATTTATATTTTTAATATCTAAAATGAGTATTTTGCAGGAAACATACAGTTGGGATAACCTTCCTTGAGTTACTACATTCTTTATTTGGGTCCCATAATTTCTCACTATATTGTTAGCTCTCAAATAACTGTAATAAGATTTTTCTTTCTTTATACTTAACCTATTTTTAAAGTTGATTTTCTATATGGAGGTGGATCTGAATTCTCTAGCTCCCCCACCTACCAGTTTTTCCAACAAGGTAGTAGGGTGTATCAGGCCTCTAGCATGTGACATTTTTCTGGGTATTGGGAACATGATAGCAAATAGGTCAAAGTTCTCCCAAGAAACCCCCATTCTGGTGGGGGAAAGTATTCATTTTTGAGGGGTAGGTTGAAACAGGAACTCACCTTGAAGCACAGGCTGGCCTCCAGCTTATAACCCTCCTGCCATAGCCTCCTATGCGCTGGGAATTTAGGAGCATGACATCATAACTGATTACTTGAATATCAGTCACTGCCTACTGAGCACCCTGGGATCACCCAATGACTTTTGTGTGTCTGAATGAACTGGAGGGTTATCTGTTAGGTTTGTATAACATTGTGAGTAAGTCAGTGGTGGACTGGAATCAGTGCCAACACACAAGCGATGACTATGAGCTCACCATATAGTAAACAAAAGTTTGGAGAGTGACAGTTGAGAAGTCTATGTTTATCTTTTCTCTCCCCCACAGAACTTCAAGAAAAAGAGTCTACAACAGGAAAATCGTAGGAAAACTCTGGCCAGATTCCAGCCTTCTGAAATACTCAAACTCTCTCCATTTCACAGAAGTCCTGAAAAGAGGAGGCTCTCAAACCACCAGATTTCCTCCACGAGATCATTGTTCTATTTGGACTTGCCAAGAAGAATATCAAGCCACCAGTATCTCCCCAAGGGAGTTATTAGTGTCATACCACCAGTATCCTCTAAGAGGATACTGTGCCCCAAGGATCCCCCAAGATGACAATGTTCTGTCGGAGTTGCCAAAAGGAGCCCTGAACCGTCAAAGTGTCCTAAGAGGGGTGTGAGATCACTAATGCTCTCCTCAACAGTGCCATGTCTCCTAAAGGGAATATCAAACAACCAGTGTTGCTAGAGAAAACATCAAACCTCCAAGTTCCCATTTAGGGGATCACTAGGTACACTCCTCACTGAACAACAGTATGACCCACGTATAACTAAATCCCTTCCCAGGAATCTGTTTATAGGACATATTCCTCCTCAAATATGTTTTCCTTCTCCCACTGGAGGAAATTTAGCCTCACCTTGCCCTCTTCTCCTCTCTGAACCTAAGTATGGTGATGGTAGGGTGTGGTCACGGAGGCTTTCAGGAGCAGCACTCTGGCCCAGCTCCTCTACGGGATGCACTTCAGAAGACAGGCCAGGACAAACAGTGGCACACAGTCACAGTCGTGGACCTGGAGCCTGCTCTCTGGGTTTGCAGGGCCGTCTCATCTTATGCTTCTGTTGTGCTTCCTGCTGAAGGAGTGTCTAGTCCTGTCAGCTTACAATAAAGGCAATCTCTCAGGAAGCCAGTGTGTTGTCTGCCCCTCTGTGGTCACCGAGGCTGAGGAAGACTGTGGGATGGCGCGGCAGTGACATTTTCCTAAGTCAAGGAAGGAGAGGTGGCATAGACATGAGTTCTCATAGGCAGAGCTCTCACCCCATCCTTGTTCTCTGATCTGTGTGAAGTGGGTTGCTCCCTGATGCCTGAGGTTTACAATTCACGATCCCATGTCACTCAATAAATAGCCTTTGGCCTTACCAGGAAAATAGATCTCAGAACAATCATTTGCCTCCCTCTGTTTGGGAGCCCAGGGTTAACAATAGTGAGTTAAGTTCTGTGATGTTTCTTTCATCCATTGTGCCAGGCCAGAGAGCTGGAGTCAAACAGACCTCTGAGTGGGTTGTGAGGACTAACAATAGGAAAGGCAGAAAGAAGACACAAGAGAGAGAAAGAGGTGTGGAAACGTTCCAGTGAATGATGCAGCTCTGAGTTTATTTCTCAATTGCATTTTTATACCCACAGTTCAGTGGGAAGCAAAATCACAAGCTAGCAGAGACAGTGGCTGACATACATAAGATATCTATCCTCAGCTGGAGGCTTCCCTGTTCCTTCCACCAAGGTTAATAGAATATTCAATCCCTTGCCTTGACCCTCAAAGTATCTCGTCTTATCGTTCCATGTGTCAGCGGGCCAGGAAATCTGTCTGCCTGCAGAACATCCTACCAGACCAGAAATCCCTGACCTGTATGACCCTGCCTAGCAGGCAAAATGGCTCCCGACAATCCATTCACATTCCCCCTGGACCTCGCCCTTCCCCTCAGCATGAAGATATAGAGCAAACTATAGCATCAGCTTCTCCATGGGCCAGATTTATGCTAGTTGACCGTGGAGCCATGTGAATGTTATAGAACAGGGCATTTCCCTCCTTCTCAACAGCCAAGGCATCCATCCATTCCATAGAATGGTTTAGGTTCTCTGCTTGTATTTACCAGCTGCCCTCTCGTACACATGCAATGCAGTGGTCAGGAATAGCACCTCCTGGGGTGGTTAGGCATACAAATGTGGCATGCAGGTGATATCGGATGCTTAATGTGAAGTCTCAGAAAGATACTGATGGAAGTCCCAAACATGACAAGGTCAAAGGGATTCTCAACTGTCACACCAGTTGCTACTTGCTCCAGCCACCGTCCCATCTGAAGCCCCTGCCCCAGATCTACCCAGTCACTCCCAGACTTCACTGTCTCATTCTGGTCACAAAACACCATCACTGGACGTTAGCATTTCACCCAAGGAAGTATTATTATTCTTGGATATGTCTTGATAAACCAAGGAGAAGCTTCTGGCAAGATGTGAGGGCTATTCTGCCTCCGCTGGCCCTGGTTAAGAGCCAGAAAGCGATCTATCCTCTATACTCTACCCCCTAAACACACACAATCACACACAATCTCTCTCTCTCTCTCTCTCTCTCTCTCTCTCTCTCTCTCTCTCTCTCTCTCTCTCTCTCACACACACACACACACACACACACACACACACACACACAGGCACACACACACACACACACACACACACTATACACATGCTCAGGTCTTCTCCTCTCTGGTCAATGGCAATCATTTCCCCCAACCCCTCTGTCCCAGGTGGTCTTTTAAGACTCTAGGAAACCAAAAAAAAAAAAAAAAGACTCTAGGAAACCTTGGCTGAAGCATGCGAAACCCCGAAGGTAAGGGAGCACGGTCAGGCAGGTGGAAGAAGCAGCTTCACAGGGCGCGCCCTACAGGTCTGTACCCTGACCCCCACATTATCTCCCCCAGCAAAGATCACCATGAGACCAGAGGATAAGACACATGCTTTATGCCTTCAGGTGGTCAGGGAGACCTTAGCAGGGACCCAGCACATAACTGTCACATACAGGAGAGATCTGGGTAGAATCAAGAAGCTTTGTCCAGACTCAGGAGGTAGTCTAGGGGGCTTCCTGGAGCAGGTGATACTGAAGGAGTCCTCCAGAGAGTCCTCAGTGGTAGTGCTTATGACAGGGGCCAGTGCTGAGGATCCTAACCCAGTCCTTTGGGTTTCAGAGTATCAGTTCAATGTACAAATAGTTTGGTTGTTCCAAGTATGGGGAGAGTTAAGTCGTCCTTGATTCCTCTGTCCCAACCAAACACAGAAAGTCAAAAGAGGTTGTTTGATGGAGCTGGTCTGATTCAGGAGAGGTGACCAAGGAACAGAGACTCTTACACCAGGAAGGCCACAACAAGTAGGGTGACTGCAAACCCAGACGCCATAGGTGGATTCAGAAAAGTCTGGACCTCGTGGCAGACAGGTCAGAGCCCAGCAGGTGTGGTCAGTCCAGCCTCCCTGCCTCGGTGGCCGAGGCCTGGCCAGTATCTCCTCTGCTGTTCACCTCCCGCTCCTGGAGTTCCTCTGTTTGCTCATGACTGTGAGCATCTGACTGATGTAGGAAGTCAGAAGATCATCCATTTTGTATCCCTGAAACCAGGGGTAGGAAAATAAGCAGAGCCCACAGTGGAATGCGCAAGCCCCTCACACAACAGACATGGCTCCCAGAACATACTGCAGTGGGTACAACACAGACACAAAGCAAGTCTGCCCCCATCTACACATTTGAGTGGCTGGGTTCCTCTTGCCATTTTGAGCCCCAGGCTTGTTGTCCCTCTAAGCCTGGATGCCCCAATGCAGGAGTGACCACAAAAACTGCCAGTTAAGCTGCACGTTGGAAATTTGGGCTCATGTAGAAGGTCTCATTGCTAATGGCTCTTCTGTCCAAAGGCCCAACTGACTCAATAGCCAGACACTAAAACAGCAGCTGAATGATGGCTCTCTTCCTCTACCCTCGCTGACCATTTTCCCCAGACCTAAACCAGGCTTCTAACAGACTCCACCAGGAGAGGCAGGAACCCGTGCCAGGCACTAGGAGACTCTCTCACCAGTGACGTCTCACAGAGCAGCTTGCTCCCACGGACCAAGTTCCCAATGGTGATGTGGAAGTAGGTGTTGCCGCTACTCCAGTTGGAGATCTTGGTGAAGGGATGAGTAGTCAAGATGTCCTGGGAGAGAAGGTTGACACACAGATGCACAGCATTACCCTCTGGCTTCAGTAACCCCGGCTCCAGCCCGCAGATACCACCCTCAAAGAAAGCCCGAGCCCTCACATGAGGAAAGGGACAAGAGGGAGAGGCCAGCTCTGTGGAGCTGCTGGGAGCAGGTCCCTTTTCCTCCATGCCTTGCCTCGCCCAAGGAAGCCCTGGATGCTGCTATGTGCTTCGGGCCAAACATAGAAACTTAGGTGCCTGAGAGCACTGACATCTGTTGGTCTGAATGAGATAGCAGAGAAGAGCCTTAGAAGGACACAGGATACTTGGACTGTGTGGAGTAGAAGCCCAAAAATGTCTGAGAAAGAATGACAAAGGAAGGCAGAGAGCCCATGTGACTGTGACATCATGCAGCAAGAAGAGGACAAGCATTCGTGATTTCTGTCAATTATTCAGGGGCATAACTTCTGGCCTCACAGTAGGACTGGCCTTTCGGTGCATAAGCACAACCACCCTGCACATGCTCTACCATTTACCATCCTGACCAGACAGTCAGAGACCATTTTGGAAAGAGGTGTCAGTCTGTGACATCCAGTGACGTTGAAAGGCTGGGAACTAAAAGGAATTTGGGGAACTTAGCAGCAAGAAAAGCGCAGGCAGCTTTTCAAGATGGGGACCCAGGGGTTCTGGAGTGGGGACAGTAGATGACAGGGCTATGTCTGGGACCTTGGTCGGTCCTCATTCCAACCTGTTCACTCCTGCCCTGCTCACCTTGGTTCTGGGATCAATGAGGCTGACCCCATACTTGTTGATGGCAATTAAGAGAATCTCTGGGAAGTTTGGTTCCGTAGTTTGCTAGCAAAGAAAGTAGAGACATCATCAGACGGGAGTCCAGAGCAAGACAGGAGTTTGCAGACAGGCATGGGGCCAGCGGAGCCTGGAAAAAATCAACCTGGCCTCGCTGCCTACATGGAGCCAGGCCTGTCAAGACCTCCTGATCTCCCCCTCTGCCCACAGCCTCATGGGTCCTCAAAAGAGGTTCCATCTTTTCTACTTTGCTTCCCTGGGAGTTTTGTTTTGTTTTGTCTTGTTTTTTTACTATGTCCTTTCTCTCAATCTAAAAGTTCCCCAGTGGGACAGCCATATGGTACTCTTGCCCCAGTCCCAAACCTCCCCTGGTCTCACTGTCCCTTGAGGAGACCCTGACCCTGACCCTCACCGACTTGGCACTTTGTCTCTCACCACGATCAGCCACATTAACCTTTTTCATTTCCTACCCAGACCTGAGCTCTCAGGCCTGTGGGCCTTTGTCTATATAGGACCCTTGGCAGAGGACTTCCTGGAAAGTCCAGCATCACCTGCTCCAGGAAGCCATCCTAGATAACCTCTTCACCCTGGCTACAGCCTCCTGGATCTGCTACCTTACAGGGGCCCACTAGTACAGTACAAACCACCCTCCATTCCATTACTCCAGCCTGTTTATATGACTTACTCTCTTTGTGGTCCAAGTTCAGGTCAACCTTAGTGGGCCAAAGTTAAGGATGCTCCCCTCCTTTCTGTGCCAGCAGGTAGGTGTTCAAGGCAGTGGCTGTCACCTCCATTCCAGTTTCTGTGCTGCCTCACTCCCTACCTTTTATCCCTACCTGTCCTCAGAAGATCCCCTGGAGACATACCTTCACCTCAAAGAAGGCTGAGCCAAAGGTGGGCCACTTGAAGATGAGTTTGAGGAAGGCCAGCTTGGCTTCCTCCTTGGACTTCCCTGCATGCTTGTTGAAGTAGGAGACAATAGACTGTGGGGGAAGGGAATCAGGGAGGACCAATCACAGCTCTGCTTCTGCCTGTCCACATCATCAGAGCCAGGCATGGTACAGACAGTGTTGCCAACTTATGCCATGGTCCCCATGTATACCAGCCAACTGGTTTCTGATCTACCCCAACCCATGCAGACAAACCAGAGGGTATCAAGCAAATTCAGGTCACCTTGACAACCAGAATGGGGCAAATTAATACCATAGGGCCACTAAATCCTTTGCACAGGGACTAGAGAATGAAGCCGACAGAGATGGAATAGAAACTTCCCTCATCACACAGGAGGGCCTTTCCCCTTAGCTGCTGGCCAGCACTTGCTGTCTCAGCCCCGGGGATATGCGATGTACCATTCTGAGAGGCCCCACTCCCACTGCTCCTCCATGTTTACCCGTTTCCAGTCATCAGGTGAGACCTGCCGGATTAGGTCTTGGGGCACCAGCTCCCTTAGCAGCTTGGGGATGCTAGGGAAGTAGGATTTGTCCTCCTCAAACTTGACCCTGTAGATGAGTGCACCCAGCTGCAGCACCTCCTCCCGGGTGCACTTGTGGTAGCCTCGGAGATATTTGGGCAGCTCCTATCAGAAACAGAGCAGATGTCATCCCCTACATGTGGGCCAGCGTTACCTCTGCCTCAGCTGACCCTGCATAGGACAGGAAAGGGGCTGCACGGCCCCAGCTCTTGGCAGTTTGAAGGCAGAACCATGTTGGAACATTGTCCACCCCCTTTCCTATAGCCAGTGAGGTAAGCTGACCCATTTCCAAGATGAAGAAATCCAGAATCAGTTCCACATCCCCCTCTCCTGGGCCCATCCTTCCTAACTACTTCCTGTTTATCTTCTTAAGGATTTCAGTAACAGCACCAGCCTTCTCATTCCCTTGGGTTTCCAGACCCAAAGCCAGGGTATCTGCAGGGGAGTGACCACACCAGAACTATCCACAGACTCCTGGAGTCCCAGGACCATATAATGCACCACTAAGAGGACAAAGAAACTGAGGCAAGTCTGGACACACTGCTAATCAGAGACTTGAGTCAATGACTCTCTACCCACCTTTCCACTTACCCAGCATTCATTCACTTCTTATGGGTCCATCTACCCATGAAGCTTCCTTTCAATCCACCCATCTACCCATAATTCATCTGACATTCATCCTTCCACCGATCCATTCAGCCAGTCGCTAGTTTACCTATTCATCCAGCCATCAATCCAACCAATAGTCATTGAGCATTGACAATGACCCAGGCACTCTTAGCAACAACACCACACACACACACACACACTTGCGGAATACACAGTCTGAAGTGAAAAGTCAGACATTGTAGGTGGGGGCAGGAAGAAGGTATCCTTTAAGATCCTGTCCAGTAGGTGAGGAGAACCGAGTGAAGAGTGTCCCACACAGGTCAGTACTGCAGAGGCTGGGCAGCACTTGAGAATTTGTAGTTAGAGCGGCCTGAGTCAGGGCTCACAACAGGCACAGACATCAGGAGGAGGAGGCAGCGCCAGGATCTCGAATTAGATCCTGAGAACAAGAAGGTCCTGGGCAGCTCTAGAAGGCAGGGTAACTACCCCATGCAGAGCAGAGAGGAGAGTCAAACCGAGGGAAGCAGAGTATCCCAGCTCTGTGGGTGACAGGGAGATGAGATACAGTTTAGATATTCAGTTATAATGAGCATTAATGATGACCACTTATAATAACCATCAGTAAGCTAATGTGAGTCAGCCCTTAGCAGAGGTAATAGCTGACTCAGATTTGTATGTTGGGGGACCTGGTGGGTAGGGAGGGGCATGGTAGAGGGTATTCCAGGTTTGACTGAGGGCAGTTCTACTTCCAGATCATCACACTCGACACCACAGCAGTCCCTGCCCCCTTCTCCATCCAGGCATCCTGGTTTGCTTCTCACTCAAGGCTAAGTGGGCCACAGCCAAGTGCAGAGCTCTGGGTTGCTGTCACCGAGACCTGGAACAGCATTTCACCAGCTGTGTGACCTGAACTGCATCACCTGGACTCCCTGTGTCTGTTCCTCCAAAATAGGAACATGGTGATTCCAAGGGGTTACGTGGAAGGACAGAAGGAACCACAGGCAGCCATGACAGGCTCTGCCTGAGAGCGTCCCTCCAGGTTTCCTGTCTGACACTGCCCGCAGAACCAAGGAGGGCTTGGATGGACTCCACCACACCCGCAAACACCCGCATCCAGAGGTCTCAGGGCAGGCAGCAGCCCAAGCTAGCAAGGACCTCAGAGGGAGAATGAGCAGCCAAGCCATTAGGACTGGAAGATGATGAGACAGGTTTGAGTCCGTACAACTGTCAGGAAACTGAGGGATGGGAACAGGAAGACTTGAAGCAGCAGCTGCAAGGCCTTATCTGTCAAAGGCAGCACTCTCCAGCTTCATAGTGAAACCACAAGGCCGATGGGAGATGCACTCACCAAGCTGAGGGGAGCAGAGGGTACAGTGCAGCTCACCTGGTAATAGTGGAAGATGGAGTCAGCCATGGGGTCCTTGCCCGGCACTGTGGTGGTCCACAGCTTCTTCATGAAGAACACCTGGTAGGTTAGTGAGGGCACGATTCCTGTGGCACAGGGCAGCTCGTCACACGCCAGCTTGGATCCACAGCCTAGTCTCAAGCCAGCATGTCCCTGTGCTGCTAGCATCCCAGAGCCCAGTCCCTTACCATCCTTGATGGGCCGTGCTTTCTTTATCCAGTCTGTCAGGTGACGAACGAAGTCGAAGAAGAAGTCATTCTCGGGGACGCTGATGACCTAGGGATGTAGCCATTACAGCTGTGGGCCATTTGCTTTGGTTCTGATCCCTCCCCGCCCCCCCCTCAGACATTCCTGCCAACTGCTTCTATAGGAAGGCTCCACCCCCCAGCCAGAGGGGTTGTGTTGTGGGACACCAGCCTCCTGCCTGGAGGGGTAGAATCCCACCCAGTCCCTGGCACACCAAAAACTGCACATGCCCAGTGCAGCATAGCCAACCAAGAACAAGACCAGTCTGCCTCAGCTGACTTCTGGCATCTGTATCCAGCACCACCCACATGCTCTGACACAGATCCTCCAGACCCAGGACCTCATAGACATTGTCTTTGGGTCCTCATCTTTGACAGTGACAGTCACAAAGTGAGGTAGAATGTACACGGAGCTGTCTGTGATCAGTAGAAGGGGACATCCAGTTCCTCAGGATGCTCTAGGAAGCCTTCCCTTTGAGGAAACATTACAGCTGACTAGTGAGACCTTTAGGGATGGCACACCTGGACCTGGGTCCCTGCTGGGTGATCATGGATAAGTTACTTAGCCTCTCTGATGAAGCGGTAATAGGCATTCTACCCTCTGAAGGATACTTCAAGGGTGAATTTTCTGAGGGTCAAAGTCAACAAGTCCTGTGACTATGGAGCACAGGGTACCTGGGCATATGACTCTCGGAAGAGCTTTGCTGCTATGTGCCGTGCTCCAGGGGACAGAGAACAGCTGTGCCATGCGAGGGGAGCAGACAGATGGACGTGCCTCTCTCCTCTTAACCCACTACATATGTGTTCCTGGGGCCCCAGCAAGTCTCCAAAAGATGGGCAGACCCACCTTATCTGCGATTTTGACAAAAAGGCTGAATCCCTCCGAAGACTTGAGGAGCAGCCGGCTGGCAATGTTCTGGCAGAAGTCTTTGGCCTTGGTGCTGGACTCCACCTCAAAAGCCTAGGGGTAGCACACACTCAGCTTCTGCAAGACCTCCCCCAGGTCCCCACTGCCCGTCTCTGCTGTCTCTCCTATCCAACCAACCATCCAAGATCAAGTTCCTCCCTTTCAAAACCTCTGCCCTATGGGGTCATCCTGGTGGGTCCAGATCTGCATGTAGCATCTGAAGAGCAATTCCCACTTGGCTTTTCCCAGAGCTCGCTGTCCCTGTCCCTCCCAGCAGGACTAGGCCTGGTGCTGGCCTTCCAGGCCCAGGCCTGGATAATGAGAGGCGAGGTGGGGACTCACAGCAGTTTGGGCGTGTTGGGGGAGGGGATAAAAAAGAAAACCAACCAAGAAGGTGGAAGAATGGACTGGGAACAGCAGCCCCAACTGTGACAATGGGGGAGAGGGCGGAGTTTGAGGGAGAGAGAGGGGGAGGGGCGGAGTTTGAGGGAGAGAGGGGGAGGGGCAGAGTTTGAGGGAGAGAGGGGGAGGGGCGGAGTTTGAGGGAGAGAGGGGGAGGGGCGGAGTTTGAGGGAGAGAGGAAAGGAGAGATGGGACGGACTATAGGTGGGAAGGATTCTGGGAAATGTCTGAGTTTGCCTCAGAATCCTACTGTGGCATCTGGGTCTCCATGATCAGGATACAAGGTAAGATGTCAAATTCATGACAGAATGCCTGAGGAGAGCTGGGGGGTGGGGGTGGGAGCTAAGATCTAAGGTGGAGGGGACCTAACCACAGGAGTGTCTGTAGTCTTTTGATCAAGTCTCGTTCTACCCAAGGACAAGTGAATGAGATGCCAGGGTGCCAGCTGTTGTTAGAGACACCCTGTGCAGGCTGAGGGAGCTTGACCCTGTCCGAGGGGTCAGACCCGTGTGTGGGGCCCCTCACCTCGTCTGTGTCGTCGGGGAAGTAGACCTTGTGGAAGATCTGGGTAGTCTTGTGTTGGATGGCCTCCACCTCCACCAGGTGTGGAGGGTACTTCCGGGAGCCATTTCTGAAAACACGGAGGGAGAGAGGGAAGGAAGCATGTTCCTAGGTCCACACGGCTGGGGAACAGAGGAAACAGGAGACTGGCCCCAGTTGGACCCCCACCTCTATGCCCAATGGTAGGTTCAGCTATGTGGCCTCCCAGAGTCCTGAGTTCTCAGCCAGGAAGTGGGATGGTGACTGGAGCAAGGGGAAGGAGCAAGAGCAACGGGTGTGAGTGAGCTTTGCAGAGTCTGCAGTGGGGCCCAGGGATCACCTTCCCAGTCCCCTGCAGTGGGGCCCAGGGGCCACCTTCCCAGGCCCCCAGAAGGCGAAAGCCACTCAAGGAGCAGCCAGGCTCCCCAGCTGTAGCCAGCATGGGCTGCAGCTCCTGCCACCGTCAAGCCTGGGAACTCAGGGATAGGCTTCCCATTATGCCTTGGTGTGTCCTAGAGTCCAGCACACCAAGGGTCTGTCCTACACCTGGGTGTGGTCAGATGCCCCGCCCCTCAGTGCTTGCCCTGCCCCTGTGGCTCCAGTACCTCAGGGCTTTCTGCAGCCTCTGCAGGCAGTCAATGGCAAGAGGACAGTGCTTGCGGGACTGTAGGAACCGCTGAACATGAGGCAGGAGGATGTTGCTGGGTGGGAAGAGGCCTGTGCACAGCCACAGCAGCTCCCAACCCCTCTCTTCGCTGTACCTGTGGGAAAAGGACCAGAGTAACAGGTACCCGTGAAGCCTGGAGCTAAACCTTCTGTCCAAGGACCAGAACAGACACACTCTCGTGACAGCCAGAACCAAGCAGTGCTCCTCAGTGTGGCCATGTGCCCATGCCAGGCCATACAGTAACCAGTCCATGGGGACACATGGTTCCGGTGCCAGAATGAAAGTCCACAGTTACTCAGCACTGTGTCTGGGTCAGCTGAGATTTCTCCCTCAAAGCCACACATCTCAAGGGATGACCCAGAGTTAAGTGTGCAACTTATACACACGCTGAGCTCCTGAACTCATCTATACCGTTAGATCAGACCCCTACACCCTCATGCACCCCTTGGTTCACTAGGCCTGATGGAGCAGGGCGGCCTGGAGGGCTCTGTATAAGGCGGTATTAATGTAGGCTTTGAAGAACAAGACAAACTGACACACAGAGATGAAGGTGATCCTGCCCAGGGGTAGGCCTGGCATTGTGAAGAGATCTGATGTGTTTGCTTCCAGGATGGATCTTGCAAAGAAGGGAAGATGTGTCCGCCATTCTGATACAGTTGTACATGCCGGGCTCTTCTAGTCCCAGATCTCGGCAGTCACTACCTCAGGGCAGGCTGAACTTAGACCAAGGTCTCTGCTGCCTCCAAAGGGAGAGCAACGCCGGTGTCTCATCAGAAAGAATAAATCAGATCGTGCCAGGCCCCAGCTGCACTCTGTCTCTGTGCATCCTGGCACCACTGTAGATGATGTAGTCACTTTATCATGCAGCCCAGACCATCTAGAGACTGACCCCTAGTGATGTATGGAGTCACACATGGACAAAAGGAAGAGCACACACTACAAAACTCAGCCCTTCACAAAATGATGAGCAGCTCAGCTAACCATCTGGATGTGAGGGAGGCAGGGCATCTCATGCGGTGAGACCATCACTGTCCTTTTAACCACCCCAGGAGGGACTTTCCCTCTCTCCCAAGGTGAGCTCGTTGGCAACTCGGCCACCAATAAGTTCTTTAAACCTCCCTGTTGATTATTTTGTCTCACTAAGTTCTTTTACCCACCTGTATCACTGCTCTCTTCAGACACGGCCTTGTACAGGCCTGCACAGGAGTCCGGGGAGGGAGACTCTTGCCTTGCCTCTCTTAGCTACTTAACCTGGTGCCTGTGGTGGCTGCCTGAGTGGTCCAGAGACAGTTGATGGTCCATGGCTGGGCTCTGGGGCACAGACCTTTTTTTTAACCCCTTGGGAAAAACAAAAGCCTTACTTCCCACCTGTGGGTGATGGACCAAGACCATTCGTTCATGGAACACGAAAGGTATCAGAAAAAGGAGGACAAGAGTGCGCTTTGCCATACCCTCTGGGGACCTCCTCACCCCCTGTTTACTGCACAGATGGCGGTGCCAGCTGGGCCAAGGAATGCCACACACCACCCTTCTTCCCACAATCCAGCATCTGCTGCTCTGCAAAACGGGAAGGGACAAAGTGTGTGGCTGACGGCTTGTTTGTGGGTTCTCCTGCTGTCCAGCATTCCTGATCTGAAGGCTCACAGAGAGCCAGGGTTTCGTTCATGAACAAGTCCCCCTCTCCCTCAGGCCAGGATCAGCTTGTGGCTTTCCCTGGGGGCTGCTCCAGCCTATGGGTTTGGCTTTGGAGCAAGACTGAGTTCTACTTCCAGGGGTTGGAAGGAAGCCCCAGTTTGTCACAGGATCCGGCATTGTGGTAGAAATATCACTGTGCCTTAATAGACTCTTACACAAGGCCCATCTTCCTTAAACCCAGCCCCATCCCTGATTCTTCCTTGGGGCACATCCAAACCCCTCTCCCTGAGGATCCCCTTTCCATCTCCTTTCTCTTTCCTCCCTGGGGAGCTCGCTCCAAACCTCTTCTCTTTACAGCAAGATGCACTTTCTTTCTCACAGTCACTTGGTCAATTGGGAACTGCATGTAAGGGACTCACCTCTTTTCCCGCCAAGAACATCCTTTTCCTTTACAATGTGGCTAACAGGACCTCTGCCTCCCCTTGGTAACCATCAGTTCCCTGCATCAGATCTGTCTCAAATACCATATAAACTGGAGTCATTTACTCAAAATTCTTCTACCTTCATTAAGTAAACCAAAGGGTTGGTTATGACTTTGACCTGACCTGTCAAGACATTTATCTCCCTAACCACTTGCTGTGTGTATGAGGAGAGTTATCTGGCCTTAGCATGAGTCTGGGCTGCTGAGACCCACACTCTTAACTCCGTCACAGCCAAGCCAGCCTTCACGGTGGCACCTGACACAGAATTTAACTGGTCAATTCAGGCCACCACTGTAAAAGGCAATGGGGGAAGGACTTGTTGGATATATTTGCCTGTCTAGTAGGAGGATGACAAAGGCCATTGTTAAATATCTTAACCAGGACAAGATGCGGAAGATAACACAGGATTGTCCTAGAACCTCAGCATCTTTCAACTTATACCAGCAGAAGCCATGTGCAAGAATACCAGTCTAAACCTCAAGGGCCACAACAATCTTGGATGTGAAATTTATAAGCCAGGCCTATACAAACCAGACCAGGGACTCAAGACTCCTTTCCCCTACTTTATCAGATACACCCTTCAAGGTATTTAATAACCAAAACAGAGACCCCCAAGAGCCAGAAGGGGTGAAGTGGATGAAGAAGGGGACAAAGGACAAGCTCAGGACACAACTGCAGCAAGTATTTGCTCTCTGCCCATCTCAAAAGCATCCAGGAGCTCCATCTAGAGACCACTTCGTGTTTGTTTTCAATCTATGGGAACTTAGAATAAGTGAGCTTTTCCTGCTATCACTGTGGAGAACTCAGGCATTTCTGTCTGTGTACCCAAAGCCACCTGGGGCCCTGTCCAAACTTCAGATTGGAGGCCCAGTAAAAGCAAGAATATCCCTCTATTTCTTGAGAAAAGGGACAATCTGTTCTCCATCTAAGGATATGACACTCAGGTCAAACCTGAAAAAGGACAAATGGCCGTGATTTTGTTCTCAGACTGGAGGCACTCAGTGAAATGGAGTTCCCTCTCCTTCAGAGGACAGAAGGGTCCCTGAGGCCACATGGGCTCCCATAGTTTTCATCACTATGAATGGATTTCAGATAACCCTAGATGAGGCAGGGACCCAAATGACATTTCTTTGAGCAATCTTTTCTGCTCTGAACACCTTTTCTGATTTGACCTTCCAGACTCAAATCCTCACTGGTTTTAGTGACAAGCCCCAACGAGCCCACTTTCTGCCCTTCTTAATACGTATGATATATGATATATAAACACATTTCATCCATTCCTTCTTAGTCCTTCCTAGCTGCCCTGTTTCCTTTCTAGTTAGGGACTAGTCATGATTAAACTCTAGACCCATCTAGGACTTTTTAAGCACAATGGTCTGTCTGGAAAGTCTCCTGCACTGGGAAAACTTGGCCTACAGGATATCCCTCCTTAGTGGGCCAGCCTGAAGCAGTAGAATATTAAACCCAAGTTCACTGTAGATACTAGGGGAGATACTAGACCCGGCTTTACCTTCCCCTCTGCGTGAGATGGCGTGGAGCCTTATCCTAACAGACACTTGTCTTGTAATGTCCTTAAAGCCCCTCCCTATAGTCTCTGCTATAGCCTCATAACCAACAAGCTCCCACAGAGTCTGGGATGTCTCCTCTCCTGGGCACTCACTAACAGCCACTCGGGTTACAATAGCCCTTAAGGACTCTTAGTGACTTTCTTTAAAGGAAAATCCCAATATCCTTAAAAACCTAATGTGCAAAAAGGTTTACAGACTCTCATTGATAAATAAGTTCTTGTCACTCACTTTGCTACACTCCCACCTTGGCATTCAAAAAGTCCAGTGGATCCTAGAGAATGGCCCCTAGTCTTTTAGGAATGGGCTATAAATGAGGCTGTGGTCCTAATCCACTCCACAGTTCCCAATCCTTACACACTCTGGGGACAGATAGCCTCCAGTCCCTCCTGAGTAACAGAGTTAGACTTTAAGGATATCTTCATTTGAATTCCCATCCGACATATCCTCCATTCCGATTTGCTTTCAAACAGCAGGACCCCTTCACTCAAGCTATTGAATAGCCTACCTGGACTGCCTTACGTCAGAAGCTCTGGGATAGCCCCAAGTTTTTTGGACAAGCTTTAGCCAAAAGACCTGCCACCCTTTAACCTCACCCCTTGTGAGCAGCTCCCTTGAGCACACTGACGATTTATTAAACTGTAGCCTACACAAACCCACCACAGATCAAAACACTGTCCTGACTCTTCAAAAGCAAGCCTCCTGTGACTTTTCCAAAGACCAGATCTCCCTAAAAAAGAGCCACCTCCTGGGCCTCACCTGAATCCAGGCACAGGAGCCTTTCCCATCAGCACTCGGGTCTCATTTTGGCAGGGCTCTAACCACAAAACAATAGCTAAGGACCTTCCTACGGAATCTACAGAATTCAGCCTTGTCAGCTATGCCTCACTGTGAGACCTTGAGGAGACCAGAGAATGGGCTGATCCACTGGACCCAAGATGACAGAAGCGCTGGACCACCCAAAGCAGGCACTTACCTCTGCCCCAGGCTTAGCTCTCCCTGACCTTACTCAACCCTTTTATTCATATGAATGTGGGTAAAAGGGACTCTCAGCGGGAATTTTAACTCAAGAGCCAGGACCTTCCCAGTGCTCAGTTGTTTTTCTTCCAAGTTATTAGACCTGCTAGCATGAGGCTAGCCCCCTTGCCTTAAGACACAGCAGTTGTGACTGTCTTGGTTAGAAGGCCTCTAGATCAATCCTGGGAGAGAGTGTGATGGCTTTTGACTGGGGCACAATTCCCTCTCGAAATTCTCCTCCCCTCTTCTCGCAGTATATACTAATAACTCTTGTTTTATGGTCTTGGTAAAGATGTCTTCCCTACCTGTGTTACGGACCATCCACACCATCTCACATGGAGGGGATGGTGAAGTAAAGGAAGGCTCTCTTGTAGGCCCAATGCTCCCAGAATGGGATCCTTTCCTAACAGACCATTAGGCTGACAGCCACCTCAGTCCAAGTCAGTACAGGTGTTAGGAGTGGGTGTTGGGAAGGCTGGACTGTGGACTTGGAGGACCACTCTAAGGGTTACCCCAGGCCAATTGCCTCAAGAGATCCCACAGTGTCTGCTCACCTGATGTGATTGTCAGTCAGCTGCTTCAGGATCTGCACATAGGCCTCATCTTTGAGGGGCTCAGCCTTCAGTGCACACTCAAAGATCTGGTCAGTGAGCTCATTGACGGATCGTGTCCTCTTGGATGGGTAGTCACCCATGTACTTGAGCACAGGTGAGAGGTTGTCAAGGAAGGACTTGTGGCTGAAGGGGAAGCACTGGCCTAGGAAGTTCACGGCCCTGGAACGCTGAGTTACATAGTGGTTGTGGCCTGCTAACCACTTTTCTTCCCTTCCCCATCATGGTCACCCTTCCTCAAGCCCTGCTCACCCTACATCCCAAGTGCCCAAGGCAGCCAGAAAATATTGTCCAATCCCCAATCTGAATTTGCCTCCTTCTGCCCAGCTCTTCCTGTTCCTAATAATCTAGTGCTCTGTGTGTGTGTGTGTGTGTGTGTGTGTGTGTGTGTGTGTGTGTGTGTTGCTAGGGATTGACCCCAGAGCCTTGGCCTGATAGGTAAACACTTTGGGGAATTGTGCCCCAGTCAAAAACCAGTTACATCTCCTGCAGTCAAAGCTTTTTAACAGACCCTGGGGACCTTTCTTTAGTATACATCTGCCCTTCAGATATGCTAAGTTATTTTGTACCCTTGAATTAGCCCTGCTGATTTGCCTCAGGACCTTGGTGTATGCCAACTCTCTCCCCAGGAAAGCTCTCGCTATAGGTTGGTTCAGGCCACTTCCTGGTCTGGCACCATCACTGCTGATTCTGGCCAGCATGGCATCCATCTGAGACTGGGGGCTGGCTCTTGTCACAGCTTTGTCTCTGTGCCTGGCCCAGTGTGGGACAAAATGCTTATATTTCAACAGGATGACAAGATCAAAGGAGGTGGAGGATAAGACTGTCCCTTGCAAACTGTGAGGAGGTGCCATGTGCCCAGCCAGGGTCTTCCATCTGTCGCCAGGACCCAGTCCTGCCATGCTCTGCCCCGAGTCCCTCCCTGCTGCCCTCCATTCCCCCGTAGTAGTGGATATCTATGAAGGCCATGCAGGCTTCCTGGGAGAGTTCCTCACTGCCCAGGATCTTCTTGAGCAGGGCCTGCTTGAGGGGCTCTCGTGTGTGACTCCACAGCCGGTCCTTACCGCGGGCCTTGGACACCATGACGCGGCTCAGCGTGTGCTTGGGTGGGGGCCTGTCAGGCATGGAGACGGTCAGAACCTGCCCCACCACAGGAAGTGAGCCCCTCCCCAACTTGTTCTTCCTGCTGTGCTTCACAATGCACACACAGGAGCCTCTGCCTGCTCCCAGGGACCCTCAGGCAGTGAGCACCTCAAACCACAGCCACTATCTCCCTGCCCAGCCCCTGCCCCCAGGGCGGGGGACTTGCTGGGTGGCACAGATATCACCAGGAGGAAGAAAGGATGAGATAAGACCACACAGGGGGTGCATCCTGGACAACAGAAACTGCTTATGCTTCCCCTGAGCTGGCCCCGCTCACAGGTGGGGGCATCTCAAAGAGTACCATTCTTGTCCCCAACCTGCCACCCGCATCACCTGAAGTAGTCGTAGGAGAACTCCTCCAGTGTGTAGGGCTTGGTGCGCACCTCTGGCTCTGCTGTGCGCAGCTGCAGGAGTCGGACAACATCCTGCCTCTGGTCTGGGGTCATAGTGACCAGGGCCTGGGAGGCAAGAGATAGGGAGGACAGGTCAGCTCTTCAGTTGGGGCCACTGGGATCTGGTAAAGCTGGAACCTTCCAGAATGGGGCAGGGAGACTCATTTTTCATGGGGGTGGACCCCAAGCCCAGTCCCAAGAGCCTTGCACAGGAACTGCCTGGAGAGCTATACTGAATCCTCCCTCAAGCTGTAATCCACGAAAAAAGAGACCCTCACCCAGCTGTGGCCCCGTGACAATGATCCTCCGTCCCTGCCCCTAGGCCCCTCCCCAAATGACGTAAATTTGGAAGATACCTATCATTAAGTCTGTGGTCCCCCCAAACCCCAGGCCTATCTATCATCTACACAGAAGATACAAATCATTAGTGTGTTACAGTCCTTCATTCTAATGACCAGATGTGAGAAGAAGAGAGGGTCCGGGGAGAGACTCCCAGTGCTGGTCGCATACCACAATCTCCCTTGGTGGCAAGGTAACAGTGGGCATGACGTATACACAGTCAGTGGGGAAGTCTCCACGCTGCTTGGTCCTCTCGTTGATGCCATTGGCCCAGCCTGAGTTCATGACCTGCTCACCGGTATCGTGGTCGAGAATGATGAGGTCTCCCTTGGCAAAACTGAGGAAGCCTGACTGCTCACCATCTTTGAAGCAGGGGTGACCAGGTCCGCATGGAGACAGGAAACAAGGAGGGTTAGAACATCTTCATTTGGGCTGGTGGCCTATAAGCCATGGCTTCCCACTGAGGGTCGATGCCATCCCCCTGTCTGCATATTCTTTGTGCAAACCCCAGATTTAGCCATCAAAGCGGGTCGCCCTCCTCTCAAAGTTCAGCCCCCTCCTCCTCACCCCTGACCTTCTTCCATCTCCTTGCCATTTTTAATCAAGCCAATGCAATCGCAGTTTTGGACAGACCGTCTTTCTATGCGCATGGCTCTCCTCGGCCCTCTGCCTCAGATCCCTGCTCACTTACGCTTCCTCCCTGGACCAAGCTGCATGGAGAGTCTGACCTCCAAGTTCCCACAGCCTCTGGGTTTCCATGGTCTCTGTGCTATCACCCTTTCCCACGTGCCTCCCCACAGAGTCTGGGCTCCGTATTGCTCTGGAGGGGTGCCGTTGTGTTATCAGGTATGAAGCATCCCTTGTAACTTGGAGCTGGTGATAGGAGGTAAGCTACAGTCTTAGAAGGTGGGAGAGGAAGTGTTCTGTGGACTGCAGGTAAAGGCACGGTGTCTAGCAAATATAAGGCCCCAGCCACCTGCTGTAAGTGAGTGCCAGGTCAGCTGTACAGTCTGCCTACCACCCCAGAGCACACATGTCAGCGGACACTCACCGGGGTTGGGATTGTCCTGCAGTGCCACCACATACTTAGACCTCTTCCGTAGCCCCTCCAGAAAGGTGACCACCAGGTCACGGATGTCCTCGGCATTGCTGGATGTGAAGGTGTACTCGTCCCCTTTGATGGTGGCCAGTGTAAAGCTAGGGGCCATCAGTTTTGCTCCCCTACAGGACCAACACGGAGAACAGGGTCCAGCCGGGGTCAGCCCTGCCCGGCCCGAGTGACAAGTAGCACAGCCCAAGTCAGAGCAGCCCAATGAGAGCAAGATGCGGCACTCCCTGAGGGGACCAAGGCCAATTGTCAGAGTGTCCTAGACACCCAGACAGGGCCCTGCCAGGACAAGGCCTTGCCCACTGGGGTGACACACTCAGGCACAGCACCCTCTAAGGCAGACGTAACCATGGCTACAGCCAGCTCTGGTCCAGAAGCGGCCCACTCTGGCCCAATGCACTACTCATTGTCCACCTATGCTTATTGTCACCCTTCAAGGCTCAGCTGATGCCTCTTCCACCAGGAAGTCTTCCCTACCCTCATCATATCTGAGACACACTCCTACATGCCCCAGACAGATGCTCTGGGCTGCACTGCACTGTGGAACGTGGCTAATCCAGGACCCTACCACCCTAGGGTGCTTTTCAGCTGACAAAGAGGCCCCCCCATTGATAACACTGTGTCCCCAGCCCCAGGAGCTGCACCCTCTCCTGCCATCAGTCTGTCTGTGCCCTAACAGCCATCCCCACCTACTGCTGGACACAGCCATGATCTCCGGGAAGGACAGCTCCAGAAGCACCTGCTCCTGCTCGTCCACGAAGTACACACCGGTCCAGTTGACAGCCACAATGACATCACTCTTGGGGAGGGGAGGGCCTAGGACAGTAACAGAGGTTCTGAGAGGGGGGCCTCCCTGATCTTGGAGCTAGCTCCTCCCTAATTCTCATAACTACAAGGAGGTGGCTTCTGCAGGAGGGTGCTTATTCCTGGTTTATAAATAGGGAGAGTGAGGAGTCTCAGCATGGCTACCTTACAAAGTGAAACCCAAAACGTGGTGGGAAGAAAATGCTGGCTTGAGAAACAGCCTCAGTCCCTGCCCAGGCACCAAGGTGAGATGTAGGGAGAGGTCAGACAGCTGGACCCCAGGGTTGTCTGTGGCTCTGAGGCCTGGCAATTCTGAGGATCCCAGAATGAGCTCAGGGCTGACACAGAGATACTCAGCTGTGTTCACAGAGGTCATCGGAGCTGATGGGTTAAGCGGGCTGGCACCAGCCTGTTACTGCCCCTCAGCCACAGTCACCCACCCTCGGCCTCTGAAATAGCCCAAGAGAACGGCCCATCCATCTATAACCTGGTATCCTCTTTTGTCTGTAGTGGGAGCTTTAATGATCAGCTGTTCAAACCAGGGGGCCATCATCACTGACTGCACGGGTCTCCCACAGCCCCTCAGCAGTAAAACCTGAGATGACTAGGCGCCTGCAGAAAGATAATCACCCTCCCTCCATATGGCCGGGGCCACAGATACCTGAGAATTTGTAGGCTTCGTAAAATCTGGAGAAGAGCAAGGGCCACTTGAAACGGGCATAATTGACCACATCCTCTTTGACCTTCTGGGCATCAGTTCTCCTCTGGGCATAAATTCCCTGCAGAGGATGGTGTGGGATAAAGATCAAAGGCCCGTGGGCAGGCTCTAGAAAAAAGCTAGCCCTTCTACCAGGTGAGGGCTTAGGGGCTTCTGCTCTCATCAACCCGCTGCACTGCTTTCTCTAAGCCAGTCTGTACCGGAGCTCTTGCAAGTCTCTTTGTGGGTGGGTCCCAGGCAGAAAAGGAAAACATAGCTGCCACCCTTGGGGGCTTCCCTATGCGGTGGCCCAACCAAGGGTGATGGTAAGCCACTGGGAGGCACATGCTGTGTGGGGAGGTGTGAGAGCAGAGAGAGGTTGTGGCATCACAGCACAGAAATCTGGGTCCCAAGAGCGCATTTCTACAAGGCTGGACAGGCAGGTGTACGAGGAGCCATGGCCTCGTAAGAGGCCGGGCCTGGGGGTCAGGCCTGGCAAGAGCTGCTGCGACACTCCTATCAGGGAACAGCGCTCTGTTTCCTATAAGAACTCCATGGTCCTGGGGTAGAATGGAGGGGTCAGAATGAATGTGTGACCATGACAGCACCAGATAAAAGTTCTAATGCCAACCACATATAGGGCATTGCCACCCACAAGAGGGCCAACATGTCCACACCAGGGACAGTAAGCACTGGCTGAGAGTTTGATATGACCAATGTAATCTTCCAGTGTTCAGCACATGACATGCTTATGTGTACAGAGAGAAAGCCACAAAACAGAAGGTGAGGCGCCAAATATGGCAGTCGGGGCCCCCAACTTGAAACTTCTCTGCATGTTTGAAATGAATGTTTTAATTTCCCCCTCTAAACCTCTGTATCCAAGTCTTCACATCCCAGGGTGTACATTTGCAGATAAAGTCTATAGGAAGTGATTGGCATGAGTCCTATCCGAACAGACTGTGTCTTCATGAGGAGAGGCAATTAGGTGCCTGTGACCACAGGGGAAGGCAATGCGCAGCAGACAAGATGGAAACCTCGGGAGAATCCAGACCAGAAGACCCTGATCTGAGCCCCAGGCCCTAGAGCTAACAGGGAAATGTCTGTGGCTTCCATGTCCAGGGTGGCTTCTTCCTGCCCCTCTGAAAAGCACCTACATTCACTTCTGTCCAGTGCAGGAGAACCAGGGCTCTGACATACACACAAGGCTGCTGTGGTCCAGAGAAAGACAGAACCGAGCTGCGGATCCCCGAAGAGCGTGTCCGTCCCACTGTGCCCCCCAAGACCTGACTCCAAAGTAAAATGAATACTACCATGCCACCCAAAGCAGCTCCACACATATGCCTTGCTGGAAATAAATGCTGGGGCAGCTGGGAAGGCCAAGAACTGGGAAGCGAAGCTGTTTGGGAAGCAAAGTGGATGGACAGGCTTTAGTAACTTGCCGGAAATCAATGGGAGGCAAGAAGAGATGGCCAAGAAGAGTTTCTCTTGGGAGATGGGCGGATGCAGGGAAGAAATACTCTAGGGGAGAGAGGGCTAGGCCTGGAGGAAACCCTTGAAGGGGGCATTCAGAACCAGGTGTGTCTATAGGGAGCTATCCAGAGAAGGTGAAAGGTGTGTGGAAGGTACCACAGGGCCCTAGGTGTGGAAGAGCCTTATCTATAGGGTATGAGATACTATCCACGTGGACCTCCAGTAACTGAGGCCTAGTCTGCTCAGATATAGCATGGCCTTGGAGGAAAGAGGTGCTTGGATCCCTCACAATCACCTCCACTCAGCTGTCGTTTTTGAAGGCTCCTTATCTCCTATATTAGATCATGGCCTGGGACTTCCAAAAGAGCCTGTCCCCAGAGTGCCCAAGTAGGAAGGTACTGGAGTTCCATGACCCCTGGGATCCCTCAACAGGCTGCAGGACCAGCTTTGACCCTTCTGTGTCTCCAGCCCGGAGAAAGTGATAGAAAGATATATGAATGATGTCCGTGGTGGGGGATGGGGATGGGGCAGGAGGCCCTGGTCCCCAGCAGCTGCCAGGCAGAAGACATCAGGTGCCAGCTGTGATGCTGTGGGTGCTCGTGGACACCACTCTGAGCCCTCCCTCTTCCTACCTTCTTGTGGGCCGCAATAGCCAGCTGTGCCCACTTCTCAAGACTCTTCAGGGGTGTGATCTCACGGTCGGGGATGTAAGTGGGCACGAGGCTCAGCAGACGCTCCAGAATCATCTCAGAACCATAGTCCACAAAGTACTGCTGAGAGGCCAGCTCGGCCAGGTCATCCTCCTGAGGATGACATGCACCATCATCACTAACCACCCCTTGGGATGCCCTTCCAGCCCAGCCCTCTCCCAGCCGTGCCTCCATAGCTTGGGGACCCTGACCCTCAGGACCCTGCGTTCTCCCCATCTCACTTCTCTTCACAGGGCAATCATGAGGTCCCTAAGCCCACAGCCATACTCCCGCCCTGTGCTGGTCCCCTTGGCACCAGCACAGAGCTGGCCTCTGTCCAGGGGCACAGAAACTGAGCGAAAGAGAACAGCTGGCCTAATTGGCAGTGGTCAGACAGCTGGGCTCGGGGTCGCATGAAAGCCACATGGGCTGGCAGTGTTGTCTTGGACACTGGACCATTATCTTCAAAAACAAGAACCAAAAAAAGGAGGTAAACTGAGATACACCTACAAATCCTGATCTAAACGATTGGATCTTCTCCTTCAGAGCAGTTCCTGGACTAAGAACCATACAAATATGTCCGTCGGCCCCTACAGGTATCCGGCACGTGCACTGCAGAGTGCATGGACCCCTTCCCATGGAGAATCAGGAGAGCTTTCTGAGCATCCGCTGCACACAGCCCATGTGAGGTTAAGTAGTACCGAGTCCAAAAGAAACCCAGGAAATGTCCAACTGCCACCCGGCCGGTGTCGGCACCATCGACAATAGCCCTTAGCCTGTGGCCATGGCCTCTTGTGGCTCCTGCATCCCACTTACCTTCTCACACCGGTACTCCCCAAACTTGACTCCTCGCACCACCTGCTGGTAGATGAGGTTGGTGGCCACGTTGTCCTCCGAGGGGTTGTGCCAGGGCGTGAAGACCTCTTTCCTAAAGAAGAGCCTCCACGGAGCGTTGCGCTCCTGTGCGCCCTGCTCCTTGGCGTACTGTTCACACTGGGAGATGGCATCCATGACGTGGTCACTGCCACTGCCCAGGGAGGACACCTGAGAGCAGAGGAGAGACAGACAGCACAGTGAGAGGAAAGACAGGGCAGGGTCAGAGAAAGACTTCAAAGGGTCACCCTCTGTGCCAACTGCATGAGGACAGATAGAGCCCTGAGGCCCAGAGGAGGCAGGACTGTGTCCTAGGTCCCTTGGGAAGTGGATCCCAGGGACAGGCTCAGAGCTGGTTTCAAGATGTGTGTGTGGGAGTCCTTTCTTTCTCAGAGCAAGGGATGCTGTTAAGCAAGTCATCACTGGAGGGGCCAATTCATGAGGGAAGATTCAGGCAAACTGTGACCAAGAGTAAGGTCCTGTCCATGGGTCTTCCCAGTGCTAGAGGAAGCTCCAGGCCTCGCTCAGCAGAAAAGACAATGTGCCCACGCCAGAAGGACTCACACAGCTGGAGAAGATGTGGAAAGGGCTGACTAGTGGCTGAGCAGACTTCTACACATCACAACAACGGATGTGACCCTGGAGAGCGGAGTTGCCTGCCCTCCTCTCTAAGCAGGAAGAGAAGGGCTTTCCCCTGGATACCCATGGTTGGAGAGAGCTCTGGACCTCTGACCCTGGGGAGGGCTTGACACCATTTCTGTAGAGCCTGCTCCCCATAGCTTAAGTGACCCACATGCATGCGAATACCTCAGCCAGCAGGTGGCAGCACTGGGCTGGGCTAGGCTTGGGTCACCATACCTTATCGAATAGGGCGATGTAGAGGGAGAAGCCAAAGCGGTCTTTGAGTGAGATCTTGTCAGCCAGAGCATTGCACAGCTCCTTGGCTGTGGTTGCTGAATCTGTTAGCAGGGTCTTAGTGGTCCCATCCATGAAGGTCACAGGTAACATGATGGGCTTCTTGGACTTGGTGGCCTGAAAGTGACGAAGAGGGTCTGTGGTCTCTTCACTCTCTCTATGCTCTGACTGCCTACAGGGCTGGAGCTGATGACCCAGCATCCCACGGGAGCACCACCTGGATCTGTCACAGGTATCCACCCTAAGGGGACATTTAGATATCTAGTGCCAGGGACCCAAGCCTAGGAGGAAACCACTGCAGGAGTATGGCCTTGACTAAGTCCCATGGGCATAAGACAGGCAGAAAGAGCCAATGACACTTGGGACTTTCATATTCTGGGGGGCCTGAGATTCCAGAACCCAAGGAGCCCTGCAATCTGACATGAAGGGGTGCTTCTGAGGCCTTAGAGCTCACGTTCCCACGCGCATGCTGTGTGAGCCTTGCTGACCTGCAGCTCCAGCCAGCTGGGTGGCTGTGTCCGAGTTCCATTGACAAAGGTCCTTCTCAGGCGCTCCTCACAGTAGGGGGCATAGCCGGGTGGTCCCCCGTGGATGAAGTTCCGCAGGTACTGCAGACGGGGGAACTCAGTGAGGCAGTCTTCACCCTAGCTGCTGCAGCGGCCTGCAGTCCCTCCAGGCTACAGCAGGGCCACCTACAGCCCCCTTTTCTAGGCCTACTCTGCTACCCCTAGAATCAAGTGCATGCCCTGCAGCTTGGCAGCAAGGCCAGACAGCCAATCTCCTCAGCTTCCCCCCCCCAGCCTCATCCTCACATTCTATCTCTGCCCTCTCTGTTGCAGCTGCTGCTACCCTTCAGGGCCCCATTTGGTCTCCCCCACCTCTCCCCGACCCTCATGGCACCCAACTAGTACCCAGAGCCTGGCACAGAGTGATATCAAAGTGCCTGACCCAAGATACACGTTTGGGTTGTTCAGTACATCCTTACCACACTTGACCTCTATAGAATGATACTGACAAAGCCAAGTGCTAGTCACCTGAGCAAAGGGGACCTGGGAGGAAGGGGCTGGGCATGTGTGAGACCTTCAAGGACCTGGGAGGGGCTCTGTCCCCACAATGGAGTATGGGATTCCAGAGCTGGAGAACTCCCAGGATCCCACTTGAGGAATATTTGTGGGGGCACCAGAAAGCACACGCCACATACAGGTCGTGTCCCAGTGTAGAGGGACCCCGCACCCTTCCCACCGCAGACCATCTTCCTTACCTTAACAAACTTCTCGGAGGGGGCGAAGCAGCCCACGCAGAGAGACACAAGGATCCAGCCCCTGGCGTAGCTGCTCTTGGATGGGTTGTGCGTGAGCTGCTTGCTGATCTGGCAATAAATCTCGTCCCTAGGTGGGGACAACACCTCAGAGTGACACCCAGTCAGCCCTCTGCACCTCAGCTCTTCTGACCAGCCAGACTAAGGCTTTCCAGGAGACAGAGACAGGATTGATAAAGAGGCCCAGCAGAGGGTCTTGCTTCAGATTGGGGGTCACCAGGAATAAGGCGTGGCCCAGGAATAAAGCAGAGGCCCCTGATGGAGTCTACCATCCACAAAGTGACCTGTATCCCAATACAAGTTCAAAGGTCACAGCCCCCGGTGTCCACCCTGCCTAGCCCCAGGTCTCTATATATATATCGCCTGAACAAGGGACCTCACAGTCAGGGACAATTTCTGTAATGATGACTGACATGACAGAAACAAACCAGGCACCTGGGAGGGTGTCAGGGCCAGTGAGCAGGGACTCTGACTCTGGAGCACATCTCTCCAGTCTGTGAATGGATCTCTGCACTAAGCTGAAAACATCTCTTAACATCATTTTCTCTGTCTTGGGAGCTCCAAAAGAGCTTACCCACCCAGGACACACACACACACACACACACACACTGGTTCTCTTCTCTGAGGACAGTACCAGGTAAGAAACAGGACTGTCTAATTCAGTAACTTCTCAATTTGAAGAGTTCACGGACCAACAAAATTTCAAGTTGCCATCTTTGTATTATGAAAAGATAATGCACGCACGTTCCCACGTCTTGCCCATGACCCAAATCATTTCGTAGAACAAGGGCCACTTGAAATATCCAAAGCAGACAGGCAGCCCTCACAGCAGCTATCAGGCCTATAAGTGGAGCTGGCATGGCTCATTGAGGTCCCATCTTGCCACAGACCAGTGGGGACCCTGTGCCGGAGTCTCCGACCTGGCCCCACTCAACCAACAGAAAGCGGCAGTGGCTAAGCCAGAAGGGAAGCTAGCCATGCCCCTCAGGAGTCTACTTTCTAGCCCTTTTTGGCCTGGGGCTCCTGGCACAAGATTTCTGAACAGTCTACTTCGGATGTGGCAGGCAGATAACCTGGTGGCCACCTCTTCCTCCTGGTGACCCTGGGTGGCCTCTGGCTCAAGTGAGGCTCAAGTGGCCTTGAGGAGCAATGGAAGGAGGTGAGGCTGACAAGTAGGTGGTCTAGAAGTCTCTTCCTCATGCTGGGCCTCAGTTTCCCCATCAGGAAGATGGAATTTGTCTCTTGTCCTATACTCCCAATATAAACATAAGTTCTTGGGATCCCAAGTCTTTACCTATGGCCATATAAGCCAGTTCCCCTGAGAAGCCCAGGTCTCCACATCAGGCTGGGTTAACTGTCTAATTATATAGGCAACTCCAGAGTCTTCTCACCAACTCGCCAACACCCAGACCATCAGTAGAGGTCTCTCCTGGCCCAGAGATGGAAACAATAGCAGAGTCTCTAGGCATCAAGTAACCTCACCATTGGGCTGGGCCTGCTGCTCTGAAGGAAACCAGCAGCAGTGGGTTTAAATCAGAAAGCTCAGGTGGGGCCGTGACAACCACTAGCTACAGGTTACAGTCTGCTCTCTCCAGTCACTGTCTCGAAGTCCTGCCTTCCCTCAGATCTCAGATGTGGGCACTATTCTTATTCCACCTTTCCAGATAAGGCATAGAGAGATGGGGGAGATAGGTTAGGGTCATATGACTATCCAGCAACAGAGCTAACATGGTCATTTTTGCTTAATCTGTGGCTAAGGCAGAGCCCATTACCAGCGGCCTTGAGAGCACCAGCCTCTGCCTAGAGAAGACCAGCCACAGCATCCCACCGCCCACTGGGTACTGACCGCAGTGCAGGCCTCAGGATGCCGTTGCCGATGATAAAGTGAAGCTTCTCTAGATTTGAGGTGGGCCGGTCCTCCAGCATGCTGTTGCCCTGTACTGTGGATTCCCCATCATGCAGCCTCTTGGTCACCTAGGACAAGGACACAGGCTTACGCCAAACAGGTGAGGCTGGGGCACTGCACCTGCTAGGCTCCCCACAGGGAGCAGATAGCATCATAGATGGGGTGCTGTCCCTGCCAGCCACAGCAGAGAGTAGATGGACACACGGATGACCCCTGAGCTTGTCATTACTCCATCCTTAAAGACTAATAACTAGACCATTTGGCTAGGAGCACCAGCCTGATGCCACTGGCTTGGCCCTCTGTACCTCAGTCCCACCCAAGGGAAACCCCTTCAGCCAGGATGTGTCCCATCCCTGACCCTGAGTAAGGCCACCATCTCACACCTATGGCACCAAAGTACAGCCCGGTTCACAACCACCTACTTATCAAGGCCCCTGGCCCTGACATGGCCACCCTCGGTTCTCAGTAGATGTGTGTCTCTCTTCTGGCGTCATACAACCACAGAAGCAGCCCCTCATTGCACTCAAATACAGTAAGAGACCCTCCATCATAGACAGAAAGGGCCATGTGAGGGCCTCCTAGCACCTGAACCCATGTCTGTGTGTCCCAGCCTGCACCAGCCTACACAGCCCTGTGTGCAAGGCCTTGGCAGTCTCAGAAGGTGAGAGATGGATTGATGGGTGGCAGTGCCAGTATTCGAAAAGACTACAGAGAAGTCTGCTCCCAGGCTGAGAGGTCCTGGGATGAAATACATGGTATACACATCAGCTAGAAGTACCTTCCTTTTCACGTGTGTGCTTGGCCCCTCCCCATTCTTTCTCTTGCCCTGGGAAGCCCCGCCCCAAGCATTTCCACACACTTCTGTCTGGTGGTTGCTTCAGTGCTGTGCTGTGCAGAAGAGAGAAGCATCGTCCACTTCTCCTGCTCCCATTCCCAGGGCCCCCAGCTCAGCTGTGCTGCTGCCTGGCTGCCTAAGGAAGCCCCACAGGGCCGGGGCTCTGGTCTTACCTCTTCTGTGAGTTTGGACTTCTTCTTCAGTGTCAAGTGTACCAACTTGTGTCTCACACTGGTCTTCTTCTGCCCTTCGGGGATCTGGGTCTGTGTAACACATACAGGGATGAGACCTCTATGGGGTGTGTGTGTGTGTGTGTGTGTGTGTGTGTGTGTGTGTGAGAGAGAGAGAGAGAGAGAGAGAGAGAGAGAGAGAGATTTCCATACAGATGTTCACACGGTGCAGGCCATGAGGCCACCCTCTACCCTCACCCCTGCTGAGACTCAGAAAATCACAGTATTGTCTGAGGCCACCCAGTGAGGTGTCCCTGGAGGTGGTTCCCATGGCAAAGCCTGTCTGGTCTGTAGTGTGGCCCCTCAGTTAGGATGAGAACTTTACAGCTGGCAATTGCTCACACATTATCCCTACAAGTAGACAGAGAATGGCAGGGGACTGGGGCAGGGATGAGGCAGAGACAGAGAGAGACAGCGTTCCGCTGATTACCTGAGGCTGGCATGCTGACATTACCCCCACTAGCCCAAGACAGTTACCAGTCGGGGACCCTGTGGCCTCACCTCGCCCTCGCCCTGCAGGGCCTGCAGCTCCCTCTTGTATGTCTTCTTGCCCAGGGTCTCGTAGATCTTAGTCATCACAGGTATCTTCTCACTGCCGTCGCTCATGGCTGTGTGGTACTTGGGCTCTGGGAGGTCCCCCATGAACCGGAGGATGGTGATCCAGACAGCCAGCGCCGCCTGAGGATGGAGTGCGCATGTCAGAAACCAGGGAGGACAGAGGAAGTGGCTCAAGCCAGGGGGGGGAGCCTTGGAGTGGGAGCTGGAGAGATAGAGAGCCACCTGCAAGTGTGGTCTGACCCTAGGCTGGGTGCTGGACCAAAGCCCGACCTCGACTTGACAAGTGTAGCACCGACCACCCCGGCCCGGCCCTGCGAGCCACGACCCAGCCGCGGGCAGCCTCACCAGCTGGTCACCCTCATCGTCGTGGTAGAGCAGCGGCTGCTTGAGAGGCCTCCGGGTGTAGGAGTGTGTGGTCGTGCCCTGGAAGTAGGTGGCAGCAAATTTGGCGAATTTGTACTCAGAAAGGTCCTCCTCATCCTCGTCAGGCAGGGGCAGGGCAGCATCAACATCCTCTTCCACCATCTCCCTCCGTCCTCGCTCCAGGTCCTGATGGGCACAGAGGGGTTGTGTCTTAACTGTTAGGTCGAGCCGTGGAGCCGCAGGGTCAGGACAGAGGCAGCACTGGCTGCTGTCCCCACTGTCTTTCTGCAGAGCTGGCCCCTCCTCCCACAGGGCCAGGCCTCTGCTGCTTCCCTGCACTGTCCAAAAAGAGCCCAGCACAGAAGGGATCCCCAAGGACTGAGGATAAAAGTTTGAGAATGGTTTTAGAGAGGGATAGAGGGTGGACCAAGGCAGAGACTGGATGGGAGCTGAGACCCATCCTTCACCCAGCCAGTTACCACTGACTTCTACATCAGGGCAAAGGGTGTGAGAGGAGACAGAGAAGGCACCGGGGTGCCTCAGGAAGTCCTGCCCCAAAGTCCTGATACCTCAAAGCCACTAGGTGCCTGGCCCTCCTGGCCTGGCAGGCTGCCTGAAGTCCCCAGGAAGCCAAACATCTTGTCCACCATATCTGAGTGGTTGATGGGCTCGTGGCGGGCCTTCTCCATCTGCTCCAGCAGCTCCTTCTTCCGCCGAGCCTCCTCCTTCTCCTTCAGCTCCCGCTCTGCATCCTCGCGGGCTAGCTGGGCCAGGCGCTCCTGAGGTTGGGGGGAAGCAGAGGAACTAAGTCAGCAGCCAGCAACACAGCTTCAGAGAACAGCTGTCTTCAGGGAGCCCGAGGGACGAGCAGCAGCATCCCCGCTAGGGATCTGACACAGGGGTGGGGCTGACTGTGCTTGTAGCACCCATCTGGGACAGACAGATGGCCAGCATCCCTGGACCACAGGAGGACACTTCCTCTAGTACTCTCCTTTCCCGGCTGGCTCACCCCTGCCTCCACACCCTCCCCTGACTCCATACCCTCCCCTGCTTACTCTTCCCTTTCCCTACCCTCCCCTGTTTCCAGGCCACAAGAACCATGAAGTCCTGGGCTGTGGAACTGGGAACTGTACTAGAGCTGACCAAAAGATTAAAGTGAGCCACATTTAAAAGGCAAAATAATGACGGTGGTAATGATGGTGGCAGCAGCGGTGGTGGTAGTGCTGGTTGCTGCTGGTGATGATGGTGATGGTGATAAATCAAACCAATGTTAATAACGCTTCAATTATTTGAGTTATGTTTTCAAAGATCATCTTATAGCATGTAATCAGTATAAAACTTATGCCGGGGTACCTTACATCTGGTAGCTAAGTCGTCATAATATTGTGTGCACCTCACAATTCTAACCAAGGCTTTTAGATGAACCACACTTCAGTGTTTGGTAGCATTCGTGGTTGACAGCCTTGTGTCAGACTGCGTGGCCCTAGTCACTCCCTTGTCAGGCTTTTGCTCTGGGTGTCGCCGCTAGCCAGGAAGGTACTGCGGACACAGCCCAAACCCCACGTGAGAGTTCGCGGCTGTGTGCTGAGGGAACTAGGAAGAAGTATCTCCTAGGAGGAGAGAGAAAGATGGCAGGGACAGGTGACAAGCAGCAATGGAGAAAAGCCACGGAGCCAGGCCGTAGAGCGACTGCTCCCCAGGAGAGCACAGTGGCCTCGCATACCTGGTGCTTGCGCTCTGCCTCCTCCTTGGCCTTCTTGGCACTCATCTCCTTTCGGAGCTTCTCCTCCTCTGCCAGCCGCATCCTCTCTGCCTCAAGGCGCCGCCGGTACTGAGGAAAGGAGCGGCCGCGTGACCAGAGAAACACAGAGACCTTGCCACAGCTCTGCCTCACCCCACTCCCCTCTCCCCCAAACTCCAAAAGGCCATTGAGTTGGTCCCCTGGTGGCAATGGGTTGGGTTCATTGGATCCCAGAGCCAGACCAGATGTGCCTGTCTCCTTAAAATTCACGAGGGACCTGAGCCTCAGTCTCTAGTCCATCCCTGCAGGCAATGCCAAGACTCCCTTCTGGCTTTGATTTCCTCAGCCAGCACCAGGCAGGGGTCGGGAGACATCCCCGTGGGGTAGCACACATTTAGACACCACCCACTCTTGGGGCTCAGAAATCCTCTCACCTCAACCCGGAGGCGCCTGTGTAACCGGCGGGCAATCATGCCTCGGGCATAGGCCTGCACGGTGATCACGGCCCAGAGGCGGTGGCGGAAGGCCTTGCGCACCAGGTAGGCCCGGCAGCGGGCCTGGAACTCTATTATGCGCTGTCTGGCCAGGCGGTACTGCTTGTACAGCTTCCGGGAGCGGTGCAGGGCCTGCAACCGCAGGAAGCCAAGACGAATCTGCAAGGACAGCAAGCCATGCTCAGACCCGAGCTCCCGCAAAGACGAATGAGGCCCGCAGCAACACCCAGTGCGCAAGCCTCCATCAGACTGGACCCTCCATCAGACTGGACCCACCCAGGTACCATCTACATCATTCAAACAGGGCCCCACAGTGAGGCCTGCGACCTTCCAGGAACTCCAGCCTCAACTAACCAGTGTCCTTTTCTGCTCATTTCTCTAATCCCAGTCCAGGTTGCAGCCAGATGTTTCACAGAGTTGTATGAGATCAGGTCTATCTTGGATCATTCCAAAGTCTCAGTCTCATGTTTTAGAGTCAAAATATTCCAAGAGAAAAGCTCACAAAACATGGGGTGAGCCCCCTAGAGTTATATCAGGACTTTGAAGGTAAGATACAGCTGACTGGGCATCCTCAAGATGCTGGCTAAGTCCTGCTGCCAAGGTAACCCAGCCTGCTTCCACAGTCTGGCTAACAGAATCAGGGGTTGGGGTTGGGGTTGGGGAGGGGACTCACCAGCTCATAGTTTTTTCTACAGTGGTGGCCCCGCCAATGCCTCTGAATCAGTGTGGCGGCACTCTTCAATCTCAGGAAGTTGGACCTGAAAGGGAGACAGGGCTAGGTGACTCCAGCGCAGACAGCTGGTGGCCAGAGCCAGCAAGGGCCCAGGAGTGCCCGGATAGCACCCTGGGCCCGGGTCCTGTGATCTTCAAGCTGTGTGATCTTGGGCAAGGCATAGAACCTCTGTACCATAGTGGAAGGAATGAGGAGTGAAGCCTGTGTCTGTCCTTCCTGCCTGGCAGTCTTATCACGAGATCTTTAAGGCAGAAATCAGAAAGGTGCTTATTGAGTGGATGAGTGTATGGCCAGATCAAAAATGAAATAACTCGAAAGGAGAAGCGTTACATTGTCCAACTCCTTCACTTTGTAGCTGAGGAAGTGAAGACCTGGGAGGCTGGGACAGAGCCCCTGTCACTGTCTGCCTCTGAGGAGTCCAATGCTGTTCCTCTGCACACAGTAGGCTGTTTCTCAGATTCCACAGTCACCTCTGGCTTGATGGGGACAGAGACCACACAGCAACAGCAAGGGTGTACTGAGAATCAGAAAACACAGGAGGGAAGGCTGGGTATGTCATGGCACAAGTCAGGACTCCAGGGCCTGCAAGCTGGGTGTGTGGAGACACAAAGCTGAGAGCCACAAGGAGGATGGATGGGGCAGGGGCGACCCTGGAGAAATGCTGGAGGAAGAGCAGGCATCAAAGAGGCTGGCAGACTCACAACTAATGGGGAGACAGAGGGAAGGACCAGATGAACGGCAAGCAAGGCAGTTTGTGGGTTTCTGTGGTTCCTGAAGCACACTCTAGCGTTGGTCTCGCCATGTGTGGGCCAACACAGGTGTATGCATGTCCTCAATGTAGAGTATGATCTACTCCTGAGCGGAATGTCTGTAAACACACCTCCTGTCTCCATGTGCTGGGGAGGACAAATGACTGTGCAGTCTGGTTTCTGTGACATGGCAGGGCTGCATGGACCTTGTACCTGTGTTCCTCGGTGACCTTGTGACCATGTGTGCGTGCCATGCACACATGTGATGGTTTCTGTGTGCGCGCCATTGGTATGCATGTTTGATCTAGGTGTTCACGTGGGAGAGTGGAGGTTGACACAGACCTGTCTTTGAAGCCCCGGATGACCTTCTGGAGGAGGATGACTCTGTCTGTGATAGCCTTGTCCCGCTCCACCTCCAGCAACATGTCATGGTGGTCCTGAAAGGCAGAGCTCCTGAGCAATATCCCCCAGGACCACCTACTCAGTCCAGGTAGAGCCAGTCTTCCTTCACTATTAAGGCTTAGGGCTCTATGTATACCTCAGACTTCCAACCCTCCTGAGACTTTGCAGTGACCTCCTATAGCCACTGCGACCATTCCCCAGAAACCTAGGGTTTGGAGACTGGGGAGTGACATAATAATGTCACTTCCTGGCTTCTCCTGTCATCATCTCAGCCCTGGACCCCGTTACTTTTCTATCTAGGATCTTGGTAGCACACTCCTTACCAGGAGTCCTCCCTCTAACCCTCTCCTTCACATGTAGTTGGACAACCTTCTTATAACTTTCCACACATATCCCATAGTATGTGTAGCAACCTGGACTCAGACTCAAAACCACCCCAGGTCCCACTGACATCTCCAGCCCTTCCCCTTCTCATTTCTAAGCCCAGTCATACACACACACACACACACACACACACACACACACACACACACACACCACATTGTGCTGGATAGTGTATCAGAGCCTCAGAAGGGCAGGCAGATGTGTCTTTGTTTGGAAGCCTGGCCTCGGAGCCTCACAAGGGGAAGGGTTTTTTTGTTTTTTGTTTTTTGTTTTTTAAAAAGGGGTCCCTAACTCCTCTTGGTGTGGGCTTTGAGTCAGCCCTGCCTCTCCTATGCAGAAACAAGGGCTTTGTCATTGGGAAAGATGTTTATGTTCCCTATGTGTTCTTTGACAGCGGGTTGGACAGTGAGTTCTGTGTGCCCGGCCTCCCAGTGTCTCCCTGCTAGTGGTGTGGGGTAGAAAGTCCTGTGCCCAATTTACAGGCTCAGAGAAGAGCGAGGGAATGAAGTCTATCTTGGGGGATGCAGGGAGCAGGCTACCGACCTGGGGTATCAAGTGCCAGTCATGTGATAGTATAGAGAGCAGGCAGGATGGCGATGGCACCTACGCCAGAAGACTTTTTTTTTAAAAGACCCCTAACCAGACCCCACTAAAGGCTGCTTCCTCTCCCTTTCTTCTCCCTGATGTCCTGTGTCCAGCCCTGCCCCCACAGAGGAGGGCTGTGCTCTGTCACCAGGACAGAGGAAATGGAAATGAGGAAGCCCACAGTGTCACTGCTGTGCAGCTGTTCTCCAGGCCAGGGCTGCTCGGGGCCCAGTTTCCCAGGAGGCTGTGGGGGCCAGGAACCCTCACTGCTGTTCCTGGATGCTGAGACGGAACCACAGACGACAGTACACAGCTGACCCTCATGACCCTGCAGAAAACCACAAGGGACCTGAGGTCCACTCTAGACCATCACAGGCCCAGCCTGTCACAGACAGAAGAGAAGGCAGCCGTGCTCAGTAACTTGTCCGAAGCCCCCAGGCTGAGAACCACAGACCCCATAGGGTTTGAATGCCTGGCATGGGTCTGACGAGACAACCCACTTTGGTCGTCCAGCTTTAACCTGGAGTTAGTGCCTGGCCCCATGAGTTATCTCTAATGCTCCCCCCCCACACACACACACATACACATCAAGATACCCTGTAGCCCCCTCAGAAACATCCCGTGCATGGAGGCCTCTGGACATGACTGAGTCATGGCAGTCAGAACAGGCTGTGCTCACCTTCAGAAAGATCTTGGTTTTGCCAATCTGCCAGTCATCGTGCGTGCCCAACACAGCCTCAGCCATACGCTGGCATGTCCCTCGGAGGTCGCCCTGGGCAGAAGACAGGGGTATTGACAGTATATGGAAAGGCAAGTGTCTTTCTCAAGATTGAGAGACAGGTCTGTCTGACTGACCCAGCCTGGCCCTGCCTTCTGTGAATATCTGTTTTCTCCTCAAGCCGACTAGATGACAAACACCATGGAGGCCTTCAAGAGTGTCCTTCTGCCCTGCAGCAGTACCTGATGTGGTCAAGTAGATGTCAAGCAAGCTCCAGTCACTGTCACACATAAAACTGCGGTCCTCTCCCCGGTTGGTGTACCCGGCCTTGTACCTGCTTGTATGCTGGCTTCACTCCAGGCAGCAGCACCCGGTAGCGCTCCACAAACTCCACGAAGCTGTAGCGAATGGGGTAGCCTGCGTGGCGGATGCGGATGGTCTCCATCATGCCCGAATATCGCAGCTGGCGTACACACAGGTGCCGGTCGAAGAGCTGCCAGGCCAGAACAAAAGGCATCACGTCAAGGCCACACTGGGAGGCAGGCCCTGCCCCGTGCCTGACCAACACAGACAGAAACACACAGAAGTTGAGGCCTCCTAGGAGCAAAGCCAGGCAGGAGGCCAGGTCTGTGGTCAGACCCACATAACAGCAGGACGTGGGGATCTGCAGGTGGACAATTGAGTGCTATAGGATCAGATCACAGAGAAGACACAGGTCCGTGTCCCTTGGGAGACACAAGAGGTTTCATGGATATTAGGGAAGGGTCTTCCAAGACTGGAGGAGGGCAGACATGTAGGGAGGGGCAAAGGCTTTACAGTGCAAGCCCTGCTGGGGGGGGGGCATGGAGGGAGCTGAAGAGCCTAGGCCAGGATGCAGTGGAGGCTGCCAGGAGGTGGGTACGCCACACGAGCCCAGGCTGCCCTTGATGTGGTCTCCATGCAAAACCACGGTTATTTTAACAACTCTCTGGCTGTAGTGCCTTAAGGAAGAGGCATTGTCTTAGAACTGGCTCATAGTAGCCACTGTGATGGCTCCAGGGCAGGGCAACACCCTGATGTCAGATGGACAGAAAATGCAGAAAACAAACCCAAGGGCCTTCCAAGGCCAGGCTAGGAGGCTGAACCTGGTCCCGTGGGTGGCTGGAGCCAGGGAAGGTTTGCAGCAGAGAGATATGAGACGTGATTTGCTTTAAGAAGAACATCATGTGCTGGGTTGGTCGTGCTTGATCCCAGCAATCAAGAGGCAGAGGCAGGTAGGCCTCTGCGAGCTAATCTCTATGGCAAGGCCTAGGCCAGGTAGGGCTACACAGCAAGACCTTACCATAAATGAAGAACATGAATGATGCTGTCCTCAGGGTAGTGGAAGGATGTTGAGAGGAGGGGGAGGGGGACAAACTACTGCAAAGGAGGAGGCCTGGGCTGGGGAAAGGTTCCAGGGAGCCAATGCTCAGCCTGTCATCCTGCATGCCCGCTCCAGAAGGGGACCTGAGGTCTGAGGAGGACAAGACTCACCCACTCTGGGAAATGATTTCCTGGCGGGGACAGCGGGGACAGCGTGTGCGGAAGGTCGGCTTCCGCAGCCCATTTCCTCTCTCTCTGGGCCACTTTCCCTGTTTTCCTTCCCTCCCTAAGCCCCACACCCAACTTCCCCTGGTCCCCTCCCCTCCTTTGGATAAACAACACCTTTCAGGGCCTGCACAGAAACAGAGAGCTGGCAGGTAGTCAGTCTGTGGCACTTGGAGCCCCTCAATCCCTGAGCCCCCATGTGACAACTCACAACTGTCACTTCCTCATCGGCAACATGCTGAAAGGGACTCTACCCGGTGTATGGAAGGGCTAACAAATGCTCTCACTAATGGTAGAAAAGAGGGATTTTCAGGCAAAGGAGTACAGAAGGACTTCCTGGAAGAGGTGGGCACTGAACTGAGGGGAGGAGAGCTTTCAAAGGAGGGGCCCCAGCATGAGCCACACTTGTATTTACTAAGCACTTAACAGGCACCCTACAATCTTCAGGCATGATCTCTGGGGAGTTTTCATTCTTAAGGAAACTGAGGCACAGGGCAGTGTCTGACTTATGTACAACTGCTCAGCTGGGAGATAGCAAAGCCAGGTTAACATGACCATGGAACCCCTATGCCCCCAGCAGCTTGGCAAGCCCTCTAGTCCCCAGAGAGAACAAGGCTTCCCATTGCCCACCTACCCCATCCATCTTGCCTCTCCCTCCCCTCCCTCCACCCCTGCCCACCACATCCAAAGCTCACCATGGGCTTCTTGAACTCATTGGGTTTGATGCAGCGCACAAAGAAGGGCTGGCAGGCGCCCAGTGTGCGCATCAGCAGCTCCAGAGACCGCTTGAACTGACTGCTGAGTGTAGGCGAGCGCTTCCTGGTCTCCGCGCCCTGTGGCAGGGAACAGACAGACAGGGATGGGAGGGGCCACGCCTTCCCCTCCCACACTCCAGCAGCTGTCCAGGAGGGCAGAAAGCACCAGGGAAAGTCACCAAAGATCAGTATATGGGTAGTTGGGGATCTCCTGTGACGCCCCTGGTCTGGGCTGGAACTTGGACCTCAGACACCAACTACAGGGAGCTCCCTAGGACCTCCAATAGTGTCCCTCCAGACCCGCTCCCCACCGTCAGCTGGGAGACTCTGGGCCTGCAGCAATCCCTCTGGGTCCTATTCCCTCTCTGTGTAAATGAGGGGTTCAGACTTGGTGTCCTCAGGAAAGAGAGGTCATCTTAGTGTCAGGAGTTAGACAAACCTAAATTCCAACCCCATAGATGGCCTACTGACCAGTAAAGGGTGCTGAGGCTCCATTGTTTCCTAAGTGAAACATTGCCATCTACCCACCTGATGCGATGGGTAGAGAGTCCAAGTACAATAAATGGCCGCCTGGGGTGGTCACTGCACCACCTGGGAGCCTTGGAGGTGACAGCACAGCTCATGACCTCCCCTGCTCTGCTTGTAAGATTAGTGGGCAGGCTGGGACAGTGTGGGTGACCTGGATAATCCTGCAAAGATAGGTTGCTGTGCTCCCAGCTGCTGTGTGAGACACCTAGGCCCTCTGCACCCCCTGCCTATAGGTTGTCTTCTTGGAACATTGGGAAACAACAGAGAGAAAGGGGACTCGGGAAGAGCTGAGGTCAAGCAAACAGGAAACGAGCCTTCTGGAACATTGCAGAACTCAGATTAGAAAGAGCACAGTACCACCACAGGCTGTTTTCCTGGCCATTTTTTTTTTTTGTGTGAGAACTCACTAGTAAATTTGATTTTGTTGTAAGATTTTACGTTTTCAGAACTATAATTCAATCCTATCCTTTAGCATCAAAAGTATGGCATTCAGGGAGCTGGAGAGATGGCTGAACGGAGAGGAGTGCTTACTGCTCTTGGAGAGGACACAGGCAGCTCCCAACAACCTGAGTCCAGCTCCAGGGGATCTGGCGCCCTCTGCTGACCTTTGAGGAGTCCTGCATACCTTGCTGCATTTATATACACTTACATACATAAAAAATAAATTAAAGACTTTAAATTCTGGGGTGCAGAAGCATGTGTATGGCTTTTGGGAGGTAAAGGTGTTTAATCTGCACCAAATTCAGGTGGTATGCTATAATCAGCTTCTAATCAGCCCTGTAGGAAAGCAAACATTTTGGTTCTGAAACAAGAAGTAGTATTTTTCATCTCAAGTTCCTTTGAAGAACATTCAGAATTTTGTTCAGGGGAATCTAGGGCTAGGTTACTATTTGTTCTTCCTCATCAGGATTCTTGATTCAGCAACAGCACATACATACTGAGCGTGTAGTTCAAAACAGAGCATCCACAGTACACACAATATGCGCATAGCGTACATGCACCCAGTGCACCATCTCACCGTATGCACACTCTCACGCAGAGCCTACACACATACAACACGCACATGGGCATCATACAGTATTGCACACACATGTGACACTCGAGCATGCAGACGCTACACATGCTGTGCATAACACAAACTCCCATGGGACTTTCGGGGAGGGAGGAAACGGGAAAGGGGAAATCATTTGTAATGTAAATTTAAAAAATATAGAAAATAAAAAAATAATAAAAAAAATAAAAAAACACAAACTCCCACATGCACATGTACAGCATGCATACAGCATGCACACCATATAGCAGACATGACCTATCCACACGAGGCATGTATAGACCACACAAATCACTCACGAAATGCATACCCTGCATGGCAAAGCATATAATTCACACATAGCACGCGTGCCATCCAGAATACATGCATACATGCGTGACACAAACACGGTAAGGACACAGCACTCAGCGCACATTCTGAACACATACTATAAAGTACATGCGGCATGCATACTCTGTGCATGCATGCACCACACTCACTCCCCATGGCATCAACACGCAGCGAGTGCACTATGTAGCACTCATGCGTACACGTGACATGCATACACTAAGAGCACATGACACACGTCCTTCTTAGCACACACCCCTGCATGCACATGCATAACACACACATGGCATGCTCACTATGTGGCACAGGACATAGTCAATGAGAACACACATGACACTGGACAGGGCACACACCCTTCAAGATTCTGTCATCTTGAAGCTGTTCCTTTCTGTCTGTCCTCCCTGTTGGGGCCTCATGAGGACAGGTCTGCCTTGCTCTCTGCTATGTCACCAGGGCCTGTGTGCACCAGGACACACATGGAGGACACACAGGTCACCTGGGGTATGGTTGCACAGCTTCCTGGTGTCCTCCATGGTGCACAGACTGTTCCCTTCCAGCTGTGCAAGCCAAATCCTTAGGAACTCTCCTTATGACCCTTCTCTCATATGGGACAGGCCATCGGGTCCTTCTCAGAATCTGATGCCACTCACAGTTCCCGTGGCTGGGTCCAACCTCAGCCTAGCTCTCTCCTCTCCACACTTCAGCCTTCACACTGGGCTCCTGCCCTGCCACCATGTCAGCCCCATTCACAAAGCAGCTGGGGCCTGGGTAAGGAAATCAGCCACATCCCTTCCCACTCAAAACCATCAAGTGATGTCAGTTCACTTCTTGGAAAGCCAAGGTCCCTACAAGGATCCATGGCAGCCCCAGAATCTACTCCAGGAGCCTCTGTTCCTCACCGTATGTTCTCCTGGTTCTGCCTGGAACACACTTGGAATTTTTGCACATGCCCATCCCTCTCCTTTCAAAGCCTGCCTTGGGGAGGGGTAGTGTTTTCATGATCCTACCAAATATCCAGTACTGCCTGTCCTGTGTGTCTCGTGCACAATCACAGGGACTGCCACTGAACCCCACCTCATCCCTCTCCATGCCCCCCCCCCAAACGCTGCATGCTTTATTAGTTTACTGGAGCTCTCACTGTTCCCCTTCTGCTGGAACACTAGACTAAGCACGGGTTTGGTTTGGTTTCCATTTGATGGCTGCTGTGTCCTGGGACTTGGGCAGTGTGTGGCATATGGAAGGCACTCAATAACCATCTGTAGACTGAATGAATGGCTGAGTAGGTGAAGGGGTGCATGGGATTTGCTCTTCCAGCCTCAGCTATCCGGGTTCTCATCTGGTTCTATTTTATTCAGGGAAAGCATCCTTCCTGGTGATTATTGATTCCTGAGTCATCGGTGGATGTTCAGGGATGAGGCAAAGACTGAAGCCAGAAAATTTCAAAGAGCAATGTGAAATGGGCACAGAAAGGGTCTAAAAAAGGCAGATGTCACCATGGCATCAGTGTCTGCCAATGAGCCGGCACATTGCAGGTGGAAGTGAGTAGCTGTCCTGTGGACCTGGCTGAGATGAGACATTCATTCAGGTACAGCCCATGCCTGGGAAGATGGCCTACCTCTGTCTCACTGATCCCTATGTCAGTAGGGCAGGGCAGGTCATGAAACCCTGAACTGCCCTGGGGCAGCAGGCACAAGAGTCAAAGGATGAGAACTCAGGAGTCAGGGACCTGCCCAAGCAGAGGGCTTAGGGTTCCTGTTAGCATGCACTGTGGGTTTCCATCCTGAGGGAAGAGCTATCGCTAAGACACTGCCTTAGGGCAATTCCCACAAGAAAGCAGCCAAGACTCCAGCAGTTGTAGATCCTTCTTGGACTGGGGATGTGGCTCAGTTGGTAGAGCTCTTACCTTGGAAGAATGGAGACATGAATTCAATTCCCCGAAAGCCATATACAAAAAGATAAGTTTGGCAGTGCACACTTGTAATCCCAGTGCTGGGGGACAGGACAGGCAGAACAGAACTGGAACTCACTGACCAGTCAGTCTAACCTACATGGCGAGCTCCAGGTCAGTGAGGAAACTTGTCTCAAAAAAAGGGGGTGGTGGATGTGGCTCCTGAGGGCCAATATCGGAAGTGATCTTCTGACCTCTATACATATATGCACATACACACAGACACACAGACACACACACACACATGCTCAAGCACACACACACACACACACATGAACATGCACATTCACAGACTCTTATCTGCTGCCCCAGGGCAGCCCAGGGCCATGTGATCCATTCTAGATGACAGGTTGAGTCACATCAGGATTGGAACCTGTCTCAGTATAGTGAAGGGACTTGTCCACGGTCACAGTCAATCACTGCTAAAGTATCTATATGTATCACAGCCAGGAAAGAATGTGGGGTGTATGTGTGTGTGTGTGTGTGTGTGTGTGTGTGTGTGTGTGTGTGTGTATGTGTGTGTGTGTGTGTGTATGTTATGGGTGCAGGGACCAGAGGAGGGAAGATAGTCCCTATCTAGACAGGATTGGTATTTACTCCACCCCTTAACACCCAGGGTGTTGGGTCTATCCTAGGGCTCTGGGAGGGCCCAGGAACAGACCAAATATGTGTGCGGTTAGCACTTGGAGAGAGGAGACATCCAGCTCCTTGGAATGGGAAGCACCATGGCAGCCAAGACCTGAAGGAGGGGACCAGAGCAGCTGTTCTCGCTGATCTCCTCAAAGGATGTCATTAGGGTAAATGACCTCAGTCCCATATCCACAAAACAGAAGACCACCTGTACGTACACTTAAGTGTGCCATCAGAGTCCCCACCGAGTCTTTAGGGCCCGTGGGCATAGAAGCAGGTACAATAACAGGGGTGGGGCAGAAAAAGGCTTAGGAACCTTCTCCAACTTTCTTCTTATAGGCCTCAGTTTCCTCTTTAAGAAACCGAGATTACCGCAGCACACACAACTCAAAAACCAAAAACCACTCCACAAAAAAACAAAACAAATAAACAAACAAAAAACACTCCACAAAAGACAGAACAATCCAGCCCTCTCTCCCTTGGAGTCAGCCCCATGAGGGTGAGCTCTGGGCCACAGTCATCCTGGGCCCCAGGCTGGGCCTTTTACCTTCGAGGAAGCCGCTGCCTGGCCGACCGTGCCGGATGAATAACCACAGAGAAACTATAAGGGGAACCACAGGCAGGTGAGGCAGAAGAGGTGTGGGCGAGAGCCAAACAGTCACTGAGGCTGGGGTGGGAGGGTCTGGGGTAGAGGTCAAGGTTGGCCACCATCCCAAGCAGGTCAGACACCTGCATAGGCACAGGAGAATGGTGGTTCCCCCCCACCCCACCCTCCCGTTCCCCACTGTGCCCTGGGAAACAGGGACACACAGAAAGCAACGGAATAAAAGCCATAGAGCCCAGCAAGAAACTCCAACTACCAGGCGCCTGCCCTTCAAATGGGCAATGCAGGCACTCCTTTGTATCAGCTCAGGGTCCAGAGTGGCCCACCTGCCACACAATCCTATGTCTCCCCTGTGACTGTCTAGAGGTGAGCCTCCATGGTAAAGTCCCAAGTGACCTTCTGCATAGTCCTCTTCTGAGTCTCATACCCCAGTCATATCCTGGGCCAGAAAAGGAGGACCAGACTGAAGCATCTCGCAGGCCTTCCCTTCTGGAGTCTAGCTACGGTCCCTTGTCCCCACTCTGGGGTCCAAGGGGATCCATGGATAGACAAGATTCAGGGTGGGGTAGAGATTCAGGCCTGGCTTCCAGGGCCCCTTCTGCTCAAAGGAGCATCCAACAATCTTACCATGGCCACGTCGGCCTGGAAAATCTGCTTTACGAACTTGTTCCGGGAAGAGTGGACCAGCTGGATGATGTCCCCATGCAGGGTGTCTCGGTTCTTCTCCAGGAAGCCTGGTAGCAATAAAGAGCAGTCATGGTTCCCCGTCCCACTGCTGGGCAAGGGCTCCCCAAATCCACAACATCTGAGCCACACCCATTCCACAGTGTGGACACTGGGCTTGGAGAGGCAGTGGCTTACCCAAGATCACAGAGAAAAGGAGGAGCAATCCCCCCAAACAAACGCCCCATTCACAGCCTCCTGTGTAAGAAGCACAGGAGGTCTCTGTCTCAAGGAGAAACTGAGGCTACCTTCCCAACCAGGTCATCCCTGAGCCACTGTGAGCCCTACGAACTAAGACGCCAGAGTCCTTGTGAAGAGATCACCTGAGAGAGACCACATGTTGATGCTCTAAGCTATCCGTAGGGCAGCTAATTACCACCACCCCATGACTGGGCAGGACAATGTGTTTTACAGGTCCTCCCTGTGTTCTGGAACTGGCACCAACTATCTTCTCCAACTGACAAGAAAGGAAAGTTGATTTCAGTGACACCAGAGCGGCCATCTACAGCAGAGATGACAATCAAACCTAGGACCCTGGTCCCAACCTAGAGGAAGCTGCCATTCTCAGGGACAGAGGAACTAGGAAGATGCACGAGATGAGGTATCCACAGGTTAAAGACGCCAGAGGGGTGGCAACACAGCCAAACACAGGACTTGGTCCACCCCTGAGGGCAGACCCTGGACCTGCTATGGTGATGGAAGGATAGATTACAACAGCAGGGTCTCTTATGCCAGCCTCACATGTCACATGAAGAAAGTCCCTTTCAAGGTTTTGGTGCCCCTCTCTGAGAGGAGAAAGGTAGTACTTACCACATATCAGATCCTGCATACACACAATGATTTCTGCACCAGTTCATGGGGGAGCGTGACCCATGGCCCCAGGTTGCTCTGAGTGCAATGGGCCTTGTGGGTGGGAGTGTTCGGGGCAGGACCTCAGTGTATTACGCCCACAGTGGATGTCAGCTTGGGCTTGGTCTTTCACACTTGCCTGGGTGGGAGGCTCATCAAGGCTGCAGAACTGCAGGTGAGGAGAGCTGGGTTTCCACTCTCCACCTAATTTCTAGTTTTTCTTTTTAAGATTTTTTTTTTATAAACAGATTGTGAATCTGGTTGGTCCAGAACTCACAGAGATTGTCCTGTGTCTATCTTCTGAATGTGTATGACACTGAGGGCATTGGATCCCTTAGAGCTGGAGTGACAGGCAATTGTGAGCCAGTTAGCATGTGCTGGGAACTGAACTCAGGTCCTTTGGAAGAGTGGCCCCCTTAATTTTCAGCTTTAAATGAACCAACTGCATGTTCTTGGGAGAAGGGCATCCACTTCAATGTGCTGGTCTTCTTGCTAGAAGTTTCTAGGCCCCTCTTTGCATCTACTAGGCAGTACCGGGTCATGCACCCACATGAACTGGTCCCTTCTGAGCTTCAGTTTCCCATAAGAACTCAGAGAAGGAGCTCACACAGACCCAGTGCCCTCAGCAGCACCATTGCACTAGCTGAAGGACAAACAAACACGTACTCATTATCACATGAACAAGTCAACTGTGTAGTATAGCCATGTGACAGAACATTGGTGAACCACAAAAATCACCCATGTCACAACATGGATGAGCCCAGGCCAAACTGTGATCCGAGATATAAGCCAGACTCTAAGAGACAAATCCTGTGACTCCGATGACATGAGGTAGGTAGGTGGTAGATCATAGAAACAGGGCAGAATGGAGGTGCTGGACTAGGCGAAGGGTGGGAGGGACTGACGATGGGTGGATTGACTTCTGTGTGGAGTCGTAGAAAGCCTCGGAAGGGGCGTGGTGAAGACTCAGCTTTGTAAATGCGTGTCAAGCCACTGAATCGAATATAAAGCAGTTACAATGGTAAACTGCATCATGTATGCTTTGCCACAACTAAATGTTTTTTTTAAAAGAAAAACAAAAACAATTTTTGAAGGGCTGGGGATGTAACTCAGGGGCAGAGCGCTTGTATAGCACAGCTGTGATCCCCAGTATCACAAGAGAGCAAAAGCAAGCCCAGAATTCAGGAGGCAGGGGCAGGTAATCTCCATGAGCTCTGGGTGAGTTCCTGCCCAGCTAGAGCTACATAGTGAGACCTTGTCTGGTTCTGTTTGTTTTTGTTTTTAAGGCAGAAATTAAATTAAAAGCAAAGCTCTGGATAACATGCTTCCTGTGGTCCCTTCTGTCCCTTCTGAACTCTGCACCTTGTGGGCTCACTCCTAACCTAGAGACAGAGAGGGCCAGAGTACAGACAGAGACAGACACCCATCACCGCTTGTACCTTGACTCTCATAATAGACAACGCCCGCAAAGTGGTTGATTCCAAACTGGGTCTCATGGCTGTTCTTGGGTGGCACGTAGTTGGCATTGAGCTTGTGCTGTGAGTTCAGCTTATGCAGCATGGTGGCATCCGTGCCCTGAGGGAACAGAGTGTCTATTGCCAAGCCGCTGCCTTCCAGAACCTCCCTACCCACAGCCTCCCATCCTCCCCTGACTTTCTCAGTAGCTACCTCCATCACACCCGACACAGGCTCTTGGCCTCACTGCCAATCTGCTAGGTGGGTGAACCATATAACCTTAATGCACATTCCAGGCGACGGCATCTATTTCTCATAATTAAAATAATTGGAAGGCTAAGGCTGGAGGATGTCTAGAGCCCAGGAGTTCAAGGCTAGCCTGATCAATAGAGCAAGACTCTAATCACAATTGTCCCCCCTGAGGGCAATACTACGTTTCCTTCCCCAGGTCAAGTCAAATTCTATCATTAGCATCTATCCTGAAGCAGCTATGTAGATCTTGATGGTTTGGCCCAAGGCCCAGTGAACACCTGCTCACCATGTGGACACCCTAGAATCACAGTCCAAAGCACCAGAACAGGCTGGTGTTGCTTCTCCCAGGTTGCAGATGGGGAAGCTGAGGCTTGCTGTGCTCACCTTGGGGAACTTGCTCTCCTCATCGATGAGAGAGATGACATTCATAGGCCGGTTGGCAATCATGTCCAGTGCATCCTGGTTGTCAGTGAACTCAATGTGCAACCAGTCGATGCTCTCCAGGTCGTACTCCTCCTGCTCCAGCTTGAACACGTGCCGCACGAAGAACTGCTGCAGGTGCTCGTTGGCAAAGTTAATGCAGAGCTGCTCGAAGCTGCAGAGGGAAGAGGACCTTGGACATGTGACACCCGGACGCCCAGTCACCCGGACCCAGCTCTGCCTAGATCTGCAGCTTGACACAAGACTCCCATCAGGTGGACTAGGGTTGAATTATCAAGTCCAACTTCTATGCTGAAGACAGCTCTGGGGACTGGCAGGGGCAAAGGACATGCCCAAGGTCACTGGGGGTTATAGAGGCAGGCTAGAAGCCAGGCTCAGGGCTCTTTCCTTGAGTGACCAGGCCCTACATATAGGAAATGTCAGAACACTAGGAAGGTGGGCCATAGAGAGATGTCACTGAGAGGCCAAGGCTGACAATATCCAAGCAAGCAGAGAGCCCTGACGCCAGCCCAGCTAAGCAGCAGCCTTGGCTCTCGTATTCAGTATGGTGGTCTTGGGGACTCTGTGACATTCAACATTACAAGAATTGAACTGACTTGAATTAAAGTGACTCTGGTCATAAATTCAGAGACCAGAGACCAGCTTGTAAACCTTCCCCAGTATCCAGCTGGGCTGGCCCCAGCTGACCTGGGACATGGCGTGAAAAGACACTCCAGGATGACTGATGTCAAGTTTCCCAAGCCTGAGGATATTCTTAGAGGCAGGCAAGTGCAACTTAAAGGAAGAGGCATGGGGTCTCCCACATTACCTGTTCACAGTGAAGTTCTCAAACCCAAAGATGTCCAGGAGACCGATGGAGCGGCGAGAGTTCTTCACTTCCAGGGAGGGTGGCTTGTAGATTGCCGCGTTGATCTTCTCCACAATCCACACAAAGAGTCGCCCATAGATGCCCTGAAAGGTGCCCATCAGCCACAGGGCAAGGCAGGCCCTCCCTGAGTGGCAGTCACCATTCCTAGACACTTGGGTCTGGGCTCCAGCCTTACAGGTGACATTAATGCCCCCGAGTCTTCATGGGCTGACCCTGCTACAGCACATGCACTCCTGCCTCAGCAACTACTTTTTTGCTCCCTTAGAACTTCCCTTGACCCCGAGGCTGGGAAGGGATCACCTTGGGGTTCCGCACCTTCACTTATTTGTCTCTCCATCCTCTGCATACCTAAAAGGCCCAGACTCTGGCACAGGGGTAGTACAGATTAGGGACTTTTTGACTGGCAAGTATATGACTGTCGTAGCAACATGAGGAACGGGAGTCTTCCACCAGCCAGACCCCATGAGATCTAAGAGGGTGCCTCTGGTTAAGAACAGCTGATCAAAGCAAGCCTGAGGGGACAAAGCAGGGCCCCTGGGGGATGCAGAGCCAACTCCTTTAGGAGGCCTGGCCTTGGGGCTTAGAAGCTGACAGAGGGAAGTTGGGCATCAGAGAGCCAGAGACTTCAGTGGGCACTCAGTTCACAGGCAGCCAAGCAAGGGCAAACTTTGGAAACATCTTGCACCTGTCTGTCCACACTTCAAGGCAAAGAGAACAGATGGCCACCCCATTCACCCACCTTGACAAAGGCATCTCGCACATCCAGCGCCTGCTCCCTGCTGAGAGGGGTGGACACTGTCTCCCCACGGGTGATAAGGGTGCGACTGGTGAGGCAGCTCATCAGATCTGGGGGGTTCACCTAGAGCAAACACCCAGGTGTTGGCCCAGCCCCAGCCTGACTGTCCCCTTTCACCCCACTTGGCTCCCAGGCATCACAGAGCCCCAGTCCAGATCCCTCAGCATCAACCCATTGTAGAAACAGCGGCCCAGGACCACACACTTCTCCCTGAACAGAACTTGCCCGCCCAAGGCCTCCACAGCTGGTTCCCACCTCAGCCCAAATGAGCCAGATGTTCCTCAGAGGGACAGATGGAGTGGGAGAGGTTAGCACTGACCTCGAGCAGAGAAGCTGCCGTGGCCAGCGATGGGGAGAAGAGGACCTCACACGCATCCAAGTTCTCAAATGTACGGGCTGCCAACAGCAAAGGACACAGTGTCACACAGGGAGGCAGAGGGGCAGGGGGACCCTGAAGAGAGCAGGCTGCCATGCCTATTCTCAGGGGCCTGCCCTGCTCACAGAGGGTATGATCAGCATGGTCAGTATACATCTGATTGATGTTCTCATAACAGCCTGTGGTCACCATGAGAGTATGAACCCTAAATGCCAGCACCTACCACTGAGCCTGGCACCCAGGCTGGACCCTAGAGGTTCTCTCTCAGCCTCTACTCATGGTACCTTTGGGACACTCGACGTGAACTTGTCCTTTTACCAAATAAACCTACTTCTTTCTCTTTGAGCCTCAGAGTCTTTAACATCATCTCTTTACGCAAAGCACCTATTTCCCCTTATCTTTCCAGGCTTACTAGCCCAGGATTGCCTAGTTCTAAGGACACTCATTCACTACATGAACTTCCAAGAGTTTCTATTCTGCCTGGGACCCATGCTAGACACCCGTGGAAAGGCAGAGTGTAATCCAATGCCTTCTTCCGATGAACCACTTTACTCTAGTATGCAGTGATGTCAAATAAGTGTACATGCCCTGCTTTGTCTTCCCCCTTACAGACAGCTGTCCAGTCATTCACGCCACAGTGTGAACTCCAAGCTTTAGCCTCTCTTGAAGACACTAAGCCTTACAGAAGAAACCAAATGTGGACGAGGTCTTAAAGGGTTGCAGTCAGCTCTGAATACCTCACCTGCCAGCTCTGTGGGGGACTGTCACACAGTGTACCACCTTTGAGACTGAAGTCAGGCTGGGAGGATTCCCAGCACACATCCCGTGTAATGCTCACTGTAGCAGACAGCACTGCCAACCCCTGGAAGCTGGGTGCCATGCTGCCCTGAGTGGTGTGTGGCACCGTGGGGCCTCACCCTCGTACTGCAGATTGCCCATGTGTAGGATGGCGGCCAGAAGCTTTGAGATCTCCCAGTTCTCCGTGTCTGTGAACATGAGCACCTTCATGGCTGAGCGGATGTTGGCATATTCCTGACTGTCCACGCGGCCCTCACAGGTGATGCAGTTACCCTGGGTGGGGGGCATGGTATAAAATGGGAAGACAGGGAAGTGTCAGGGAGGTGTCAAGAGGGCAATGCCCCCAGGATATCTAGAATGGTCCTGTGGTGCTTCTCCAGGGCACCCTGACATGAGTAAAAACTGGGCACTACACAGCTCACCCAAGCACTCCTTTCCACCCCAGCTCACAGCACCAACACCTCACCTGGCTCCACACAGCTCCAGGGTGCCACCCACTCCCAGGGGAGTTCCCTTCCACTGTAACCACGTGTGAACCACAGCAGGGAAGTGTAGACACAGCTTACTCAAAGTGTGTGTGTCGGGGGGGCGGGGTATGGTATATGGTGTGGTATGGGTGTCCATATGTGCATGTGTAAGTGCATAAGTGCATGTGTTTGTGTGTGTGCATGTGTGTGTGTATTTGTATGGTGTGTGTCATATGTGTGGTGTATCTGTATATGTAGTGTGTGTGTATGGTATATGTGTGTGTTGTCTGAGTGTGTGTATGGTGTGTATGTGTGTGGTGTATGTGTGTGTGTCTGTGTGTGTGATTTGTGGTGAATGTGGTGTGTGTATGGTATGTGTGTGTGTGTGTGTGTGTGTGTATGTGTGTGTGTGTGTGTGTTATGGTGTGTGTGTGTGTATGTGTGTATGTGTGGTGTATGTATGGTACATGGTATGTGGTATATGTGGTCTATGTAGTGTGTGGTATGTCTGTGTGTGAAAGAGGGAGAGTGAGTATGCCAATTAGCTAGTTACAGAAGAGAAGTTCCTGTCCCACCCACAACACCTTAAATCCCAAATAGGTTCTCCCCAAGGAGGTAGAGTTGAAATTCTCAACCTAGCCTGTTGTGTGCACAGCCCCTAGAGCAATGGTTCCCAAACTTCCTAATGCTCAACCCTTTAATAAACGTCTTCATGTTTCGGTGACCCCCAACCATAAAATTATCTTGTTGCTACTTCATAGTTATAATTTTGCTAGTTATAAATTGTAATGCAAATATCTGTGTTTTCCAATGGCCTTAGGTGATCCCTGTGAAAAAGTCATTCAAACCTCAAAAGAGTAGAGAGAGACCCACTGCCCTAGAGCCACAGAGCTCAACAAATCCTAGAGGTCCAGGCCTCAGCCACCAGCTCCCTCAACCCTAGGAGGCCCAACAGAGGCCTTTACAGTCTACATTATGAACAGGTCCATGTGCTTGGTTCTGTGGCTTCCATGCTGTGTCCCCATGCTCTGTGTTGATCTTGAGAAATGCATCTGTGGTAAGGATTCACTAGGGACATATGCCCAAGTGAGGGCACGTTGTTTGAGGCTCAGACAAGCCTGGGTGGGGCTGGTACAGAGCCACACTGCCGAGTTTGGTCTTGCCCTACATCATTGAGACAGGTGTTCACCATGGCCAAGTAGTTGTAGTCAGCGGCCTGGCCTAGGCCCAGCTTCTTCTTCTCCTCCTCATTCATGCCCTCCAGCATACAGTAGAACACGTGATAGTTCCTCTCATCAGGGGCCTGGAAGTGGGCACGAGGATTGGGAACACACATGAGCAGGGGCCTCCTAGGGGACCTTGAACACCTCAAGGACCAGATGGAAGTACAGTGCGGTAACAGGTGGCCCAGACTGTGTGGACAGTGGTGCCCACCCAGCCTGTCCAGGCACTGGTTCTCACCGGGAGCCAAGGCTCACCTGGCGGCAGACTCGAGACTTCTCCAGAAGGTACTGCTCTATTTTCGCGCCCTCGATGGCACCACGCTTGTTAAAGTGGATGTCGATGTACTTGCCAAAGCGGCTGGAGTTATCATTGCGGATGGTCTTGGCGTTCCCAAAGGCTGCAGGGTGGTGGGGGTCACAGGTGAGCCTGGAGAGACCCAGTGCCAGCACCCGGCTCACCCTCAGAACCTGCCTTTACCTTCTAGGATCGGGGTGGCCTCCAGCACCTGCTGCTCGATCCATGAGTGCTGTCCGCTGATGGCCGCCAGGAACTGTAGGATTAGCTTTGTGCTCTCCGTCTTGCCAGCTCCTGACTCCCCGCTGCAGAGGGTGGGAGTCACAGGAAAGTCCTCAGCCTTGGCTGTGGCACTAGCCCCAGTTGTTACAATGGGTCGAGTCCTCGGGGACGCAGGGCTCTGCCACACCCCCATCCCTCCAGGTCAAGAATATGAACCATGCAAACTGCCCAACTGATGTTTTGGCCTCTTCCCTTGCCCAAGAGAAAAGAAGACAGATTTCAACTGACCATCACTTAATAAGAACCCTCAGGAAACAATGTTGACCTCAAAAGCTAGCATCAGCCTTCGTAGTGTTAAGGGAAAAGAAATGTAAGGTGTGGAATGTGGGGGTGACTCCATGCACCATGACTAGTGTGTTAGCAGGACAGCAGAACTGGGCCTCTCATTGGAAGTGAGGCCAGGCTGCCTACCTGATGATACAGCACTGGTCCCGATTGTTGCGTTTCATGTTGAAGTAGCAATTGTCGGCAATGGCAAAAATGTGGGGGGGCATCTCCCCTATCTTCTTGTTGGTGTACTGGCGGATGTGTTCTGGCGAGTAAATGGACAGCAGCTGGTAGGGGTTCACGGCCACCAGGATGGAACCTGTGTACGTCTGCAAGCAGCAAGGGACAGGAGCTTGCACGCTCTCTGCCCTGTGCAGCTCTAGAGTCCACAGACATGCCAGGAGCCGATGGGGGTGTGTGTCTCAGACTGGCTTTTGGCCTGACTCAAAGACATTTGGTGAAAGGAGGAGGGGACAGCAAGAGGTCGCCAAGCTTGGATTGCATTGTCTTATCTATACGATGGGGGAAACGGGTTAAGGTTCAAAGTGCAAAGCAGAGACAACTCAAATGTTGGCTCCTTCCTTTAGCCCCAGTCTCTGCACCCAAGACTTTAAGAGAAAAATGTAAAAACTGGACCACGTTCGGAGGGGAGACTGGGATGGTATGAAGTTATGAGTTGGCCGAGTCATAAAGAGCAGGAGACTGGGGCTGGAATGTGGTACAGAAGGAACTGGGATTTCGGGCTTCGGTGACAACTTTCTCTGTAGGGCAGAGTGACTCCTGTGCCCCGTGCATGGAGCATGGGGACCTGAGGCTGCCTGCTCAGGTCTGTCTCAGTTTGGGGACCTCAGGCTGTATGAGAGTGTGGTCAAGATGTCCGGCTGTACCCTGGGTCCTGTCACACAGAGAAGCATCAGGACAGTATGGGTCTCCTCCTCCCTCCTCCCACCTCACCCCAAGCCAGAAAAGGTCAGGCCTTGCCTGTTGTCGGTGATAGATGTTTTGATGTCTGGGGCCCAGGAAGGCTGGAGACAGATGTGTCTGCCCAGGGAAGGTGGCAGCCTTGGCTGTCTCACCAACCTCTACACCTTTCCAGGATTCAGTGCATGACACCAGAGCACCCACCATCCCCCAGCAGTTCAGCCCAGTGTGGCATGCAGGGAAATCAGCTGTGGTATCCACCCCAGGCCAGGGATGCTGTGCAGAGAAGCACTAATTAAGCCAAGAGACTCCATTTCTAGAGCACAGAAGTGCCTTTCGTCTTAAGCTGACTCTTCGAGCACCACAGCCAGGAACACCTAAGACTAGCTTTCGCCACTCAGCTCAGTGCCAAGAGCCCCAGCAGGAAAAGAAATGAAGCAAGGAGAACAAGAGGAGTAGCCCAGCCAAACCAACAAGCCTTCCAGGAGCTATTACTGTGCTACTCACCCGCCCTCCACTGCTGGTCTGTTACAAAGTAACAGTAGAGAGACAGTCAGTCAATGGAAAGAGGCCACAAAGGCATCTCCAGGAACCTGGACATAGGCTAAACAATTGGGTGGGAACCCTGTGGCCACCTTCTGTTACACTCCATCTCATGCAACTGGAATACAGCTGACTCTTATCTCCAGATGGGGAGCCCATCCCCACCTGAGAGACAGACTCAAGGAGCATTGCTTTGGCCAGCCTAAGTCTGCTTATTTGTGAAAGGGGGTGCTCGCTGCCTCCTCCCAGGGCCACTGCAGAGACAAAGGTGCCACCCTTGGCTGGTAGCAGGGGCGTAAGTGCCACCTTACACCCTTCTTAAGAATGGACTTACTCAAGAATGTGACACCTGTCACCAGCACATGGCTGGAGCCTGGCCCCACAAAGTCACTCCACAGCCCCCAGCACCGGTGCTCCAGGAGCCCCTGCATCCTCCAGTGAGGGGCAGGAGCTGGACTGCAGCAAAGGACAGGAGTGTGAAAGGCCATGACATTTGGGGGATCTGCTGGAGAAAGGTCACTCGAGCAACTACAGAAGACTGATATATGTTACTATTTCAGACCCAAAATGATCCAGCCTACAGAGTCTCCCTGAGAGGCTCAACAACAGGGAAGTGACAGAGAAAGGTGGAGTTGCTGCAACACCCCAAGACTTCCTGGTGCTGTAGATGCACCTTATTCCACTACTAGCCCAGGGCCCTTTCCAGTCCCCATGCAACCCAAGGGCCTCATGGACACAAGATTCCTTAGTGCCCTGCCTCCTGGAGGCCACCACATCATGGCCACTAAGACTCCCAAGCCAGCTCTCCTGCAGTCTGGCTGTCAGCCTCTTCAACTCAGCCTCCAGTACCGTCACCCCTTTTACCCCAGTGAGCCCTCCACGCCTTGCTCCCTGTTACCAGACCACATCCCCACCCGCCTCCCTGGTCTGGGCTAGCAGATCCTTTCTGGTCCCCACCCAGCTCCCCATCTGGCTCCTGTCGCCATGGTTGCTGAGCATGTGGAGAAAGAACACACATGTGCACACATGTAAAGGTATGTACACACGTGTCCACATATGTGTGCCTGATCCCCTACCTGAATGTATACACAAGTACTCATCATCAAACACATGTGTGTCAATATATATACATATGCATGTACACTCATACATGTACACACATGCATACCATCTGAATACAGTCTTTCCCCTGAGGCACAGTGAGATAGGTTCCATTGCAATCAGTCAGAAGGAAATCTACAATTAATAGTACACACGTCTAGTTAAAACTAAACCATAAAGGGCCAGCAAGACTGTTCCAGAGGTTAAGGCTCTTACGTGTAGGCCTGCTGGCCAGAGTTTGAGCCCCAGAACCCATGTAAAAGCTTCAATGCAGGAACACGCATCTAAAATCCCAGCACTCCTACAGGAGAGTTGGCTGGAAGCTCTCAAGCCAGCTAGCCTAGAGCATGAGGGACAATGACAAGAGAAACCCTGCCTCAAAACACATGAAAGGAGAGAAATAACCCCCAAAAGTTGTTCTCAGAGCCCCACGTGTGGTAGCTCTAACACACATGCACCTGAGCACGTACAATAAATAGTTCATTTTTTAAAAGAATACTCAAAACAAGGCCCTTTTCATCAGTAGGAAGACAATGCCAAGAAGATTCCTATCTTTGCAGATTTACAAGTTGTTGCAGCTCCAGATACGAGGTCTGGCCACATCGCTTTCTAGACAGACCTAGCCTGCCATTTTAATGAATAAATATCTTAAGCTTTCTGTTTTAATTTCTAATACCATGAATATCATCTTATGACCCAAATGAACAAAAATCTTTGGCTCCCTCAATAATTGTAAAAAGCTTTGGGTTTGATGAGACCTTTGGAGTATCAATTTGCCAAGGGTCTCCAAAGCGTGTGTCCTGCCTGGTATAAACTGCCTTTGTCCCTGATGTCCCAGCTGGGTGAGATCAAATTTATTTGTTTCTCTATGGAAGCACTTTTCTGTGATCCACTAAGATCCAGTGGTGTTTCCACAGGGAAGGGTGAGCTGACTGGTTCTAATGAGAGTCTGTGGTCCTTTTTAGTTTGTCTCCACTGGTCTTGAAGCTTCAGGACAGCAGCCCCAAGCTCCCTAACTGGTAAAATATCAAACCTGTCCCTGAGCAACCCTGGCCTCTAGTTTCCAAGCCTCTGAGGCCCAGGAGCCTGCAATATAGCAACTCCTGCCCCAGACTTAGATCTAAAGAGCCCAGAGCCTGGACCCAGGGAGGGGAGGAGTCTCGGATGGAGCACCCCACTGCAGATCCAATGAAGTCCCAGGAGTCTGGACCTCTGGGTGTATGCAGCACAGGGGTAGCCATGGGTGGTACTCACGTAGATGAGGTGGTCCCGGTAGCGAATGAGAAGATTTCGAAGAATGCCTGCCTCGTTGAGGTCCCCCAGGCGGATCATGTCCTCCACACCATGCACTGATGTGGGGTGCATTGGCTTGATGTGTGTGGCATTTTGAGGGGAAATCCAGTGTTCCTGCAGGGAACATAGCCCTTCATGCCAGCTGCTACCCCTGCCATCCCATCCCAGGCTGGGCAGAGGATCGGTCTGTGATCGGCTCTGACTGGCTTGAATCTGGGGGTTGTACTGGTCTCTGCCCATCAAGGCAGCTCTCCTCCACAGACACACAAGGGGAGCAAGGCAAAGACTTTGTCCCCACCAGTGGTTATCATTAAGGGGTTCAGGTCCCCCAGTAACTTTGAGAGATAGAGAGAAAGCATAGTAACTCGAATTTAAAGGGCGTGGCTTCAGATCCAGGCATCATAAAATCATGTAAACAAATACATAAAAAATAAGTTCAGAGAGTTCTACAGAGCTACTGTGGGCAGGTGCTGAGAATCACCTCTCCAGGAAAATAGCTTTCCAGCAGAGACCTGAATGTAGAGAAAGTTTCTGTAAGAAGTGAAGAAAGAAGGCCAGGCCAGGGACCAGGAAAAACAACCTTTCCCAGGCTGCGTGGGTGTGGCGTGTAAGGGTGGGCAGGGGCTGTGGCAATGGGCATCTGGCCCCAGAGTGTCCTTCCCAGGCCTGGCTGGTACACTATATGGAGCTGGCGAGGGGAGACTTTCTGACCTTGTGAGCTGAGGTAGGAATTGCAATAATTAATCTCTCTCTCTCTCTCTCTCTCTCTCTCTCTCTCTCTCTCTCTCTCTCTCTCTCTCTCTCCCACACACACACACACATTTACACATTTGCTTGCACATTCATCCCTGTTCCTCTTTCCTGCAATAGTGCCTGCAGCCACCAGGTGGCAGACGAAGGCATCTAGGAAGATCTTGACTTCTTCCCTCTGGAGAATAGAGCCTCTATTTCCTGGGATTGCTGGGGTCAAGAACCTTTTCACATCACCAGACACTGACCTGTGGTTCCTGGTATGGCCCCAGTCCACCCACACACACTTGATCCAGAAAGAAACATGGTTTCTGCTGGTAGAGGGAACCTCTCTGCTCCAGCTTCCCAAACCCATAGATTTGTTAATAGATGTAACACACCTGTCAAGACTCTGCTCACTTGTATTTTCCTCCAGCTGTTCTAAGATGTCACCAGCTCCAACAGGAGTCCCTAGCAGGAATCTAGCTTCAGTCCCAGGCTGCCCCTGACAGATCCGGTCACATGACTTTGGCCATCCCACTCTCTAATGGCAGACACACTCTGGTCCACACCTTTCCTCTCCTCTGGCCTTAGCTCAGCCCCTGTTTCTAGGGGTGAAGAGGTAGCTCCCCCGCCTGCTCAGAAGGGTCAGGGCAGGGCCAGCCAGAGCCCTGCTCCAGCCTCCCTAGCATTCCGGGGCACTCCAGCAGGAAAACTTAATCCAATCCAGGCCCTCGCCCAGCCATTCCCAAGGCACAAGGGGCCCAGCAGTGACGTCAAGAGCCTGTCTACACTTTCAGTGCCGTGTGGAACATTCCTCTCTCCCAAACGCTCTGATAAAAGCTGATCCATTAGGAAAATTCCCTTTACCTGTCCCTGGCCCCTGCATGGGACAGGGCCTCTGAGCAGCTCTCTACTGCCCTTTGCCCTACCCTCTGGTCCATATTTCCTTCCAAAATAGGTCAGTTAGTTCAACAGAGCTACTGTGGGCAGATACTGAGGACCATCACTCCAAGGAGGGAACATTTAAGCTGAGACCTGAATGAAGAGAAAATTTCTATAAGAAGTGAGGAGAGAAGGCCAGGCTGAGGGACCAGAAAAAAACAGCCCTTCTGGGGCAGGGCGGTGTGGGCGTGGCATGTAAGGGGTTGGCGGGGGCACCTGCAATGGGAATCTGGCCCCACCAGGGTATCTTTCACAGGTCTGGTTGGTGAACCCTATGGAGTTGGGGGAGGGGAGACAGGACAAAGGCCAAGCAGCTTACACCACCTTCCTGACTCCTCACACATCAGGTTCCTGGGCCTCTAGGGCCTTGTCCACAAACAGCAAAGATAATAGTGCTTCCGTCCCAGAGAGGGGGAGGGGAAAGTTATCTCCTCTGGGGATTCCTGTCAGGTGTGTAGGCCATTGGGGCCTGGGCTACACCCAGCCAGGAATGGGTTGGACACCCTGTGCCACCAGGTTACAAAGACCACGAGTGTTCTCTTCACAACACACAACGGAGAGGTGGGACCTGGGTTCACAGTGGCAGTCAGACTCAATGTAAAATGGCCAGGCTGAGAAGCACAGCCCAAGGCTCCACCTCCTGTGTGGAAGGATGCCCTGCTGAGGGCAGCGGCTCTCTGGTCAAGGTCCACAGCCCACCGCAGAGGCCAAAGTGTAACAAGCCTAGTAGGGGAGCATTGGTTCTGAAAGACAGAGTGACAGAGACAGAGAAAAAGACAGGAAGTGTCTGAAGACTGATCACAGAAAAAGGCAGAGACACAGAAGAAAGACAGAGAAAAGGAGGGAGAGAGAGAGATAGAGAGAGAGAGAGAGCAGGGCACATAGAAATACCACGGACAATTCTGAAGACAGGGATGGGGCAAGGGGGGGCATATCTGGGAAAGAGGACAGGTGTTCTGCCAAGGAGGTGGGGGTCTCCTGGCAGGCACAGGAGTGCACTCTGCAAGGGCAGGAAGACCAGAACTTCCTCCTTCCTGCAGTGCTCTCCAGAGACCCTTTCTGAACACTCTGTTGAACTCTGCCAAAGCAGATGTGACTGCCCAGGTCCCCACGCTCAGGCCACTGTGTCAGTGAAAGGACGATGGCCTGGAGTGTCGAGGAAGGAAATAGGAAAGAGGGTCCCAAGGCCTCAGCTTCCCTAATTGTCAGCATCCTATGCTCCAGGCCAGTCTCATCCCACCCCCAGCAGTCCCCATTCTTAGGGCTTTGGTGGAGGGGTGTGCAGGATGGGAGGGGACCTTCAGGATCCAGTGACACAGAGTTACAGGATACCATCTGACATGCAACCTGATCCAGGTGAAATTCTACCCTCAGGTAGCGTCCCTGGTGCCCATCCGTAGAGCCGGGGCACTGCACCAGCCTGTGGGCTGTCAGCCGCCCTGTGCAGCAGCTCTCCATGACTCAGCCGCAGGGGCTTCCCTGCATGGAGGAGGAGAACTAGAGCCTCAGAAGGAAGGGAAGGGCACTCTGGCCTCAAGCCCAGGGCCAAGCCTCTCTCCTACAACCTGAGTCCTGGAGCTGTCACTGAGATGCTGGTGGGAACACTGGCAAGCATAGCCATCCTAAATTCTAATCCCAGCACCACTGGCTGTGAACTTTGTGACTCACAGTCACCCTATGGGGTCACAGTTATTGTCTGCCCTGACTTTCACAGATGCCTTGAGAATCCAGACAGAAGTTAGGTCAAGAATCCTGAGGGGTGGCCTGCGGGGCCCTAGGAATATCAGTGATCCCTGCCTTAGGTCCACAGCTCCTGTACCTGCCTCCTCTTGCCCCAGCAGGACCTGTACTCTATTCCCTCTTGGCTTTCTCCAGACCAGGAGACTAAGGCAGGAAGCTAGGCTAGGTTGTCCCCAGAGCCAGGCACAGCATTGGACACAATCCCGATTATGGCAAATAGAAGCTTCCTGGGTTTTTTCTGTCTCTTCTATACTATACTATACTATACTATACTATACTATACTATACTATAGCATACTATGCTCTGCACTGCATTTGTGTCTCCAATGCACACACATATGAATCCGCAAAAAGACACACATGTGCACACATGCATACATACTCATGCACATACACCTACATGCAAAGGCACACACACATGCTACGAACTTATGCTTTGAGTACCGGTGGCTCCCCTCCAGGCCCCCACACAGGCTGTCTGCCTCTGTAGTGGCACACCCCCTTCCTTTGATCTTTGCCCCCTTCCTCAAGGCTACATCATTATGATCTACCAAGCCTACACTTCTGGGCCCCTTTCCATGAGACTGGTTCCCCGAGGGCTAGGGCTATGTGGATGATGACTTCCAGGAGCCAGTAGGGTTAAGCCCTGTATGCCTAGATAGACACCAACTATATTGAGGTGCTCAGTCCGTGTAGGCTCACATGGGAATCTCACTAAAGGAGAAACCGAGACTTGAAAGGAAGGAGCCTGACTCCAAAGCTCTACTGAGCCATGCCAAGGAGTTTCCCCAACATAGCATACACAGCCCTCATCCCTATGTCCCAGAATGGCCTGAAGGTTTTGGAAATGTGCAAACAGGAAACAAAAGGGAGTCTTTCTTGCAGGAGCAGGGGGAGGGGGGGTGGGAAGGATTGTGTACACGGCAGGGATGTGGAGTGTGTGTGTGTGTGTGTGTGTGTGTGTGTGTGTGTGTTTGGATACTTCCTGATTATTTCCTATTCTGGACACCTGTCATTGTAGCTTTCCCAGGTAGGGTTGAAGGAAAGAGTTACTCACATTGCCTTCATCATCCACCACCTGGATCTGCCCAGAGTCACAGAGCTTCACCATGGCCCCGATGGGCACATCGAACTCCTGGCCCGACTTCAGGTCCATCCACACATAGTCCCCCTGTAGGCAGGAGATCCCGAGGCTGAGCCTGGAGAGCACGCTCAGTGGCCCTCTCTCCCACTACCACCAAGGCTCGGAATCTGAGCCAGAAGGCAAGGGTGAGGGAACCCTTGCTTTCTGGGAGCCTTGTGGTGGCCAGCCTTAGGCTGGGGCTCATACAATGCCATCAATGACTCTTCTGTAAGCCAGGTCCTCCCGTGGCTCAGGAAAAGGAGCAACCAACAGCATGGAAGGGCAACCTCAGCTCAGGCTCGTCTGAGGCTGTGCAGACCATGACTTCTGAACACACAGGCGCCTGACAGACTAGAGACTAAGGCAGGCACACCAAATCACATCCATTCTGCCCTAAAGGGAAACACGGGGACCACCAGGCTGTGGCAAACACTGAAGGCTCCATCAAATCACCCTAGCAACGGGTTCCTGTGGGCCCACTGCTCTCTGCTGAGACTGGGGTACAAGGCCACATGGGCTCCTGTTTGTGAGGAGCGCCTAGACCTTGTAGGTGGTGGGGGAGGGGCATTTTCAAAGCCTGACACTTAACTCAGGTAGCTGAATTAAACCCAGAGATGGACTGAGAACAACTCTATTCCATCCTGATTTATTCAATAAACATGTATTAGACAGCTACTGAATACAAAGTCCTGCTTGATTTAGAAGGAGCGGAGACCATTATAGAATATCCATTCTAGTTGAAGAAATTAGAACGGTAACAACCAAGCAAAGCTCTTCCCAGGATCCCTGTGGACCCTGGTGAGCAGAGCAGAAGGGAGAAACACGAAGTGACAGAGAATGACAGGCAACAGCAGGAGAATGACGCTCCAAGTTGGCAACCACGCAGTGGAGGAAACCTCTGTGCTGAGATCTGAAGGGTAAAAAGTGGCCAGGCAGCAGGAATGGCGTGAGCAAAGGCCCTGAGGCAGAGGGAACATTAAGGAGGTAGTTATGGGAGGACAGGGGTCATAGGGTCCAGGACACAAAGATCCTTGGTGGCCTTGAAATAAAATCTCTGCTTGTATTCTAATCTTAATTTTTATAAAGTGTGTTTCTTTGGGAGGGGTTCCCAAGTTCTCCTGGAGTATGGGAGAACTTAGCTTCTTACAAGTGTATACTTTTATATCAAATATCGTTGGAAATGTAATAGCCTGGTAAACTGGTTCATTACAGAGCCACGGGCATGGAGTAGTGTGAAGAGCTTGGGGCATGGAGTCAGGAGCCAGGGTCCTAAGCTCTGATCACTGACCCCTGAACCTCAGTTTTCTTGTCCTCCTCGGTAAGGGGGAGGGCTTGGGCATATAGCTCTTTCAGTCTCCCTCTCCCATCAGAACTACAATGGGCCCTGTCTTGCTCATGTGAAAGAGAGTTAGGGCATCCAGAGACAAGCTAGTCAGTCTCAGGTCCTGCTTGACCCCAGACAAGTAAGAAAAATGATCAGGCTCAGAGGATGGGAGAGTGCATGCTCACTGAGCATTTAATAGGAATTTGGGACTCTTCTTTGCTTCCAACTTAACCCTCACAACTGCTTGGCAGACAGACACTCTCAGCACCTGGGTCACATGTGTATTCACACGGCCACATAGCAGTGACTTTCCCCTGGCCTCAGTTTCCTCTGCCCTGCTAGGGAGCATTAATTTTGCACTCTGTGAGAGATCTGTGTGCAGGCTGTCCATTGTCACAGATGAGGCAGGAACAGATGAGAAGGTATATCCCAGGAGGAGCAAGCCAGGCATCCCTGAGATGAGTCATGGCAGGGACAAGTACCAGGTCCACAGGACCACGTGGACCACACAGGGGTTGGACTTTTCTCCTAAGTAGGATATGAAGCCACCTATACCCAAAAGTAGGCACAATTATCACTTTCTTTCTTGAGACACTGTCTCATGTATCCCAGGCTGGTCACAAATTTAGCCAAGGATGACCTCTCTTCCATTAGAGAGCTGAGATTACAGGCATGTCGTGCAATACCTGGTTTACAAAGCTGGGATTGAACCCAGAGCTTTGTACATTCTAGACAACCTCTTACACCATCCCCCCAAAAAGTACACTCCCAGTCCCTGGGGTTTTATTTTGACAACTCCCCTCTGGCAGCTGTGTGGATAATGGAGTCCTCTGGTGATCTCACAGTCCAGCGCCATACTATCTTAGGCAGGGCTGGGCCCAGCCTGGCTCAGAAAAGACCTCAGTGAGGGAGAAGGCAGGGAAGTGAGTGGACGTGATGTGTGTGGTGTGAGTGTGGGCGTGGCCATGTGACTGTGTCGAGGGACTGCAGAGCGAGGGGGTTCTGGACAGAGAAGGTGAGCACAGAGCAGAAGCTTCAAATAGTGGTGTGTCCTAGGCGAGCTTCTACCTTTGAGCGCACCACTATTTAAAGCTTCTGCGCTGTGCTCTATCTCCAGCACCACAAAGAAGAAAGACAAGCAGGAAGAAATGAGAGGAGAGAGGGAGGGAGGAAGGGAGGGAAGGAGGGAGGAAGGGAGGGGGGGAGGGAGGGAGGAAGGGAGGGAGGGAGGGAGGGAGGGAGGGAGGGAGGGAAAGGAGAAATAAAAATGATTTCTGCCTGGGGACCAGGTGCCAGATGACTGCTCTGCGGAAGTCCCAGAACCTTCCAGAACTTTAGACGGTCCTCTGATATAAACTGTTTCATTGGCCTCCACAATATACCCTCGTGTGGAAAGTCCCCGTTTCCTCAGAGGTTAAAAGACTTCTGCTGTCACCCAGCCAGAACCTGAGAAGCCCCAAGCACAGGGCTCTATCCCCACACTCCAGAGGTTTATCCCTGAGCAACACAGGCTGAATACTCCCAGCCCCAAAGACAAACTGCAAACCTAGACTGAGAACAGCTGAGAGCCAGGTCCCTGACTCCCCGATGTCTCCAGGCCTAGCACAGGGCCGGCACACAAGGATGATTTATCTCACTGAAAGAACATAGGATAACTTAATTAAGATACCTAGTGGGAGCCAGAAAGAGAGGCTCAGAGAGGGAAACTGAGGTGCTCAGAACACACGGCAAACAGAAATGACTAGACTCTTCTAGCTTCAGACTGTCACCAGGAGGTGGATAATGCTCTAGATAGAAAAGGCCCTTGTGTCCCAAGGCAGGTAAGCACATAAATACCTACTTTTATAGGTGAAGAAACTAAGACCCAAGAAGAAAAGGGAACTTGGTACATTCTTTCATCAGACTGCAGTTGGCAAGGCTGGCAGATGCTAAGGAAGAAGGAAGCCATGAAGGGCTCCAAGTCACAACCCACTTTCTGTGGCCAGACTCAAGCCACCATATTGACCAAAAACATGCTGTGAAAGGCACCTCTCTAGGGACCTTACTTTGCAGTGAAGACCCCATTTGAGACATGGCAAATGCTGCATAATTTGTAACACTCAATCTTTCCAGACTACACTTTTCAGCAATCTTGGAAGGGAAGGAGTCAGTGTAGACGAAAACCAGAGGCCCAGAAAAATGCTACCCGTGCCTGCTGTCCACCCTAATACTAAGCTTGGGGTCAGCAACACATCAGTACCAATCCATAGTCCTCAACCCCCTCCTGCTGCTTCCCTCCTCTGGGACAGGTCTTAGGTCTCTGTAGAACAACTGGAGTCTCAGTTAGAACATGGCCACCTCATTCATTTTTCTACCCACCGTGGGCCATTTCATAGGTGGGCAGGTGACCCATGTATAGGCATCTAGAAGCGGGAAAGATGGCAAATTACTAGCCTTTGATGAAAGTGGGGACTGTAGGTTGCCCCATTATGTGCCTCGGGGTGCTCCCCGAGCTGGACACCAGTAAAACTGGGAATTCTATTCTCAACTTGGTTCAGCTAATCTGCCCCTCCCCCATGGCATCCGTGGTTTTCCAGATGGCAAACCTTCAGAACCTGGGAGGTGTGCCTTCGGCCAAGTTCACACCAAAGTCCCTAGTCCCATGCAGCGTCCTAGGGCTGCAGTCTCCCGTGCACTTCTAGCTCCTGCATCCCACTCGGCGTCTGACCGCCTGGGGAATTGAGGCTCAAGTAGGCGAGCCTTCCCCTCCCGGCCCCAGGCTCACCGGCAGGACCGCAAAGGTCTTGAGCGCTTGGTTCAAGTTTCGCACCAGAGCCCACTTGCCAGGCGGCGGGGCAGGCGCCTCGCCTGGATCAGCAGGGCATCCGGGGGATTCCATGGTGTGGTAGGTCTGGTGGCCTCACGATGCGAGATGCGACGCGGGCTCCTAATTCACCTAATCCCGCGCGCCACCCGCTTGGGAACCCTAAACCCGGCCATCTGCCAGGGGCCCATGGCAACGGCGGCTTAGGTGACGCCCGTGGGCCTGAAGAGGAAGGGGCGCTGCGAGCTGCGACCCCTCCTACGGAGAGACCTTGACACCCCCAGATTCCCGGGGTGCTTCTCTGGAACCACAGCCAGGAAAAGAGCTCCAGGAACCTCATCTTGGAGAAAATCGGTCTGTTTTCTACAAGAGGAAAAGTGCGACAGCTATAGGGGAGCACAAGTGAAGTAAAGAGCTAAGTTTCAGGGCTACAGAGAAGGGTGGTTCCAAGGCCACTGCTGGGGAGTGGAAGCTGGTAAAGAAAAGAAAAGAAAAATAAAATCCAGGGGCCTCTCTCCAGGCACCAAACCCATTGTCTGTCCTCTGCCCTGTCCTTTGCAGATCTTTGTGCTGTTCCAGACAGAGGGATAGCACCAAGGGCTGGTAAAAATAAATAAATAAATAAGTCTCCCAGGGAGGCATCTTCAGGGGAACTGAACCCTGAAGATCTTGTCTGATCCTCCTCCCTAAAACCCTGGGGTCAACTATGGGTGGTCTTGTATCTCAGAGGCCCCTGGATTCCCCAGGTCCTCCAGTCACCAAGATGGTTTAGGCTTACCTTGTAGGAGCTTGGCAGTACTCCTGTGCCCTGGTATCCAAACAAGATGAGGTACCAGGCTCCAGCCGCTGCAGAGCCCTGAGCCAGAGGCCACTGTCTGTCCATGATGCCCCCCAGCCTCCTGCCCCACACTCCCAGCTTGTCCACTTGTCTGCCCTCCTCTCTTTCATCCTCTTTCCTCTTTTTTCTTCTCTTATCCATCTCACACAACCCTCCTGGTCTGGAACCCTAGAAACCCAACTGTTCCCTTAGAAAAGACCAATAGGGAGTAGGGCCTGGGGAGAATGAGAGAACAGGGAGGACACTCAGAAGCTACAGGCAGCTCAGGGCTCTCAGGCCAGGCCAGCACCTCCTTCTACCCACACAACATAGGCTGAGTCTCAGGGACCCAGGACCTCACCATCCTACTCCGGCCCTGTCCTGCTGCCACCAATCCTTTTTACACTCAGGAACCCTGGTCTCCTTAAGGGTACCTCCCCTGCCTGCCTGCCCTTGAATCCACAGAATGAGGGGAGGAGCCGATGTGGACTCTGGGCATTTTCCAGCTGTCCACACAAAACCAAGGGTGGAGCAGGGCACAGAGGGTCCCATTAACACATCATGACCTTGGGCTCTCATCCTGGTGGGACAAGACACAGATAAGGAAGAGCCACCAGATAAGGGTCAGTGCTGCCTGGTATCAGCTCTGTGGACTCCAGCCAGATAGTTTGGATTCTATCCCACTTGGCCACAGAGGTGTTCTTTGGGCAAACTCCTTTACCTGGTGTACGTGTTTCCTCATCTGCAGTAACACTAAAGAGGGGTTTGTGGATCCATGGGTGCTGTGAACAAATCCTGTGTGCTTGGTGGCTGCTAATAAGTGAGAGACTCTTAGGCCTCTGAGAGGAAAGGTGTAGGTGTTCTAGACAGAGGGACAGCACAAAGATATGCAAAGACAGGGGAGAGGGCAGACAATGGATCTGGTGACTGGAGAGAGCCCACCCTCAGAGGCCCAGCAGGGTGCTGGAAGGTTGTCTCTGCAAGTGACACTAGAAAAACAGATCCTTTTGTAAGACAGAGAAAGGCAGAAGTTGCAGAGAGAGAGAGAGAGAGAGAGAGAGAGAGAGAGAGAGAGAGAGAGAGAGAGAGAGAGAGAGGCATGACTCCTTGTCTGCTAAGAATCTTTACTATGCATACAGCTGATTTCTCATCTGAAACCAAGGAGGGCTGAAGGCAGGAAGAGGGTGTCCTTCAAATGTTATTTAAAAAAAAAAAATCCAGGTGTGACATCACAGGCCTATAACACCACAGATGCAGAGACAGGAGGACTGGAAGCTTGAGCCCAGACTATGCTGCACAGTGAGTTCAAAGATGGCTTGAGTAACATAACAAGAGTCTGCATAAAAAAATTAAATTAATTTAATTTATAAAAAAAATAAATTAAATAAAAATTTAAAAGCCAAATAATGGTGGTGCACACCTTTAATCCCAGCACTTGGGAGGCAGAGGCAGGTGGATCTCTGTAAGTTCAAGGTTAGCCTGGTCTACAGAGCAGTATTGTACTTTGGTGTGTAATTCTCCCTTTCCCCCCTGTGAATGGAAATGCAAAAGGTAGTTATAACTCTATATTAATATGTTTGATGCACAGTGCGTAGAGATATAAACTGTGAAAACAGAAGATAATTGTGGATTTTTAGAGGTGTGTGTCTCTTATATACCATTTTTGTTATTTTGGTTTTTATGTTGAGATATATATCATATATATATATCATATATATATATCATATATATATAAGATCTTAGTTATAAGTATAAGAGAAACGATAAAGGAAAGAAAAAAACTTTAAAAGTTTTTACACAGTATTTGTTTTTAAGAATTTGTTTTTATTTATGTGTATGTGTTTGTGTGTCTGTGTGAATGTGTGCCAGATCTATGAGTACACAGGTTGGATTCCCTGGAGCTAGCTCCTAGCTGCTGTGAGCTAGCTACCTGACATGTTGCTAGGAGGAAGAGGAGGAGGAGGAGGAAGAGGAGAAGGAGGGGGAAGAGGAGGAGGAGGAGGAGAAACTCATAAAAAGGAGGATTTGAAAAAGGAATCAAAATAGTAAATTGGAAAAAAAATCAATTAAGCACAAAAGATGTCCATAATGACAGAATTGGAGATGTTATAAAATGTCTAGAGAACAAATAGCTCATCAGCAAAGGCCTTGGCAGGAGCCTGGGGATGTGACTCAGTTGGCTGAGTGCTTGCCTAGCAGGAAGCCCCTGCACTACATAAAACCAGTCATGGTGCATCCCTTTAACTACAGCACTGGGGCGGTGGGGACAGTAGGATCAGAAGTTCAAAGCCATTCTTGACTATATAGAAAGTTGGAGGCTAACCTTAGATAAATGAGACTGGTCTCAGCAAGTCAAGTCCTTACCAGTAGTTAAATGGCATCACTTGAAAGGAAGAACTTGACAGAATGGATAAGAACACAGGATTCTACCAAGGACTGCCTGCACGAGACTCACTTTAGATCCAAGGTCTTTGTACAGATAGCATTCCAGGCAAACAGCAACCAAGAGAGAGCTGGGTGTTCACATCGATATCAGGCCTAACATATTTGAAGTCATGACTTGTAACAAGGGACAAAGAAGGCATTATATTGTATTAGGTCACAATCCAACCAGCGTGTAGCCCAGAGCTATCTTCAAACCTCCTGCTGCCTGCAGATCTGGGTCAAGTTCACGTGATTCCCACCCTGGCCTACCACAGAACACAGAGGAAAGTCATGTCAGACTGAAGCAAAAAAGCCTCTTCAAGGTCCTCAAAGAAGCTGCGTGTGTACCACAGAGGCCTGGAGTCTCCTTTTCAATGTCACCCGGCCTGGCCACTCTGGGGACATCTTCCTGGAGACTTTGGTTAGGGGGGATTTTTGCCTTACAGCTTCCCTGATTCTGATTCCCAGGCTTCCTGTCATCCTCCTGTCCCCCTGGGAGCTAGCTGTCACATTCTGGCTTCTAGATGACACTCAGTTGGTCTGGAAACTTCTCCAGAGAGACAGGGAATAGTCTGCATCCTTGGGGTTCAGCTGGGAGAGAGGGCCTCAGATACCCTAAGACTCCTTAGGGATTCTGTCTGACTCATACGGCCATAAAGACAAGGGGTGGGCCCAGGCTGGTAGCAGGCTTTTCTGCAAAAAAGTCTACCCTTCAATGCCACCCAGGGACAGTCTGACCCCTCCTCCCGCAGGCCCTGTGCCCCTCCCCAGGCCTCCTTTCCTTGACAATTGTCTCCCCATCGGCTCCTTGTTCCTATCACGTCCAGGCCTGACCAGATTCTGTCTCAATGACTGCTCAAGCCTCAGCTTCTTCATGTGTGGGAAAGAGACTGAGTTCCCACCCATAGCTTCACTGAATCCCTTAGGATGATGATGACCACAGATACCACCCCTCGCCAGTTGGAACCCTTCACAAAGCAAAAGTTTTCCTGGGAGTAGTGGAGTTTGGGTAATAGCCCACTGTTGTGCATGGGTCCTTTGGGCCTGGCACCCTGTTATGGCTTAGGAAGGCTAGATTTGAAGGGAGGAATGAAGATGCATGAGTTGAACCTGTGGTTTAGGAAGGAGGTATAGGAGGAAGGAGAGAAACTGAGTGAATGACCTGCCATTCATATTCCCACATGAGGGCAACCTACACATGGAAAGAGAACCATCAGATCCCCTGAGATCACCTGGGATTTCCTCGTCATAAACAAAAGAAGAGAATAAGGCATGGGAACACAGCACAGCACCGTTATCAGAAGGTATGTAGCAGCTGACCTCTGCGGACTTCTATGGTAAGCCTAGGCTGGACAGTTTTATTAACAGGACATTACACTCTCAAACCTTCTACAGGTATTCACGGTCAGGGCATTGTAGAGGATGAGAGATGTAATAGAAAGGTATGTCCCACTGGAAAATGGGTAGAGCCACCATTCACTTAAAGATCTGCTCCCAAAACAGTTCCTGCAGGACGAGGCTAGCCACCATTCAGAGGTAGTCAGAAGCAAACAGTCCAGGGGAAGAGGAGTTCAGTCAGGTAGAGGCCTGCTTCAGAGACCCTGGGGAACACCCCTGAGGCCTATGGGGACCCCAGATCCTCCTTCTGGGGGCATCTGTGTGAATCACCACCCATCAGCCCTTTTTAACCTGGCTTTGACTTTCTCTGATGGGCCACTGAGCAAGCCTTCAGTCCCTAAAAATTTTCCTGATCCAGATCAGTAGCCCTGTGTGGCCTTGGGGTTTCCAGTCAAGCTGCTCCATTGGCCTCTCATAGCTTTAGACAACAGGAAACTAGTGACTGAACCCCACAGCACCCAGCTTCTCAGCCCAAAGGCTCTGTGCCCGGCCCACCTGGCACATTGCCTACATTCCTGGCTTCCACTTCGGAGACCAAGAAGTTCATTAGTCTCAGGCTGGTCACGGGGAAGGGCTGAGGGTCAGAGACCAGAGTGGCTCTGGGGATTAGGGGGACTGGAAGTCTCAGCTGAGGGGCAGTACCCGTGCCTCTTCCCGGGGGAGCCCCAGCTTGGGCCCTGTCACCCTGACTCACTTCTGCCCAAGGTCCCCCTAAGCAAACTTGCTAATTGCTTCCCCAGAGACCTTCCACACTGGGACTTTTGCATGTGCTTCCTCTGTCTGGAGTGCCTAGGACTCAGGGATGAATCATCACTCCTGCCCAGAGACACGTGTCAGTGACAAAAGAGGCTGTTGTGACCGAGGTGGGGAATTCTTCACAGCTGGGTTCTGCAGACTAAGTAGGAGTTTGCCAAGAAGAAGAACTGTGATCAATGTCCATGACTAAGCACATAGAGAGGAGAAGAGGAGGGTGGGAGATGAGTCCCTTCCTAGCTCTGAGAGAGAAGAAACACACTCACCTTCTGTAGAATAACCATGGTTCTACGTCAGAGCACCTGCCGGAGTGACCAGACACAGTTCTGTGGGAAGAGACCATGCCACGCCCTGAGCCCAGGCAGCTTGGATCTGCAAGGCCACCTAGGCTCCTCCCCACCCCACCCCCACCCCTCCTCCCTCACGGAAATCCTTGGTTTCCATCCTTCTGATTAAGGCTCAGTCTATGTGACCAGAGCCTCAGTTACTGTCACCACCTCCACTGCCCAAAGCTGCCCTTGTCATCCCAAAGGGCTTAGGAAGTAGTGTAGTCAGCCCTGTACCAGACATCAGCATGAGGAGTGGGCTGTGCTGGGACTGGGACTACTGTCCTGAGGCTGCCCAAAGCTCAGAGAAGGACCATCTCTTACCCAAGTTCACACAGCAGGGTAGGGAAGACTCAAGACTAAGTAAGACATGGGCTCTGGTCCTAGTTCAAGACTGCTCCAGGAGTTTTAGGACACACAGCAGAATGGTCTAACACCTATTTGTGCCCCTCATCTCTTAACTCATCCAGCACAGAGCTAGGCCTAGAAATAGGCTCAAGATGGATTTGCTGCACCGAGTGTGGTCACCAAAAGCAGCCCCGGCCCATAGGTCTTGGTGTGAGGCCCCTCCATCCCTGCCTGGCCTGCCCCCCAGAGTAAGCATTAAGTTTTCACAAGGACCCATTCAGAGGCACTGGGACATCTGATCCTCTGCCCAAGACACTACCTGACACCTGAGCCCTGACCCCCAACGCCCTGGGTCTCTATGGGCATATGGTCCTTCTGGAGACCTACACCACCCTGGGTTCCTGGCAGTGGAATAATTTCGGAGGCTGCAGCAGTGACCATGAGAGCTGGTGTCTGGAGAGGCTGCCTGGCTCCTGCCTCACTCATGCTGGTACAAGGCTGCAGGACAGACTGAGACCTTGTAGGGCAGAGCTGAGGACCCATGGAAAAGCTCAGGTCTCGTCTATCGAGCGCATGAGGCCCCACCTCTCCATTCCAGTTCTAAAACTAAGAGCTAGACTGTAAGACTGTTGCTTTTCAAACTGAGAACAATGAACCTTAGTTGTTTTTTTTTTCTAGGCCCACATCTGATTTTACCTTGACCCCTCGGCAACCCTGGAAGGTGACCCTTCATGTTCTTGAGTCACTGATAGTAAATGTAAGGCACACAGAGAAGAAACAACTTGTGCAAGGAGAGATAGATTACCAGGGAGATGACCAAAAAAGACCAAGAAAGAGAGGCACCCATGCTCGTGCCCACCCTCCACGCCCATCTTTCCCCTCGGCCTCTGGATACCCCTAACCCAGCTCCAACCCAGAAACAACTCCACAGGCCCTGTGCTCTTCAGCTGTTCCCTCGTCCAGGGCATAAGCCTCCATGTGCACAGCTCAGGACATTTTCTTTCCATGAACCTGGCAAGGCCCCTGTAGGTTCACTGGAGTCCAGTCCTCTGGACCTAAGGCTAAGGGCAGGGCTTCCAGAAGAGGCTCCAGCCTGTAACTCCTCCCCAGTCCAAAAGTTCCAGCCAGGGTAGCCCATCCTTACCTGGGTCTTATCCACACCCTCTGAGTCACCACCTCCCAGCCTGGGGCCAGGGGTCACAGTCAGGAGGACTCTGGAAGCTGAGGCTGGAGACTGCAAATACTTAGCCCCAGCTTGAGTCTTGCTCTGATGTTGTTGTGGGGTTCCCTTGGGCTACTCTGTTTCTTGTCTCCCTGGGTCACTCTTTCTGTCTCTTCAGGGCAGCTGTCCAGCCTGCACTGCCACCAGCCCTCTCCCTCCAAAGCCTTCTCCCAGGAGGCGGAGCTCTGGGGGGCCTCCAAGGTCTGGATGTGGTGACATCAGCATGAGGGGCGGGCTGTGCTGGGACTGGGACGAATGTCCAGAGGCTGCCCAAGGTGTTGTGTAAAGCTAACCAGCAGGGATGCAAGGCACGGAGGCCCCAGGAGGCACCGCTGGTCAGTAGGGAGCTTGGGCCTGGGGTCAACCATCTGGGCCTCAGGGTCTCTTGTCACGTGTGTTACTACCTGCTATCTCTTCATGGTTGGGACACCTGATCCCGTCCCATCTTGGTCATGATTTTGCTGGGTCTCAGCTCCCAGGAGCCTCCCCTGCTCACCCAGCTTCCCTTGTCCATGGCACTACTAGAGACCATATAGCTGAGCAGGCTTGGAAACGCCCTGGAGCCTTGGGTGGACCCAACATCCAAACCAGGACTCCCCAAGATGCACCCCCCTGAGCCTCTACAACCTGCCCCCACAGCCTGTTCTAGGACTCTTGAGTGTGCTGTTATCCAGACATTTTGCAAAGTCACCTGAGCAGGAGCAGACTCATGCAGGACAGAGACTCATCCGGTGCATGTGATTTAAATGTGTGATTTTAAAAAGTGAGTGGGTGGGAATGAACAGGACACACAATACTCATCATGGTAGGTGGTTGGAGGACCTCCTCCTCCTGAGACCTTAGCCCCTTCTGCCCACTCTTGGCCAGCTGGGACATCTCCTCAGGGAAGCTGCTTTTGGGGGTGGGGGGTGGAAGGGGGTGGTGATGGGTGGTTGGTGGCGGTGGTGTGGTATGGGGTGGGGAGGATCAATGGTGCAATGGTGCCACCTGCTGGGCACAGACATCTGCTACAAGACTAAGGAAAAACGGCTCAACTTCCTCAGACCAGGGTGACACAGTGAAACCAAGGTCCAAGGGCGAATTGCACCCAACGCAGCCTTCACCCACGGAGCTGATACTTATGGACCAGGCTAGTAGCGTGAGCCCACATCGTGGGCGAGACACAGGTTGGAGCATCCAGAGCCCAATCCACAAGGTGACAACTGGGGCTGGTGTGTTTCATCGGGGCCGAGGTGCATGCTGGGAAGACAATGGGTGGGTGGGAAAGTGGTCTCAGAACCATAACGGAAACACTGTCTTAACACCCAAACTCGGCTACGCAGGTCACCCGATCGGAGAAACCTAGAAATACACGCTTGTCTCTCAAAAAACAAACCACCTGAGATCATGAGTGTGCGTGTAGGTCATCGCGGGCTGTCAAAGATGCAGAAAACGAAGTCCTAGCATAGTGCTCACTGCCACAGCAATCTTACCTCTTATGAAAGTGTTTTTATCCCTTCCCCACCACCTCATACTCCACCCTACCTCTCCAGGTTCTGCCTGCTTTCTGCCCCAGCCAGAAGGGGCACTGACTTCCAGCACCTGAGCCTCTTAAGGGCACCCCATGCGAACCACTGCAGAACTGGTCTTAGTTCATACCAACTTCACCCACCTCTCCAAATCCAGTTTATCATTGTATTCTATCCATTTCGCTTTCAACAACCCGAACCCAGCTTCTGCCCGTGGCCTTGCCCATGAATTCCTAGCTCTAGCTACCCCCACCTTCCCAGCATCTTTGCTCTGGCTACCTCATTGCTGCATATAACTGTCTCCTCTCCACTGGAACAGGACACAGGTCTTGAACTGGGAGCTAGCTCCTAGGGACTTCCACACTGCCCTATCAAGGACACCACAGTACTGCGATCAGATGTGATTGGTACGTTTTCCTCAGTTGCTGGAAGGCTGTTCCGGAGCAACAACTGTGCTTCCTTGTCCCCCGGGCCTGGGACGGGCAGAGCAAAGCAAAGCCAGCCCCACACTGACTGGCAGTAGGGAACCTGTAGGATTCCACAGAGCTGGCAACCAGCAAGGCCAGCTTTATCTGTGGTCCCCAAGTCCTTCTCTGCTCATCCTTCTGACCAGAGGTCAGCTACTCATTGTCCCTTCTGTTCTTACCTGTGTGTGTGTGTGTGTGTGTGTGTGTGTGTGTGTGTGTGTGTGTGTATGGGAAAAATGAAACAGACACAAAGTTCCCTCTAGAGTGGCAGTAATATTTATTCTGAGAAGATAACAGAGTTCCTCTCCCTTGACCTCAGGGCATTGTGAAGTGAAGGCCAGGTCCTGGTGATCTACATAGTACACGCCGCAGGGCTAATCACCTGAAACTGGAACAGCACAAGGCCTCCTGGGTGCAAATGGTGAATAAAGCCACTGCTGTCCCTGCTCCGCCCTGTCCTCACCTGTCCAGTCTTCAAGGTTTCCTGGGGACCAGAGGTTCCTTCACAGCCAGGAGCCAGCCTGGCCTAGCTAAAGAGAGAGGAAGCAAGAACAGGGCTGCTGGCCCAGTTCTGCTAGAGGTTGGGGAGGGGGAACAGTGGCTAGATGCTGGGTGAAGCATCTACACATTTGCTACTTGGTCCTTGCTTGCCCTGTGCCTCAGAGGGATATGGCGGAGCTAAGACCCACAGGCCAGGCCCTGAGACCCAAGGTTGTGAGGCAGGTGCTCATCCTCCATTCCTGACTGCAGTCTTCGTTTGCAATAGCCATTGAGAAGCGATCATGTGACCGTTCGGAGATACGATAGAGTGACACACAGTGGAAGTGGTGTGGCCTTGCTCTTATCCTTGTAAGAGTCCTCACAAACAGGAGTCGCCAGCCCCATGCTACAGAGGGAGGAATCGAGGCACAGGAGGTCAAAGTGACTTGCTCCTGGTGGAATGGACAACCCCAAGCCCAGGTCCCTGAAGGGAAGCCCCAAGTGTACAAGAGGAATGCTCTTATCTTTAATTCGGCTCCTAGACCTTCCGGCAGACCAGGTCCCAGGCCAGAAGAGCCACCATGGAGCAAGATGGCAGTCAGAATCCAGCACCTCCAGCCAGGAAGGGGACCACATCGGAGGGACCAGAGGCAGAATGTAACAGTTCCAAAAGGAATTGCTGCTGCTGACCCAAATTTGTGTGTGTGTGTGTGTGTGTGTGTGTGTGTGTGTGTGTGTGTGTGTGATCTACTAAGCCTGGACTGGAAGCTGAAGGAGGGCAGAGAGGAGACCTGTGAGCCACAGCACCAGTACTAAGCAAGAGTCCCTCTGGAATGCAGACAGCAGTCAGGAATGAACATCTCATCTCCGTCCTCCTCTGAGATCCCTCCGAGAAGGTCCCACTCCACCCATGCCCTCCTGTGTTCAGTGTCAAGATAAAAGCAGAAGACCAACAAAACGAGTTTGCAAAGAACAAATGTGGGGGCTGACCTCCCTTACACCAAGTTTTTTTTTTTTTTTAAATGCTAAGACTATCAAATGTTGAGGATTGAGAGCAACGTTTTGGTCTGGATAGTAAGAGTGTGACAGCCTCCTTGGCTCTTTGGGGGAAGCTGGTGGAGAGCCCTCTGGTCATGAGAAGTCCCCATCTGTGACACCCAACACATGATCTAACCCTCAAGGCCTGGTACCATCCACCCTCAAGTCCTTCCTTCCAAAAAAAAAAAAAAAAACCAACAACAACAACAACAAAAAAAAACCCTAGGGTCTTTCAGCAGAGGCAGTATGTGTCCCCCTTGGGTCTCCCAAAGCTTCACATCAACCTGCCTGGCCCAGGCCACTCCTTCCAACATCACAAGTAGAGCTTGGGAAATCATACTTTCTCACCAGCCTGACCATAGCTCTTCAGAGAGTAAGAGTGAAGTCAGAGCCTGGTGCTCAGGAAGGTATCTGCCTCCAAGAAGCCCTGAGAATCGGGAAGCCTAGGACGGCTCCTTGGGGTAATTGGGCAAGTCTATACTGAGTAACTAAATGAATGGAGGTCAGGCATTAGACAATGAGCAGATGTCTCCTGCATATGCCCACTAAGGGGTTCTCTCAAGATGGTTTTAAAATGAGGTGTAGTGGGATTGGGGATGTAGCTCAGTTGGTAAGTGCTCGCCTAGCATGCGCAAAGCCCTGGGTTCCATACCCAGCACCACATAAACTGGTGTAGTGGTATGGCACTGAGGAGGTGGAGGCAGGAGGATCGAAGTTTAAGGTCACTCTAAGCTACATAGCAAAGATCTGGGGTGGGAAGCAGCCTCCCCCATAGCAAACAAGGAGAGGGAAGGGGCTTGGGACGTGGCAGTTTGTGTGTAAACAATTGACATCTTGGCACTCCTTGGCAGACAGCAGGGCCCGGAAACGTTTTTCAACAGCCCCTTAACAGCAGCGCCCATTGGGTAGATAGAGCTGCTTTACATCTTAGGCAAGAAAACTCCCCCACAAGACGGGAATTCTTTGCGGCTCTCCAAACACTGAGGCTCAGAGAGGAGCAGGGCTCTCCTCGGGTCACACAGTGGGTCAGCGGAAGAGAGAGTAAAGGGCCCCAGTGTCTGGTTCCCAGGCTGCTCCCAGGCCAGGTGGGGACATGCGAGTTGCAGTGAGGACTAGTGGGGCTGGACAGGCAGGCTGGCGTCAGACAGCTGTGAGAGAGGCACTGCAGAGGACACGCACAGCTACAATGCCTGGCAGGTCGCTGTGCTGCCGGCTACTGCGGTCCTGGAGATGGAGGGTGTGGAAGTCCTGCAGGTCTTCCGGGTCTGTCTTCAGGTGCACCTGGCCCAGGAATTCGTCCTTCAGGACTCGGTGATTCCAAACCTGAGAGGAGACAGAGGGTGAGTCGGGGAAAGCCATGGTCTGGACGGATGGGGTGCCTCTTCCAGAGCCTCAGGCTTCCCATAAAAGCAGGTTACCACTTAGAAAGCTCAATTTGTCACTAATAGCTCTAGTAAACTTGAAGGGGGGGTATAAACCTTGAACTTGACCTAGTTCTGCCCCTGGCTCCGTTTTCTTTTGTTCTTTTGAGACAATGTTTCACTATGTAGCCCTTGCTAGCAGACTGATAGATCAGGCTAGCCTCAAACTCATAAAGTCTGTCTGCCTCTGTTTCCTGAATGCTGAGATTAAGAAGCCATGGGCCAGGACACTCAGAACCTCATTTTAATATTTGCGTTGAATTACCTGTCCCTAATGGTCCTTCTAGACTCAATATCTACAAGTCTGTGATTTAAACCACTGGGACCCAGTGTTAAGAAAACTTGGAAAATCTAGTAGCTCCCCAGAGCGCTATGCATTTGTTTACAGATGGTTTCTTGCCCAGAGAGAGGCTGCTCTGGCCCCAGGGGACAGAGGAGAAGGTTCCCTGATAATGAGCTCAGAGTCACCAAGCTCCAGCTATGTTGGACCGAGAGAAAATGCCCAAGGTCACTGGCATTCAGATTGGTGCCCCAGGGCTCTCAGGAGACAGCCGCATGCCACACATGATCTCAGTGTCACCTTCTCAAGTAGATCCACTGGTGGAAGCTCGGAGGAACAATGACCAAGACTTTGGGCCAGGTCAGCAAAGAGAACCACTGTCCTCAGCTGGAGACCAACATTCCTGGATCTCAGACCCAGACTGACTAAGCACCAGTCACCTACAGAGGAGCAAGAGGTGGGGCAAGACAATGGACGCTAGCTAGCTCCTCCTCTGCCCTGGGCCCTACCCATCAGAGCAGGAGGCTATGGGAGGGGTAGAAGATGCTCATGATGGGGTCTCACCTGCACGGTGATGGGCTGAGCCAGCTTCTTGCGATAGAAGATGCCTTTCACATTGTACTCTGGTGTTGAGGTCCCTCTCTGCACAGCTGAACGAACCTTTTCGCCCTCACACTTGATGATCACATATGAGTTTGCCCCTGGAGATAGGATAGGGGGGCTGGGGTGAGGATGGGGCTGGTGCAGAGCCTAATGGGACAGGTGTCTGGGAAGTGGCATGCCAACCTGGTCTTTGTCACAAAGGAGAAGGGGAGATGGGAGCCTGATCCACTTTCCCAGTCCCCTACCTTCTAGGGCCGGATAGAGGGAAGAGTACAGGGTGGCCTCTGGCCTATGGTTCTTGCCAACTGTTCCCTGTATACGGGTTTCTCACCTCGATCCCTCCTTGGTTTAGAGAAGCTGTCTCTGAACCCCCAGGGACTATCTGATGTCCCCACCACATGGGGGCTCTAGGGAAGCAGGTGGTGGACCTTTCTAGAAGCTCATATCACCCACTGGATGGCTGTGTCTGCAGGTGCTGGGGTCTCAGGAGACTGGGATGTGCACTGAAGTAGAGAGGGCCTGAGGTAATCTCCAGGGGAGCTCACCTGTTGGGGAGTCCTTGAGGCCAGCAGCCCCCAGGACATGGACCTGGGTCACCTGCTGAGGGTAGCCACAGAGGGAGCTCCAACAGGTTCGAGGAGGCTCATCCAGGCGTAGCTCTCTGAAACAGGGCAGGGTAGGGGGACGGATGGGTGGCAAAAAGACAGATGTGAAGATAGGGTTCAAAATAAGAAGCTAAGCAAACCTCATGGCAAACTTAGCCACCCCCTTCCAGCCTCTCTGTCCCCCCTCCTCACAGGATCGCAGAGCACTTAGCACTCTCCACATGACACATCTTCTGTTGGGCATTACAGATATTCTCATCCTCAAGATGGTTTTAGCAGCCTACTTGGTCTATACTACCACCGACAGCATGGTGCCAGACCCTCCTTCTAGAGTTGGTCTTTCTCTTAAAATGGAGTGGTTAGGCCTCCAGTTTATCTATTAAATGGGGTGGTTAAACCTCCCATTTGAGGTGTGAAATGATAAATAAAACAAGTGAAAGCCTTTCTGTAAGTTGTTAAATGCACATGTGAGTCACTGTTCCTAGTCAGAACCAAGAGAAGCTGGGCAGGCAATCAGGGGCGGAGAGAAGCAACAGATACCCATCCCTGAGAATGTGCCTGGGCACCATGCCTTGAGCAGACCCAGACAGCGAGGGCTGCAGATTCCTCCGGTCCAGCATGGGGCACACGGTCACCAGCCCTTGCCCCCACCCACCGGCAGCTGGAGGGAACATCTGTGAAGACTCGGAGCAGGAACTCGCCAGTGTGGCCTGGCTCGAAGGTGGTAGGGATGATAACATAGCGGCCCTCGGGCAGCTCTGTCCGCAAGAAAACACTGCGTGAATTGATGTAGATGGAGCTGGCGGCCTTATGCTGTAGGCTGTGCATACGGTACTGGCGGTTCTCTTCCACCTGTGCAGAGACAGGAGGAGATGGGCACAAACAGCTCCGCATCCCAGCCCATCCCATCTACCCATAGAGTCTATCCCATAAAGGACAAGAAGATACACGGACAGAAAATATCCAAAACTAGCAAATCTATAAGAACAAGATTAGGTTAGTGTTTGGTTAGGGCTGAGGGGAAGGGTGTGGAAAGCACAGAGACCCTTGGGCTCACAGATGAGCACCAGGCAACTGGGAATGTTAAACACACAGGGTGACAGCTGGGAGTGGAGGTAATTGACAAACTGGTGACCTGTATGAGTGAGACCAAACCTCCTCCCAGATCCTCCCCCAGACCCTTAAAGTGTCCCATGCAATCAATCTATAGAACCTATCTTTATGAAGATGTCCCATGAAATCTACAGAACTTCTCTTTATGAAGATGTCCCATGTAGCCATGTCTCACGCTCTATTGTGCACACAGAGTTGATTTATCACCAGCAAACTTTGTTTTTTTCCAAATGGTGTTGTGCTTATTATATATGCCTAAAATGAATCACCCAGGGTCAGACTCTTGAGGTTTGGACCAACACCAGCTCCTGAGTCATATTGAACTAAAGTTCCCCCTTGGCTCAATGCATCAATGCTCTGCTGGCTGTAATCACTTGCAGAGACCCCCAGAGAAAGTTCTATCCTATTGGGTGGCAATGACCTACTGGGATGGACCGTCTCTTCACAAAGACGATAATCTAGTGATGTCACTGGGTTATATACTTTAGACTGCTCAATTAGGTGGTCTATGATTTTACCTCAAGAAAAATAATTTAAAAGTGGGCGAAAAATCCCTTAGTGATCCCAATGACCCTACAAGTTCTTTTTTTAAACTATTTATTATATATGTGTGCGTATGATGGGGGGCACACATGTCACAGCACACAGGTACTGGTCAGAGGACAATGTTGTGGAGTTAATTCTCTCCTATCACCTTCGCATTTGTTCCAGGGATTGAACTCACATGCATCAGGCTTCTTCAACAGTCCCTTTACCTGACGAGCCTTTCTCTTCTTGCTTTACTTCTGAGACGAGGTCTCCTATGGCCCAGGCTTGAACTCGCTTTGTAATTGAGAATGTCCTAGGGCTCCTGATTCTCCTGTCACAACCTCCTAAGTGCTGGGATTACAGGCATGTGCCACCTTACCCAGCCTGACACTGAAGTTTTGTCACAAAGGTACCAAATGCAGCCATCCCCCACCGCCAACCCTGCTTATCCACAGTTCCAATTTCCACGATCCCAGTTGCCTACAGTCAGCCATGCTCTGAAAATAGCAAAAGGAAAACTCCAGAAACAATATATGTCTTTTCAATTTCAGATGTGTTGAAATCTTGCTCCACCTCAACGCACTGGACAGGAGGGACATGCGTCGCCCTGTTTGGCCAGCACATCTGTACTGTGTTCTGAGCTCACTGATGAACTGTTCAGTAGCTGTCTTCGTTATGGCTATGGTATGGTACTACCTGCAGTGTGGGTCAGCCAGTGGGTATCCCAGAACTTATCTTTACGGCTTTGGAAGCCTACTTATCGTGACATGCCTAACTCCCAGCCTAAAGCCATGAAATGACACCACTAGCAGCCAGGACATCCTAGACAGTTCCCGGAAAAGTACCGCATGACAAGACACAAAGTGTCATGTGTGTCAACACATGAATAACCCAGCACAGGGGAGTGAGCCAATGGTTTTCTTATAAACATTGAACGCTAGGCAGCAAGAATGCACCAGTGTCTCACATCCATGTGGGTTTGGTAAGTTCTGAAGATCTGACACGTATGGGGAAGACCTGTCATGCCAACTGAATCCCCACACTGAGAATCATGAGTGGAGGACACCAACTTCCAAGCCAGGGGAGTTAAGGTGAGTCTGCATGTCTCTGTACAAGGTTGCCTACTCCTGTGCGTGGAAAGGCCTCCAACACAAGAGACAACAGGAGATGAGAGGCCTAGCCCTGGGGGAGGAGCAGTGAGACCATCAGGCACATAAGACCTCACAGAGCCCAGGCCAACCGCAAGTGGTGTGGGTCTGCAGATCTCACCTTATAGATGTCGAAGCCAATGGCCAGATTCTCGCCTTTGCCCTCTCGACGAGTTGAGCGCTTGGGCCGCTGCTGAATGGAGATCAACACTTCATCTTCTGGCTTCTTGACTTCAAATATGTACTGAAGATGTGGCCATGAAAAGAGACCCACGGTGAGACCCAGGTCAACCTCCTGGATCTCGGGAGCCTAGACTCCAGAGTGAAGCCCCAGCCATGTTGGGAGCATGAACTTAGACCATCCCATCAGCTCTCCAAGTCGGTCCCTCCTCTGGGAGACGAGTCCATTAACTCATACAGTGGCCACCGTGACTGAAGACAGGGAGAGCTCAATGAGATGGTAAGTGCTCACCTCAGAGTGGGGCACACAGGTGGCTCTCAATAAGGGCACACTGAGTCTAAGGACTAAGCAGATGGACTGAAGCGGAGGGAGCTGCTGGGGAGAGTTCCCAGTGGGGAGCACAGCCGACCACACTTCCTGGGAATAGCCAAACTGGACTACTATGAAAACAAGAGGGTCTGACCACTACTTGGCCTCTCATTGTGCCTGAGACACTGGACAAGGCAGCTCTAAGTCCCTGGGAGACAGTTTCCTCAGTGTGACCATATGCAGTGCAGACAGTAAGACAGCAACTTCATGACCTCACACAGAGTCCACCAGGCCCCCACTGCACAGATAGTCACATGAGGATCAAAGACAGCCAGGGACATCCCTGCATCACTCAGGTCCGTGGCTGATGCAGGGTGAGACAGGGTGGGGTCCTTGCAAAAGCCCACCTGAGGGTTCTGGAAGAAAGTGTCCTTGTGGTTGATACAGCCTCCACTGCGGTTCTGCTGTGGGTCCTCATGTCTGGTCCAGGCACCATGCAGCCGGGCCTCCTCCCACGTCTTATGGATGCTCAGGTAGGACGTGTTAATCAGGCGGCACTTAATGATGTCGGTAAAGTACCGGCACATGTCCTCAAAGGTCATCCTAAGTGCAGGAAGGGAATGAGCTCAGTGCACTCCACCATGCTCTGAAACACAAGCAAGCTGATACAATACCATCAGCACCCCAAATCTCTCTTGAGCTTCAACTTCCTCATTTGTAAAATGGGATGAACCTACTAACAGTTGCCTGTCTCACAGGGATGGCAGGGCATTGAGCAAAACAAGAACATACGTGTAGCTGGTGTGTTGGCTGTGTTCACAGTGTTAATGACCAGTGTGCACATCCTAACATTTTATTTCAGTTTTGGACATTTATTGTTTGGGGAGGGCACAGGTGTGTACGGCATGCATGTGGAGGTCAGAGGACAGCCTGTGGGAGGTGGTTCTCTCCTTCCACCATGTGGGGCCCAGAAATTGAAGTAAAGCTGTCAGGACTAGTGGAAGAGTCTTCTCATCAGCCCTGGTGTGTACATCATGTAGGTCTGTTTCTACCCATTGTCTTCCACGGCTGCTGTAAGGCCCGAGTCAACCGGTAGTAGATAACCCCCACTCCCCTCCATGGTAAGCATGAGGTAGTAACCAAGCTGCTGCCAGGCACACCTCCAGGAGCATGGGCACTGCCAGAGGTGCTTGAACATGCTTGAGAAATGCCGTTAAAAGCAGCTTTTCCCATGGAGGAGCAATGTTGCTATGTTTTAACTCAACTGACTCCTGAGCCAGCCTGCACAAAGTGGACTCTGTCAACTGCAGTGCAGACTGGAGGGCCTGGCCAGCATCCTCCACCCCAGCACAAGGGGGCTCCGTTAGGGTGTTAATACCACTGTCATCTGATCCTGGTTGGCCTGTGGATCTGCATGGCATATACCCCACATCGGGCACCTTATACCTTTCCCTCCTATAAGTGGCTGTGAAGGAAAGCAGGACACCAAATGGAGTCCAGAAAGAATGCTGGCGAGTGGATTCGAGGGAAGGGATTGTAAGGGAATGCATGGGTGCAAGGGATGCAGGTAGGGGAGTGCATGCCAAGGAAGGAATAGAATGGAGAATGAACAGGTATGGGGAGGGGATGGGTACAGGAGAATGAAAAGGTACAGGGGGCTGGAGGAGGGGCTGGGTGTAGGAAATAAGTGGGTTTATATGATGAATAGGCATAGAAGCAGAAGAAGGGATGTATTCAGAAGAAAGAACAGAAGGAAGCAAGGGGGTGAGTAGGTGCAGCGGTACACACAGCAGGGTGGGTGGAAAAGTAGATACGAGGGATAGGTACAGGCTGATGTATTCAGAGGGGCAGATTTAGGGAACAGGTTCAGCACATGGATGCTGATATAGAGAATGGTGGGCCACAGGGGATAGAGCTAGGGGAATGGATGGGGGATTGTAGGGAATAGCTATAAAGGGATGGACGTAAGCGGATGGCCACTGGGGGTGGATGCAGGGTGGACACGAGCCAACAGATAGAGTGAATGGACGCAGGGGATGATGCTCTGAGGTGACTGACTGCTGGCTCGATCACTAAGACTTGGTTCTGGTGTCCCTTAGGTGTGCAGACAGGACATGGGGTAAAAGTACCCATCTCTATATAGCGCATCTTACAGAGGAAACAACAGGTCAGAAGGGTAGTGTGATGTTTCCAAGGCTATACAGCAAACTGATGATGACTGTAGCCCTGGCTCCTGACTCCCTGACTGATGCTCCTACGGGGCCCCAGGAGGGTCCCCCGCTCCCAGCCCAAACTCAAGAGACGAGGACACTCACCAGAATTCACCATCATCCTGCACAGTCACGCCCATCTTCTCCCTCTCACTCTTGCTCACTTTCTGCCATTCCTCTGACCTGGGTGTGAGTATCAGGGAGGGAACAGTATAAGAGGAGCAGCCCAAGGGACAGCTCTGTGCCAGGCCACCCGCAGAGCACTGTGGGTAGAGAATTGGAGGTCATGCCCAGCCCAGCTAAGAAGCCTCTGCTCTCTCGCACTAGAGATTGGGATCTTGCTTTATGCCAGGGCTATGAGGTCAGGGAATAAAGCTGGAGAGGGTGGTGCTATGACCCTTGGGGCCATTGTCCAAGTACAAAGCATGTCACCCTTCTCCTGGCCAATGTCCTTGATGAACCCACCCCCCAGACACCATGCTTACACTGGACGTCTCCTATGTTTTCCTCAGAGCATCTCTCCCAGACCCTGAAAGGCCCAGTCCAGTGTCACCTCTTATCCTTGCCTCTGCCTGTACCCAGTCCCAACCCTGGTGGGCCTCACGTGTCACTCCAGGGCCCGGTCCACTCCCGCTCGCCCCAGGGGTTCCTCAGGCGGATCATGTCCAGCTTCTCTGACTTGAAGAAGGCCAGCAGGCCATGGCCCAGGCGCACCTTGCGCACATCAGTGACAGCATATGCATGGCCCTTCACCAGGCCACATGCCAGGCGGGTCTCCATGTCAGCTGCTGTCACGGCCTGCGGAACAAACACAGAGAGGAGGGTCACACTGGAATCTAAACTGAGGCAATGGAACTAGGCTAAGGAGCCACATCACCCCCTTCAGGTAGGGATGTGAACTGCAGCCTCACAGAAAGCTCTTTACTAAGGGTTAGAACCTCAGGGGGCCACACACAGAAGCCCTCCCCTGTCCCTGCCCAGAGAATATTGGTGCCAACTTTCCCCACTGCAGCTGATTGCTATGTATTTAGAAATTTTCAATCTCAATACACAGGCCTGGCTGGTCTAGAATTCTCTATGAGGACAAGGTTGGCTTTGAACTTGGGGCAATCCTCCTGCCTCTGTCCCCCAAATCCCAAGTACTGAGATTAGAGATGTGCAGCACCATGCCTGGTGGTAATACTCAGAGACTTTAATAGATGTTTGTGAAAACATAAGCAATTGGAAATTGACCTTGATGGGAGTGTTTATAGCACGGAACTCAGCAGATGCCACAGATCAGGGCTCCACGTTTCTAGAGAGCCAGCTGACCAGGCTCCACAGACAGCAAGCTTATCCTGGGTTCAACGAACACGCCTCTCTCCCAGCAGTGCCTGAGCAGAGAACCCTCCTGAAGACCAGCTCTAAACCACCTAAAGGGACTAGGGACTTCCGCTCCCAGTTTCCCCTTGACTTTTGACACTTCATACCTTGACAAAGTACCTCAAAGGCAGGGACACAAGAGCCCAAGGGAGTCTGAATGGGGCGTGAATGGTGTAGGGGGCATTGCATGGTGCATGGTGCTTGGTGCATGGTACAGGGTTGAATTGGCATTGCTGTTCAGCTCTGGGTAAGGGGAGCTGTGCTCTCTCCCTACTCCATCTCCCAGAAAACCAAGGGTTATTGTGATGAGCTGGCTGGGGCTCACGCTCAGCCCTGCTCTCTCCCATCTTGGAGTCTTCCCTGCAGCCCTACCTTGATGGAGGCACTGATGAGCCCGCCTCTGCTGTGCACCTTCAACACACGCTCAAAGAGCTGATTTCTCTTAGCCTCATCGGTGGCCAAGTCCCCCTCGGTCAGGTCAATGGGTTCAGAAACACCACCTGTGAAATCCACCAGTGCATCGGCCGTGTTGCCTCCGTCCAGGGCCTGGTAACAGCCTGCCAGCCTGGGAACAACAGGAAGAGAATTCCCAGCTCAGGCTTCCAGGCAGGTCTGGACCTTAACTCATACAGGAGCTGTCTTAAGCTCAGAAATCAAGCAGACTGCTACAGTCTCATAACGAGCCACAGCACAGCCAATATCAGAGACCAGGTCTTAACTCCCAGATCCTCAGCCAGATGGTGGTGGTGCATACTTTTAATCCCAGCACTCGGGAGGCAGAGGCAGGTGGATCTCTGAGTTTGAAGCCAGCCTGGTCTACAGAGCAAGTTTCAGGACAGATTACACAGAGTCAGAACCAAACCAAACCAGAACAAAAACTAAACAAACAAAGCAAAAGAACACCTCCCGGGCCCACCCTGCCCTGCTGTGTTCTACCACTGTAGGACTCAAATTGCCTAGGCTTTAAGAGCCCTGTCTTCCCCAGTTGTTCAAATATCTATCAATTCTTCTTAAACATGTTAAAAGTTCATTTATCTTTTGAAACAATCTTGGATTTTATTTTGACACAATTTTGGTTTAAAAATAAATGCTGTATCTATGCCCTGGAACATTCTAGAAAGTACTAGAAAAGAACCTTTGGGGTAGGGGAAATGCTTGCTTGGTATGCTTGCAAAAGCACTACAGCTGGATCCCAATTATGTTTTGAGGTGTTAGCAATGTTCTTTGAGAGAACTTTGAAAATATGTCATTAATCATCTATTATGTGTGACACCATGGCTGTGAACATGGGTAGCAGATACCCAGTACAGTGCCATCAGTATGCATTGAAAAGACACGCCCACAAACACAGTGCCTGCTTTGTAAGGATGCCTATGAACAAAAATGCACCAAAGATGTTAAAAGAAGCTGGCAGGGTAGCACATATCTGGAACCTCAGCACTTTTGACTGTGAGTTCAAGACCAGCTTCTGCTACGTAGTGAGTTTGGGGTAAGCCTACACGAGACTCAGTCTCTCAACAAGAACGATACTGAAAGAGCTGTCCTTGTTACAGGGAATGAGGTGCAGGGAATAAAAGAGATACCTGAGGCACAGATGCTAGCAATGGCCTAAAGCAGGAAGGGAGTGGCCTTCACTGGTTTCTATGCCAACTGTATTTGTTCTAAAAGGTACATGTTCATTCTATAATGGGGGAGGCAGTTCAGGGGTTAAAGCAATTGCCAGGAAAGCCCAAGGGCTAGAATTCAAACTCAGGACCCAAGTAAATGCAAGTGGATGCTGGGGGTGGGGGAAGCACCTGTAACTCCAGCCTTGGCTGGTAGAGATGGGATGCTGAGAGCAAGCTAGCTAGCAAGACTGGCTGTATCAGTGAGCTCTGGGTTTGACTGAGAGCCCCTGCTTCAATGAGTAAAGTGAAAGAGCAAGGCAGGGTGTGTCCAACATCAACCTCATGACTCTATGCACACACACACATACACACATATGAACACACTCATATATATATGCACATACATATACATATACACATGCACTCATACATACACACACACATACACATAATACATACATGTATGCACACACACACCCACACACATATACATACACTCATGTGCACACATATACATACACACATGCACACATATACATACACACATGCACTCACAAATACATACAGACATGCACACACACCCACACACATGAAAACATATACATAAGTACACCACACACATACACACAAAAGGAAATAGAAAAAAATTGAAAGTAAATAAACAATAAATTCATACCACACTGAGTAAGAGAAGCCAGATATGGACGAACAAACAATTGTAGGAGCCACTGCATATGAGGTACCCAGACTAGGTAGATTCATAGACAAGAAGAACAGGCGTTCACCAGGCTACAGGGAGGGGAAAGGGAGGTATTGCTTAATGGGGAAGAATTTCTGCTGGAGCAGGGTGTGCAAAGATTTTGGATGTGGGCAATGGTGACAGCATTGTGGGCAGCAGTTACTGGTCAATGAGAAGTATTGTGCATGTGTAATCAATAAAACTTTATTTAAAAACAAAATCAAGAGCTGCATTATGCAGCACTTGCCTAGCCAGCAGGGGACCCTACACTGCGGCCCCACTAGTGGTAGTAGAAATCACTGGCCACCAAGGGACCAGCTAGGCTTTCTCAGGGTTAAATTCACAGGTGTCTTTTCCTGGATACGTCTTTCCAGTTAGCTTCCTCTCTTCCATGCAGGCTCTTAAACTCACCCTCTTGTGATTCCTCTCACACTCTCTGCCACCTCTGACCCCTCTATGCACAACCTCTAAAGACCTAGGAGGACCCAGTCCTAAGAGGACCCAGGGAGAGGCTCCTTCCAAGCTGGCTGGAACCAGCTGGCGTTCCTGCCCCCAGATGTCTCACTCCTCAGTACACCTTTGCTGGTGTTCATTCTGTTCCAGGTCCTCCAAGAGGAAGACATGCATTTGGCCCGTGGTCCACCATCCAGACCAGATCTCAGGGGCCACATCCCAGGAAAGGCTTCCAAGGGAGTTTGGCAGCCTGTGCTTGAGGGTGAGAGCCACTGTCATACACAAGAGTGTCACTGCCCAACAGCGGCAGGGTGCCTGCCTTCTCCCAGGTCTCCACCTCACCAATCACAGAGCTAGTTGGCAAGGTTCTAGGGCCTAGGCTTTGACCACGCTGTCTGCTAGGCACCAGCCCCTCACCTCTCTGTGACAGGAGCCTTTCCTAAAGGCCCATGGGACCCATAAACAGCCCACACTAACCCAGCAACTCAGTCTGGTCATCCTACTCAGACAGTTCTACCTGGTCAACCCACCTGGCCACCCCGCCTGGCCACAGCCACACCTACTTGGCATAGGCCTTCTCCACCAGGGCACACCAGAACTCATTTTTGGAGTTGGAATGGCAGTAAATGAGCTGGTTGTTGACTGTGGGCAGCCGGTCGTCGACGATCACGTCCACCCACTCCCCAAAGCGCCAGAAGTTGAAATGGAAGATGCCGGCATAGCTGTCAGGCTTCTCTGGGTTCCATTCCTGCTCCTTCCAGTCTGGGATGACCTGGGTGGGGAGAATGGAGGCATTGAGAGGCATCTGGTTCCTGAGGGAAGGGGGTATGTGTGGCCAAAGAGACAGAACGAGAGGACTGGAGTTCATCTATCACTGCATGAGCACCGTGGGACTTGGGGTCCATGTCTGTCGGAGCCAGAGACCCTGCCAGGCCCTTTCTAGACAGTGTTGTAAGATCCCGCAGGCTCCCTCCCTGCAAGCCTCCCTCACAGCTGTTCCATCCGCCCCAGCCATCAGGCCGGCCCCAGGTAGAATCCAGCAGCCAGGGCAGACTCTCCTTCATTCCTCTCCACCTAAGCAGCTCTTCCCAGCTCCTGCCCTCCTCTGGCTTCCCACTAGCACCACCCCTCACCATCTCTGGTTCCGAGATATTGTAACAGCACTGACATCCACAGTCACCCTGGCCCTCACGCAGTGGCAAACCCACAAAACGGCACCGCTCCCCCAAGGTGCCTCCTACCCAGCCTCACTTCTCTACCCTCTCACGGTTCCCAGTCCAGCTCCCTGCCCTCATTCCTCACATCCCTCCATCAGTGGACACTTTATTGTCCAGGAAGCCCTCCCTAACTCCAGACCAGACAAGGACCCCTCTGGGCCAAGCACGTCTCTAAAATCTGTACTTTTGCTGGGTTAATATAAGTGCCCATGTGGCGTTTCACCCAAGATCTGCTACTACCTCGGCAGGGTCAGCTCTCTGTGGGCAAGGCTATTTACTTGCTTCCCATCCACCTGGCACAGGTGCATGTGTGTCACACATATGTTGACTGAATGAATAAACTCGAAGGCATGCATTAGGACTCTAGTATCTAGGATTTATGAAGCTCCTTGCAAATTGCCAGGGCCTGGGCCTGACCCAAATTAACTCACTATAATTTTCACAGTAGCTCCAAGGAGAGATTGCTATTACCCATCTCAGCCCAACGGATGGTTAAGGCTCTGAGAGGACAAGTCACTCACCCAGAGCCCAGAGTTAGGAAAGCAACAATATAAACATGGCTTTGGAGGCAGGAAGAGCTAGGGTTGAGGCTGGGATTCAAAGCCAGGCCTGTGCGTTTACAGATGAGTTATTTTACAGTATATGAACTACTGTGTGGGCCCAGGACCATGTGAGACATTGAGGACCAAGATGGCCCAGGCATAAAACAAGCCCCCAAGAAGCTTGAGTCTGGTGGGAGAGGAAGGCACATGGGGGCACACATGGGACGGAAGGGAGAGGATAGGGAGAAAATAGGGAGCACCTTAGAGCTAACCTCAGCTCTGAGCCTATATTCTAGGAGTTGGCACAAATGTCTTCCCAAAGACATGAGGACAAATAAAAGCCCCAAGAATCAGGCAGAGAAGGGGGAAACACGTCAGCTCTCCATGCTAGGGTGACCGGCTAACTCTGCTGGCTATGAACCAAGCACAGCTGAACCCCACCCGGAACTCAGGCAGTTCCTTCTAGAAGAAAGTCACTGCAGATCAGAGAGTGCCCAGGCACGCAGGCGGGGCTGGCACACAGCGGCAGCTCTAACTGAGAGGCTGCGTGGCCGGAGCCTCCGCCCCACACACTCCTTAGGGATGTGTTGTTTATACGCTTGTACTATCAACAGGGACACAAGCCACGGAGGATCGTCTCTGGTGAGACACTGGAAGAAACAATGAAGATGCCAACTCCGGGGAGAGGTACTACCACCATTCCTCTGTACAGAGTGCTGTGAGGGGCCAGGCACAAGCCAGCTGTTTACACAATGCCCCACCTCACAGCTATGCCGGATGATGGCCTGGGAAGTCGCTGGCAGAGGCTCCCACAAGCAGAGTTCCAATCTAGGCTTAAAAACCTGGGCCCAGGCTAGCAACCAGGCATGGTCCAGTATCACTGGCTTCTGGCTTTCCTCTCCTTACCTCTGTCTTCAGTCAATTCTGTGGCCTTTTGAAATAAAAGCTCCCAGGTTGATCTCTGCTCCAACCCCTTGCCCTGACTCCCCAGTTTGCCTTGAAGATAGAGCACTGGGGAAAAAACTGGGGCCTATACAAGGTGGGGCCATCCTACTGAGCAGATAGGAAAACTGAAGTCCAGAGAAGCTTCCCAAGGATACGGAACCATCCCCAATGGCGGAGTGCCACACCAACGGCCTGGCCCTCTGCCTTACTGCCTCCTCCTCAGAGACTCTACACTGGGTGCTCTGGACTGCAAGGGGAGGGGGGAGGAGCCCTCAAAGGGCGTGGGGAGGTATGCTGGGACCTGGAAGGATCATTAGTCAAACACGGGTTTTGGCACTGAGCCTACTGTGGTCCAAGAAGAAGCTAATGAGGCTCCAGGGCTGGAGATCCAGAGCCGGGATCTCTGGAGGCCTCAGTTTCCCTTCCTGCATCAAAGCCGTTAGCATTAGTGTGGGGTGGGCTCCACAGCGGCTTTTCACCCCACTTACTTCTTGGATCGACTTACTTCTTGAGATGGGACATTTAAAGAATGAAACACAGACCCTGCTTTTTCTGTATACCATACCAGAGGGCAATCAAACAGCAAGGGAAGCGGGGGGGGGGGGTCGCTGCCTGGAAAAATTTCCCAGGTAATAAATGAGGAAGGAAGGGTGGGATTGGGTGACTTCTATTTTGAAACCACTGATGTATCAGTGGTTGTGGGTATAACATCCTAGCACTGGGTTGTGGGGCAGAGGTTGGGGAATTTGAGAACAAATTTCAGGCTTGCCTGGGCTAGACCCTGTTTCAAAGGACTCTTAAGAGCTAGGAATGTAGCTCATTGGTAGACTGCTTGCCTAAGGTGTTGGGTGCCTGGGCTGGCTCCCCAGCACCAAATTGGTGTCCTATCTCATGCCTGTAATCCCAGCACTTAGGAGGTGGAGAAAGGGTGAGCAGAAATCCCACACCGCAGCACAGGCAACTCTAGGATAGCTGCATATGAGACCTGGGCTGAAAAGACAACAGAACCTAATAAAGGTGTCCAGTGGTTACATCAGAGAGGGAGGGAGGGAAGAGAAGGGGAGAGGGAGGGACAGAGGGAGGAAGGGAGGGAGGGAGGGAGGGAGGGAGGGAGGGAGGGAGGGAGGGATGGAGGAGAGAGAGAGGGAGGGAGGGAGGGAAGGAGGGATGGAGGAGAGAGAGAGGGAGGGAGGGGGAGAGGAAGAGGGAGGGAGGGGTGTTGGGGGGACAAAAGGGCAAGATGCAACTTCTGAAGGTAAAAAAACAAAAACAGGGGGCTGGAGAGATGGCTCAGCGGTTAGAGCACTGACTGCTCTTCCAAAGGTCCTGAGTTCAAATCCCAGCAACCATACGGTGGCTCACAACCATCCATAATGAGATATGACCCCTTCTTCTGGAGTGTCTGAGGACAGCTACAGTGTACTCACATATAATAAATAAATAAATCTTTAAAAAAAACAAAAACAAAAACAAAACAAACCCAAAACTCTGAATCATATCAAGCCTCTGAGACAGATGCAGGTTATAGAAGACAAGAGCCAGAGACCATATCTCACACACACACACACACACACACACACACACACACACACACACACACACACACACCCATGAGGGTGCAGCCAATAAAATCTACCTGACAAATGACCCAGTTTCTTCAATAAATAAATTGCAGGTGAAATGAACAGAAGAAAGGGCGACTGGGTCACGGCTTTTATGGAGTTCTGTTTGGATCCCACACAAGCAGACTGCCGACCCTGGCATGTTTGAAACTAGAGCACTTACTGTGCGTTAAATCCCTCAAGGTAGGTAGGTACTCCTAATCTGAAATGGAAGCCCCCAAATCTGAAAGGTTTTAAGTACTGAGAGATGTTCAGAAGATTTTTGAGTTTGGAGCTGTGGATTTGGGGTTTTCAGATTAGGAATGCTCAATGAGTAAGGTTATATAAATACCAAAATATCCTGAAGTCTGGAATTTTGGGTTCCAAACATTTTGGACTACTTTAAAAATATTTTGGTTGGGTAAACCGGAACCTGGCGGCGGGTTCTGCCCTCGTGCTGGGGAGGAGTCCTGGAGCAGAGCTGGAGCTGAAGCACCTTTCATGCCCTCCTCGCCCTCCCCACCGACATCATGCTCCAATTCCTGCTTGAATTTACTTTGGGCTATGTGGTTGGAATGTATCTGGCTCAGAACTATGACATGCCAAACCTGGCTAAAAAACTTGAAGAGATTAAAAAGGACCTGGAAGCCGAGAAGAAGCCCCCTAGTCCCTGATGCCCGCCTGGCACTGCATTCTGGACGCACCAACTCCGTCCTGGGGGGTGGGGGCTCTGCCTCCTTCATAGCCAGGTCCAAAGCTGTGCTCCTCTTTGGTCTCAGACCCTGTGCGTTGCCTCAGATCCAACACGGGCCAGAAGTCGAGTTAGCTTTACCAGCAACTCCCCTTCCCCCATGTCTTCTCTCCAGCTGCTTCTAAGTCCTAAGACTGGAACTATGGTCCTAAGTTAGCAACCACAACCGTAACTAGTACTCACCTGGGCTTTGAGACTCCTACCACCTGTTGTCAAGAAATGACTGGATTTGGATAGCTGCTGTGGATTTACTGTCTAGCAGTGATAACAGCAGCTTGCTAGACAAACTAAATTTTGTTAAAGTAATTAAAATTAGTAGCTTCGAGCCAGTTTCTGGTAAATTAATCCATTTATTATATATTGTTATCAAGGAGCTCCATGATTGACAATTTAACCAATAAATCATTTGCTGGTCATTAACCAAGAAACTATTTTATGAATCCTGTGTTAAAAAAAAACGGGAAAATTTAAAACATGCAAAGTAACTGTTGTCTGAGTACAGTTCAGTCTATTTAGTCTGTGTTTTTCCTTAATGTTATATTTGAACTGAGTCTGCCATCAAAAGAACCATTCTTTATGCCGGCACTTGACAGGATGCACAGATAAATAAGGAGCTGTTGATAAAAGAATGTGACTTTTTTTTTTAACATTAAAATTTGTACTAATTGTATAACTTTATAGTGAGTCCCCTAAGAGAAAAAAAATATTTTGGTTGCATATTAATATTATAGTAAATACATATGTGTGTATATACATATATATATTAAATACATATACACATATTATATTGAAGTCAATGATAAGTTAAAAGTTATAATACATTATATTAACAGATAGGGTAATTTGCCTGTATGCATGTCTGTGTAGTACTTCATGCCTGGCTCCGGCAGAGGCCAGGAGGTACAGATGGTTGTGAGCCACAATGTGGGTGCTAGGAATCAAACTCAGATCCTCTGGGAAAGCAACAATCGCTCTTATCCACTGAGCCATCTCTCCAGCCCTAGCGTGTCTCCCTCTTTTAGAACTGTACCCATCAGCATTTGTGGATGGAGTGATGCTAGGGAGGTGAGAGGAGTAGAGATGCAGGGAGACTGAGAGTGGCTGCTGTGAAGGGATGCTCCGTGGTCCCTACATGTCACCAGGGGCACCAGTGCCTGACCTGCCAGGGGGAACCCTACAGAGGGAAGTGGGGGACACTCTGCTGCTCTTCTCACCTCATGCCCCAGCATCTCCTTCTAGGCTGCAGAGAAATCGACTAGGACTAGCTGGGCACGGTGGCACACGCCTTTACTTCTAGCACTCCAGAGGCAGAGGCAGACAAATCTCTGTAAATTTGAGGCCAGCCTGGTCTACACAAACTACCATGACTGCAAAACTCCTCATGGTGCCTTTTGGGGTGTCCCAGCTGTGCCTGCACTGCCCCTTCCTTTATCCCCGAGAGCTAACCAGAAGAGGTGGGAGAGCATCTTTCCCAAGCGCCATCTTGGTCCCCAGCTCTAGTCTCCCCACAGTCCTCTCAGGGGGCTCCCCCTTGGATCCCTAGCACCTAGCTTGGCCTAGCACCAAAGAGTCAGCAAGAACCTCCAACACTACCCGCCCCATCTGTCTCTCTGTGTGTCTGTCTCTGTCTTCTGTCTCTCTCACTCTCTGTGTGTCTGACATTTCTGTGTGTATGTCTCTGTCTCTCTGTCTCTCTCTGTGTCTGATGTTTCTGTGTGTATATTTGGCTTTCTGTCTGTCTCTCTGTCTCTCTGTGTATGAGAGAGAGAGAGAGAGAGAGAGAGAGACAGAGAGAGAGACAGAGACAGAGACAGAGACAGAGAGAGAGAGAAAGAAACAGGCGGATGTATTGGGGTCTCAAGCTCAAAGACTATGGAATGTAGAGCTCCTCACAGGCCTTGGATGGGAACCACTTGCCCTCTGGTGTTGAGTTTCCTGGAAAGCTCTCAGACTCAAGCACCTGGCTGGAATCCCCCTTGGACAGCACCCAACCCTGTGTACAACTAGCCTTGGGGGTCGAGAGTACAAGGAGGGTGGCACTACCCAGGACCAGCGTGTAGTGTGAGCAACGTGGAAGCGAGTGTAATGAGTGGGAGCGAGTGTAATGAATGGGAGCCAGGCAGGAGCTTTTCAGATCCCTGCTTTAGAGCCCAAGAACTAGCTTAGGGCATTTCTGAGCAACTCTGATGAAATGGCAGGGTGGGGGTTCCCAGGGGGTGCTGTGTTGCCTGAGTTGGGTAAGGTGAGACCCAGGCCTTTCTGAGTCCTGAACTTAGTAGCCCCTGCTGTGGAATTCCTCAAGTCTTAGCTTCCAATTTCACAGTCAGACAGAGTGAATGGAGAGGCCAGGAAGGGATGAACCTCCCTGTGTCCCGGGAACAGCACATCAAGAGCCCAGGGTGGGCTACACTGCTCTGGCCACAGTGACTCATGCTCATAGGGCAGGAGAATGCCGGTCTTCCCCTCTCTAGGCAGTGTGATGGTCAGCGATCCCTTCAGCTGGGACATCTGAGGCTGATTATAGTGGGGAGAACTCACCCTGTTACCGCTCTCTGGGATGACAGAGCCTGACCTGACATTTGCCTGTCCCTTCACAACACCTTCTGCCATCAGCATTGGCCTGCTGTGCAGTCTCAGGCAATGCCCTCCAACCTCTCTGAACCTTAAGTTCCTGTTCAGAGGATAGACCTTCCAACCCTTCTCTCAAGATGATATAGAGTATGTAGGAGTCACTGGGACAGTAACAACAGGCCACTGGAGAACAAGCAACTTCCCGGGTGTTAGCTTTACTGACATTCTTCATTTGACTTTCTTGACAACCAGTAAGGGGAGCGCCTCTGACTACCAGCCCAGAAAGGTTGCCTGGGGCCACACAGCAGGTCAGTGGCTGGCAGAACAGAGCCCCACAGCTAGAGACACTGACTTTCTGGCAGGCAGAGGATGCAGGACAGCAGGACTCCTAGCTCCGTGATTCCCAGTGGTTTCCATGGCAAATGGGTCATATCCACTGTATACATTCTGGGGACAGGGCCAGAACACTGCAGTTCACAGGGGCTGGAAGCCCCTTCTCAACTCTGCCTCTCTCAGAGGCCAGGAGCTTCAAGGCTGGCTGGATGAAATGGATGGAGGCTTCAGGGAGGGGCATTTAGGGAGGGGCATGTGAGAATGCAGAGGCTCCTGAGCCATGGGGAGGCAGCATGGGAGGGGTCTCTGAATGCTATGAGTAAGGGTAAGATAACAAAGGTGGAGGGAGAGCCCCTTGGAGTGCATGGACACTAGGGGCATTTGCAAGCCAACCCATGGGGCCCTCTGAAGAACCTCGCTGCTTCCTCTTTCTCTGTAGGAAGCCACCCTGATAAGCCTGGGTCCTTAGAAGAGGTGGGAGAGCATCTTTCCCAAGCCCATCGCAGGAGGCCACAGTTGTGAGATCAAAGGTCAAGAGTCAAGCTCTCAGCCCACCCCTCCATTCCCTAGAATGGAGGCCTTCTCCACTGGGCCTCAGTTGTACCTATCCAAAGATGGGTGAATATGGGAGACGATGAGGGCTGAACCATGAAAGATCAGTGGGGTGCTAAGGTGATGTCACTGTCAGCTACCCCAACGCCAAGATCAGAGGAGAGAAAGTTTCAAAGATGTGGCACAGAACCAGAGACTCTATTTGGAAGGTCAAGCCCAGGAGAAGAGCAGGGACTTCTAAAGGACGCAGCCAAGCAGTGACCAAGACCAAGTTAAATTAGTATCAGTCCTGCCCACTACTCCCCACCCCAAACATAGTCATAGTTTCATACCCTAGAGGATCGATACCTGCAGAACAGCCAGGAGACCTATGACGGGTGAAACTCAGTCCTCATGAGAGATCCCACTGCCCAGCCTCATCCTCAAGGCTGGCAGGGTGGAGCTCCTCAAAACCACAGGGCCCACGAGAGAAGGCTTCGGATGCTATGGGCTTGCAGCAAGATATACAAACCACACCAAGGAGACACACACACCATACCACAGAGGGGAGGGCACACAGTCTTTATTGTGTAACAGGCACAACAGACTCCCACAGGGCAGATGGAGTGAGGCAGAGTTGGGGCACAGGCAGTGTGAACCAAGGGGGTCTCTAAAGCTGTAGGGAGACGTCAGAAAGAGAAGCAGAAAGGCAGAGGCACTGTCTGGGTGTGACTCCCTAGATCAGCAGAGTCCAGAAGCACCGGCCCGTGCTTCTGCAACCATGTCCAGAGCAGAGGCACCAGTACAAGAGACTGGGACCACAGCCTGTCTCCGACCTCCAAAATCCTGAACCTGAGCTGGGTTTGCCCGCCTGGCAGCCCACGCACTGGGACAGCTCCTACCTTCAGTATCCCCGATGGAGTCAGCCTTGAGACAGTCAGGGGACACGGCTGAGGTGCCCTTGGCTGATGGTAGGTGGCAGGTGAGGCTTCTCAATGGGAGGCTCTCAGGATGAGACTTGGGGTAGGGCTGAATCTGCTGATAACAGTGCCACAGTTTTCCTGTCAGTTTGCTGACTGGGGTGCCCTGGGCAGCCTCCGAGGCCAGCACTAGGCATCACAGCCGGACAGCTCCAGCCCACTTCAAACATCAGGCATTATAACTTCCCCTCAAGTCTTACCCATGGGCCTGCACTCCAGGAGAACAGTCAGGAAATGCCCAGGGAGGTGACAGCAGGACAGAACACCTTGACCAGTGAGCAGCAAATGCCAGCCTTCCTAAGGGGGCACATCAAGGTCTCTAGCTCAGAGCCCTGGACCCCTCTAACTCAGTTCTCTGCACTGCACCAAGGAAGGCTGAGTCAGAATCACCCCCACCAAGCCCACAAGCCAGTACCAGCTCAACAATTAAACTAAAGCTAGCCTTAGCCCTTACCAGGAATAGCCCTCTGGCTCATGTCCACACGTGTAAAGTCGTGCTATCTCTCAATATACATATGAGTGTGGGTAGCTAGAGCTGTTTCAGTTTCTACCCACTCTTTCACTTCTCCATAAAAACGGGGGCCCAGACCTGGAAAGCCAGTCAGACCAAGCCCCGCTTTCATCCTGCCCAGTGTCTTGAAGGCCCTAAGGTCACAATGGGCTGATGCCGACCCTGGGAGGGGCACCTTCCTGCTGCCAGAGCACTGCTGGGCATTCACGTCCTGGCTCCAGCTTTCTTGCCAGGTTCCCCGGAAGCTGTTCCTGTCCAGCCTCAGTCTCTTGTCCCTGAAGGGAGGAATCGGTGCTGACTGTTTGCATCTCTCGGTCAGTCTCTTCATCTCTCAATCCCGCTCTTCACCATGACAGAGCAGAGATGGCAGGTGGCCAAGAGGCCCGTCCATCTTCCCACGTGGACCCAAAAGGCCTCTACTGTCTATAGCAGCAGCATTCAGCTTCTAGACTATGGAGCCCTGGGACATCACTGTGAGTCGCAGCACTGGCACCAGGGAAAAAGAGGGGATGTAGCACTCAGAGGGTCTCTGGGCAGATGAGCACAGAAGAGGCAGCTAGAAGAATGTCCCCAAAATACACATGAGGAAGGAGGTCCAGGCAAGGGAGAGTTGGGGCCAGGGGCAGGACAGCCAGGGCTGTCATCAGAGCTGGTTAAACACCACAGAGGCCTTAAGGTTGGCAGGCTCCACGCCCTCGCCAAAGGTGATGAGGAAAAACATGACCTTGCGGATCTTGGCCAGGTCAGAGAGACGCTCCCCAAACTCCAGGGCATCTGCCTCATTCCAATCCATGGCGTCGGAGTCTTCCTTGCGCCAGAAGATGGCAGCGGGGTCCAGCAGTTGGCGTGTCATGAGGTTGGTGAGGTCAGGCGTCCAGTTCTGCGAGGTGCCCGTGATGGTGACCTTGCCCGGCTTGTCCAGGACCACGTTCCAGTGATCAAACTGCAGCTTCTGCTGCTGAATGAAATCAAGGCGGTAGACGGACTCAGCCGGCCGGAGCAGCTTCTCGCCATCCTGCTTCTTCTCCCCACGCTGCTTCAGACTTTCTACTCGGAGCCGCATCTGCTTGGTCAAGTCCTGGTCCAGAACCAGTGGCATGTCCAGCTGCTGCTTCTGTGGCCCGTCCTCTGCCATGGCCCAAGTGCTACAGCGGTTGCCACTGCCACCACTACCTCCAACGCCAGGGAATCAAGTGGGCTGGAGCCTCAGATGCCAAGAGAAGAGGTCGCCTGAAGGCCCGCCTCCCTTTCCAGCCTTTCTGGCCCCACCCAATTCTCAGAACAGGGGACCCGGGAGCGTGTGTCCAACTGCCTTCTAAGTGGTGAAGCCGTGCCGTAGGCAGGCTGGAGGGTGACAGGCTCCTTGGGGACCAGAGCACTGATATCAACTGCTGTGGCAACCACCTTGACTACAGTGGTAGTGGCAAACTGGAGGTTTGCTTGTTTGTGAAGAATGGAATACTCCACAGGGCTGCTGGGAGAGAGGCAGGGTTACAGACACATGGAGGTAACTGAAGACTGTCAGGAAGAGGGACCAGGGCGGGGTAGCACCAGCGGCACACATTTTAGTCTTCTGTAGTCAGCCAAAGCCAACTTCCCATGGTTGCCTCCTCCTCCCTCATTCTCTCATAGTCTCTGCCAGATGCCCTGCCAGATGCCCTGCGTGTCTCCCTCTCCTTTATCACCATCAGGACCCAGCCCGGCTGTCACCTCCCATCTGAACCTGCAGCTCTCAAATCCCAAATCATCTGCCAGACAGATGGCTGGCTCGGCTCCCGGAGGCCGTGGTTTAATCGATCCAACCATATACCACCCCACATAGCCACAGGCCTGGCTCTCACTTCCGCCAAAATCCTACCAGCCATTTCACCTAAATTGATCCTCTATCTCCCCTGGGAGACATGAGGTGAGGGAAGAAGCTGGAGACGTACAACTGGACCGGTCGAGGGGACCAGAAGTGCATTCATTCTATTGTCAGATGGAGGCCAAGTGAACCAGTGGGGCTTTGGGGTTATGAACAGCACAGGGCCCATGATGCATGATGGAAAACTGCCTGTTTGGTTCTGTTTGTTTGTTTGTGTTTTGTGTTGTGTTTTTTGGTTTTGTTTTGAGACAAGACCTCACTGTGTAGCCATCCAGGCGGGCCTCACACTCCCAGAAACCCTCCTGCTTGAGCCTCCCACGTGCTGGGCTTACAGGTATGAGTCACCATGGCAAACTGTTTTATTTTGTTTGTTTGTAGAGTACTGGGAATTGAACTCAAGGGCTCTATAACTGAACTACACGCCCTAGATCAGTTCCTTTTATTTTAAGGCAGGATCTCAGTAAATTGCCTAGACTGGTTTCAATCTCACAATCCTCCTGCCTCAGCCTCCCCAGTGGGTATTTTAGGATGAAGTAGGAGCTCCAAGGTATCAGTGTAGAGCGCTCGCCTAGCACGGACAAGATCCTGGATCCAGTTTCCAGTGCTGAGAAAAATAAATCAACCTAAGCCCTGGGGTGAGCCCTTGGGGTCACTAGCAGTAATTCCAGAAACAGTAATGGTAAGAGATGAAGTCAAGCTGCCTGCCCACCAGCTGGCCTTCAGGACAGTGTGCCTGAGAGCAGTTACACAGGCGCTGCTACTTACTCTCTGAAGAGAGTTAGCTTCTGTGCTTCCAGCACTACGAACTGATCCTAAAAGCTTTTTCATTGCATTGACTGATTGATTGACTGTGTGTGTGTGTGTGTGTGTGTGTGTGTGTGTGTGTGTGTGTGTGTGTGTGTGGTGTGACAGCTGCTGTGTGTGAGTGTGTGTGTGTGTGAGTGTGTGGTGTGACAGCTGCTGTGTGTGAGTGTGTGTGTGTGGTGTGACAGCTGCTGTGTGTGAGTGTGTGTGTGTGTGTGTGGTGTGACAGCTGCTGTGTGTGAGTGTGTGTGTGTGTGAGTGTGAGTGTGTGTGTGTGTGTGGTGTGACAGCTGCTGTGTGTGAGTGTGTGTGTGTGTGTGAGTGTGTGTGTGTGAGTGTGAGTGTGTGTGTGTGTGTGGTGTGACAGCTGCTGTGTGTGAGTGTGTGTGTGTGAGTGTGTGTGTGTGAGTGTGTGTGTGAGTGAGTGTGTGTGTGTGTGTGTGGTGTGACAGCTGCTGTGTGTATGTGTGTGTGTATGTGTGTGTGTGAGTGTGTGTGTGTGTGTGTGTGTGTGTGTGAGTGGTATGACAGCTGCTGCGTGTGAGTAGGGTGCTGGGGATGGAAGCTCAAGCTCTGTCTAGGGAAGGCAGGTGCTTTCCCACTGAGCTGGACTCCGACTCTTGTTCTGTGTCTAGGATGTCTCCGCTGGACCAGATCCCCTGACAGGCAGGTGTGGTGTCTGTCTTGTTCATCATGGTACATGAGAGCAGGGCTTGCCATGCTCAGGGGATGCTCAGAAAGCAGAATGAATGGCAGAAATGCTGAATGAATGCATGAATGAACGAACGAATGAATGAATGGATGACAAGGACAAAAGGTGGTTAAGGGACTCAGAGGCCTAGAAGGTAAGGCAGAGAAGTGCTTCAGGAAAGGGGTTCTAGACAAGCTGTGGGTACATCAGTAGGTAGTTGAAGGTGAACATGGATGGAGCTGATGCCAAGAACCAGAGCTCTGGGGTCAAGGGCAGAGGGCAGAAATTAACCTTATAGACACAATTATCTCCAGAAAGGCTGAGAGTGGCAAGCACTTCGTGCCAGGCAACAAGCCAGCACGGCGGGCTGGCAAGGACAGCAACACCAGAGGCTGAGGCCGAGAAAGCTGGAAGCTGTACAGCTGCTCCCGGGGTGGGGGTGGGGGGCTGCATCCCTAGGGAAGGGAGAGGGGCTCAGCCTCCCGGGCATGAAACATCTAGGGAGGCCCGGTCCACTCCTGAGCAGAGGCTACACCTTGCAGTAAGTTAGGGTAGAGGATATGACTGTGGGACAGGGACTCACGGACAGAGCAGGAGGAAGGAGTTACAAGAGCCAGCAAAGAGTTGTGTGGCATGTTGTGGGCAGTGAGGGAGGAAGGACAGGATGCTAGCCAGCCTGGACAGACCCTATGAAGAGCCACCCAAGGCGGGAGGGCAGTGGGAACTCAGGAGAGAAGGGCCACTTGCTCTAAAGTGGCATCTGTGGTTGCAGAAGTGTGTATGAGAACTCCTCAGCGCAAGCAAAGATTAGAAGGAAATAAGAAGACCTCAAATGCCACTGCCTCTGGAAGGCAAAAGTCACTTGGGCCTTTTGTTCACATCACATCTTCCAGTCCCCGCAACATCCTGTGTGCACAGGATTCCTTCAGTCCTCTGTCCATCACCTCTCAGTGACCCAGTCCATAACTGAGGCATGAGCTGGGGCGTGGGAAACACTCGACTTAGTGTTGTTTTCCTTGGTATTGAGACAGGGTTTAATGAGTAGGTCAAGCAAGCCTGGAACTCAAGATCTTTCTGCTGCCATTCCTGAAAACTGCTAAATATTTACACTGGGAACAGAAATTGTTGCTTGGTCCCCATATTCCCAGCTCTCCCAACACTGCTCAGGACCGTCAATCTCATCCCTCATTCCCTGCCTCCTGCTCATAGATGTTCTTGCTTTGCATCATGGTCACTTCTGCCTTTTTTCCCCGGCCAGGGCCCCGGCTGGCTCCTCCTCAGTCCCGGGCAGCTGAGAGCGTGCAGCAAGCTCACCCCGGGTTTGGGGCTGCACCAGGCACTGGAGAGTCTTGGGTCTGGCCTAAGCTGAGCCTGGTGACAAGTATTTAACTTAATCACATCCTAACTGTGGGTTCTCATGGCCTGGTCACCTCAAATCCACCTTCTGCCTTAGGGAACAAACGACTGAGTTGGGGTGACCATACTGAAGCCCAGACAGGGAGCCTGGCAGAACACATGATTAGGTCGAAGCACAAGGGGAGAGGGGAAAAGAACCCAGTGTGCAAGGAAGGAACTTCCAAACACCCAGGATTTGTCCCTAGGTCTGGGAAGTCAGGTTCACACTGAGGCCCAGGGTCAGTGACTAGCAGCCGGAACAGACTCAGCCGGGCTGGCTTTGAATGCTGTGCCTACCAGCCCCAGGTCACCTTGGGGTGTAGGAATAAAGGAGCAGCTTCCTAAAGGAAGGTGAAGAGTGTTCCGGCATGACACATGTGCATCTGAGGTTCGGCACTGGGAATGTACAGCTGGGTGGGGGCTCAAGGTGCGACTCCCCTCCTGCCCTTCCAGAGAAAAACCAGAGGAGGGCCGGGGAGGCCCTGCAGGGCAACAGGACAGACCAAGAGAGTGACAACAAACAGGGCCCAGTCAGTGGGGACAGCAGGGGATGTAAGGCACAGTAATGAGCTCTCCAGGGCCTCCTTGCAGGAACCAGAGGCCGTCACCACAGCAGCACCGGGAGGTAGAATGTAATTAGCCTGGAGCACCCGGCCTTACCCAGCTTCCCCTGTGGCCAAAATCCTGGAGACCACCGTGGTTGGACTCTCAGTCCTGCAGGAGGCTAAGGTTCCATACTGATGAAAAGCAGGCCTGCCAAAAACCAGGCCACCTCCTCCGCTAAATAAATAGGGGGCAGGGCCTGCGAGGCCTGATAATGCATAGCCAGTCCTGGTTAGGCTCCAGCCCTATCAGACACCCAGGGAAATGGGCAGCAAGGTTAGCTTTGGAGGCAAGGGGATGAACTGGGTTCAAGGTAGGGCAGCCCTCCATTTTGAAAGCTCTCAGAGTCCCCCCTCTGCTCACCACACCAGACTCAGCAGGAAGGGGCAGACTGGGCCAGCTATGCCCCTGGGGAGCTCACCTCTAGAGGGGAGATTCAGATAAACAGGCAATTACAGGGCAGGGTGGAGCAGCACACAGGACCTCACGCCCCTCCAGCCTCAGGCCTTGCTCGGAGTAGGGTCTGGAGGCTGCAGCTTTGAGGACCGTCCTCCACCCAGAGAATGGTTCCTGTCTGAATCCACTCTGGCCCTTGATCCCCACAACACGTACTCTCGTTCCCCAGTCTGTGAGGCTGTCCAGCATGGACTTCCCATCCCTATAAGCCATAGCATTGGACTCTATCTGAGCACCAAGGGCCCACAACGGGAGTTGCTGTGACCCTCACAGGGACACCTACTGGGTGTCCAGGTTCAGGAGAGGATAACAGAATGCGCGGTCTCGGCTTTGGCTAAGGACACAGCTCCCTCTGATGGCCAATGGATGCCTAGAAATACAAGGAAAACTTTGCCCTATCCTTGTGTCCTGTTTCATGGAAACACTTCTTTTTTAACTTTAAAATGTACTTAATTATTTACTTATGTATCGGGGGCACATATTGAGGTCTGAGGACAACTCGTGGGAGTCTACTCTATCCTTCCACCATGTGGGTCCTAGGGATCAAACTCAGGCTTGAGAGCGAGGGCCTTTCCCTGCTGAGCCACCTCCCCTGCCTCAAACACTTTTATGTTGTATAAATAATAATTATCTAAATACAGGTCAGAGTGCTCATCACACTGCCAGGGGTCCTATAAGAACAGTATCTCTTCCTCCTCCTCTTCGGTTTTCAGACAGGGTTTCATACAACCAAACTAATCTTGAACTCACTATGTAACTGAAGATGGCCTCGCCCCCCCAGGAAGGTGTTTCTTTTAAGAATTGCATTTGAGAATTGTGTTTAAGGTCTCCTGCCGAGTGCTGCCACAAAGGTCCAAGTGGCAGGTCTAGGACCCATTCCTTCAAGGCCCAAACCTTAGCCCCTGGCCCAGAACATCAACATCCCAAACCCAGGAATCACAAAGCATGGAGCCGTCTAGACCACACCCTGCTGAATAACGGGGAAAACGGAGGCCCAGAAAAGACAGCAACTGGTCCCCGCCACCAGGCAGTTACTGGATGCTGGGTGGTGTCCCCACACCGAGCTGCCACAGGTCGTATGCACATGTCACAGTGTTCTCTGCCCCACAGATGCTTGTACCTCAGTAGTGAAGAAGGGACACTCGAATCACCTTGAGGATCCCAGGCTAAGCAGGTGAAGAGAGGCCAACCTGCCAACGGTGACGCTCAGCCCATTCCAGCACTAGGCTCTCGGGAAGCCACGCTCCTCACTGAGGCCACACCCGTCGGGCAGTGGGAGCTGCAGGCTATCTGATTAGCCCCCCTCACCCCCCCCCCGCATCCCCCTGTCCCCAGGCCTCACCTTCTGCCAGAGTGACTCTCGAGAGGCGAGTGATGAGCAGGCAGCCACGAACCAGCAGTTGCCCACCTGGCCCTGGTGCAGGTCATGGGAGCTGATGCCATCTACGAAGAGCCGGGGGTCGTCGCAGATATCCTGCAGAAGTGGGGGGGGTTACCATGAGGAACGGAGGGAGCAGGTGCTCCTCCAAGGCAGGAAAAGGACTCACTGGCCCTGTGGAGGTTTACCGCCCCCCTCTCCCACACAAGGGACCCCTAAATCCAGCTTTCCAAAACTTCTTTCCACTAAGGCATGCTGAGGAGTGGTTGCTGAGGAAAGACCTCAGTGCTGGACCCTGGGTCACCATCTTCTTGCCTTGAGTGGATCTCCCTGTTGACCACCTGGCCCCAGAGACCAGCCACAGTGCAGTCAAGTGACAACCTCCCCTAAAAGGACCCATGGTGTGCACAAAAGGAGGAGCTTCGGGCAGTGACAGGGTTGCTACTGCATTCTAAGGATGAGGAGTGGAAGCCCAGAGAACAGGGACTTGTCAGAGCACAGGACACACGAATTCCCTAGTGGGGCAGAAATCATTTTGATTTTCCATGGAGAGCGGCAGGTATGGCTGCAGGGGCACAGGACAGGCTGGGACGCAGTCTGGGGCAGCTGCTGGGCAGAGTCATGTCTGGCAGTACTCAGGTCCTGCCCTCCCCGCAGTTCCTGGAAGCTTCGTCTGGTTTTCCCATCTCTCTGCTCTTCAGGGTTGCCCTTAAAGGCCCCCGAGGGAGTATTGTGGAGTGGGAAAAGTAAGCTTTGGCTTCTGCACTGAGAGACCCAATCTGAAAGTATAGCTCCCTGCCTCCCACAAGACCTGACCCTGCGCAGCCTGGAGCTGGATGCTGACTGGATCTCTGAGAGAGCAAATAGCAGCATGGGCCCAGCCTAGGGGAGCAGCTAGGCACACGGTCACAGACCCGTCGGAGCCTAATACTTCCATGTGGGCCAGGCTGCTGCAGGGCTAGGCGTGAGGGGTCCCTTCCCTGCCTGTATTAAGCCTTCCCAGAGCTGTGAGTGTGTCTCCCTTCAGCAGACCCACCCAGGCCTCCTCTCCATCCGTGCCCAGCTCCCCATAGCTGAGAGGAGTTAAGGAGGTGGGGGAGGGGACACACCAAGACACAGCTTTATAACTCAGACACTGTGCTGGCACCATGATCCAACCCTGCTGGCCCTGAGAACTGACACTGTGTCCATCTCACAGATGAGAAGCTGAGTGGATGCCTGTGATACCGCTGTTCCCTCTGGGCTTGACAAGATCTTCTTCATATTGAAGCTGAGCACCTGTGATGACCCATGAGCTCGGCACTATTTGCATCCCTCAGGCAGGGGCGAGGGGAGGGGCTCGCAAGCATCAGAGACCCTGAGAGGTCCTCCCAGGATTCCCGAGGCTCCCCACCCTGGGTCTGATATTGTAATTGCTGCTCCCTAAGGTAACCATTGACTGAAATGAGATTCTGGGGAGGTGTAGCTGCCTACGAATGGCCCCTGCCCCTGTAAGTCCATCAAACTCACTGGTTCTGAGTTTGGCTTAGACAAAACCCTTTCGCTGATCTGCCCATGCCCTCTCTATCGGGGGTGAACAGAAGTTTCTTCATATCTCCTAGAGAAAGTCACACAATCTGTGGCACCGAAACAGAGGACAGAACCACAGACAGATCAGGGTGGAGCATCTGTGGGAAAAATTTCTGGAGTGGCACACCCCTAACTGAGGTGACTGTAGCCTGAGCTCTCAGACATAACAGCTGAAGCTAGGCTTTCTACTCCCAGGGCAAACCAGGCTCAGGCATTACCCCGCCCCCCGCCCCAGGCTCAGGCAAATCCCAGGGTAATAGGCCTCTATGTGATAAGAAATTAAAAAGTTAAAATAGTTTAACTTTTAAAGTAATTTTTAATTCTTAATCTTCTTTAAAAATTCATTATTTTAAATTAAGCATTTAAAGTTTTAAGTTAAACAATATCAAACTAATGAACTTAGTATTATTCCTTTGCATGCCCATGCTATATGGTAAGGGATGGTATCCTTGTTGTATGGGACCCACCACATGGGTACCCGGGTTCCTCCAAAACAGCTGACAGACTGACTGTTAGAGCCTAATATTGCACTCTCTGCAGCACACACACGGGATGGGATTGTTAGAAAGCTGTGGTGACAGCTGCGTGACCCTGGCTGAGAGTGACAAGACCAGCAGTCGAGGCTGAGCAGTGTGTCCAGAAGAAACCAGCCCGCCTAATGGACAAAAACGAGCCAGAGTCAAACCTGTGTTTGGAAACTCCTGGGAGGCTTCAAGCCTGAATGACAGGGGTGAATGACAGGGAGATGCAGGTGAGCCCAGGGGCACCCACTTCTGTAGGGGAAGGGGGTCACTTGGCATGGGAACTCCCTGCAGGTAAGGTCTAGGCACAGCAAACAGGTCTCACAATGGGCTATGCATCTTTGGCTTCCCCTACTGATACACAGAGCTTTTGAGGTTTGACGGATGGTGGAGTCACATATACCTTGATTCATGGCGACCCCTGAAAATACGGGGGTGGGGCGGGACTAATGAATGAGCCAAGAAATGGAACCATGAAGTTGACAACTATGTGACATTAAACTTGTTCTGAGTAGGTTGTGATTGACACCCACTCCAGATTTGGCTTATACATTTCTCTCCTGTAGAGGATAGGGGTGGGTGTACTGCAGGGATTCACCCGGCACTGAGGATCTGACTTGTAAAGGCAGTCATGTGTGGCTGGGAAAAGTGAGAGACTACAGAGTTGAGACATCTTCACTCTTTCACCTAGTCTAAAGCCCTTTCAGTAATAAATAAATAAAATTAAATTAAAGCCAAATGGCTCATGGAAAATGAGTCTGGGTTACAGAAAGCCAAAATAAGGTAGAGCCCTTAATTAACTTAGTATCATGCCTGTGCTGTGCATGTGTGATGCACATGTGTGTGCTGAAGCACATGCGTGCACTGGTCACAGGGGTCCCAGGGATCAAACTCAGGCCCAGGCTCAACTAACTACCGCGTTATCAGCTCACTGTTATCAGTACCACGTTACTACCTTGGTGTCCCCATCCTTGCTCTTTTAAAGGAACAATCAGACAAGCAGTCACACCCCATCACATTGTATGACCCAGGAGGTTTGTGTTGTTTGTTTTGCTCTGATTTTTAATATCCCCTTAGCTGATGAGCCCCAGAGCAGTTTGCATTTTCTTAAAATGGATGCATCAGATCTTCAGAGGACCTGCCAACCTCTGTAAAAAGATTTCATTATATTACACTTGCCTCTAAGCGTCTCAGAGATTTGGACACACATCTGAACGCCGCTATGCGAGTGCATTTGCAGGGTGGAGGATGGGAAGCCAGCCTCACAGTGCAAGGACCAGGCACAGTGGTGAAGCACCAGGAGTCCCTCTCTCCTCCCACCCTGAGATCCCATCACTACTACAAAACAGCTTACTGGGACGGGTCATCTTGGTGGTATAGGCACACATGGTCCTGTAAGTCTGGGGGGAACTCACTGGTTCCCCCAGGGTGGTCTAAAGCAAGGCCTTTTCTTTGGTCTGTCAGTGCCCTCTCTCTCTCCCCCAGGAAAAGCCAATGTCTCCAGCACACAATGGGAGCTAGAAGAGTCACTAGGTTTGTTTCCGGGCTCTGCTGTCACACACAGCAGCCAAGGCCCTTTCACAGGCAGCCAACAGAGGGCAGGAGAGCCTAGGAGGCAGAACTCACTTCCTTCGTGCCCTCGCTGAAGAGGGAAATGCCGCAGGTGTGGCCTCCACAGATGGAGGTGGAGTATTCTGCAGGGAAAAGTGGGATACTGGGATCTCGATATGGTGTTTGGGACACATCTGCCCAGAAAACAAAAACCAGAATCACAGGGCCAGGATGAGTAATTCCCCGAGGACAGTAGCTGAGAGGACTTCTGGCTGGGGCCATAGGGGAGCAGGGCAAGCTGCGTGGTGGCACCTCCAAGGCAGAGGTCTGAGTCTTGCTATCTCTGATCACAGGACACCCAGTCAGGGAGCCTGCGTCTTGTCCCCATGGCCACTCTCAGGAAGCTCAGGCCGGAACTCCACCAGCCCTGCTTCCTCCTAATCTTATCTTCCAGCCAACTGCACCCGCCTGGCTTCTCAGTCTGAGAGAGTGGTGTCTCAGCACCTGCAGCGCCTCACCCTCTCCAGACCCCCTCCCCCGCCCCCCCAAAAAAGGAAGGAAGGGTGGGGGAGGGGCTTCACAGCTAAAGCACCTGCCTCTCTAAGGCTGCAGAGGGAGATGACATGAAGGGGCTCTTCTACCTCAGGACCGCCCAATCAGTGTCCTGCGACTGACAGGACACCTGCTCCAGATGAGGCAGAGATGCCCAAGGTCAAACACAACTGAATGAGCAGATAGGGCAGAGGAGGGTTGGCTGGGCTCCTAGCCTGGGCTCTCCCTGATGCTACACTGCTGGACCAGCCTGGCTCTGGGCCCCAGAACACCCTCCTGCCGTGCCCACCCCAGCCTTGGAAAGAAAACTAGGAGAGATGGGGTTCCAGAATCCAGCTTCCACCCCACCCTGAGCATTCTGCCTGCATCTGAAGCCTTGGGGTTGTCAGGGCTGTCGGAGCTTGACGGCTCCTGGGGTGTAGCTGCTACCTTGAGTTACCTCTGAGAAAACATCACAAAAACAGCTCTGACGACTGATCCCTGCTAGGGCAGGAGGACCCTGCCTGAGGACAGGGTTCTACTGGCAGCTCTATCACAGACCAGGACAACAAGCGACAGAGGAGCAAGGCCACTTGAGCAGGGCCACAGAGCAGGATGAACTAAGATTCCAACACAGCAGTCTGCTCTCAGCCTCTGTCTAGGTGAGCCGGGTCCTAGGAATGATGAAGTCACCTTTCCTTGCATGTCCACAGGACAAAGGAGGACAAGATGTCTAAGTCCTGTCCACCGCTGTAAGCCAAGGATTCTCAGGACCAGAGTTTGCCTTTCCTGAGTCACTGGCTGGCCACAGTGAGATAGGGACAGGCCCCACTACAGGCAGGCTGTTGCAAAGAGCAAGCCTTGAGGAGAATGGAGTTGTGACAGCATGAGAGCCAGGAAACCAGAGAGGCTGTCAGGAAGATGGCATCTTCAGAGCTGACGTGGGGAAGACTGATGGGCAGGAGCTTGGGAGGACAAGGAACCCCAAATGCCCTGAAGATAAAATCAGGTTTTAGCCACAGCCAGGAGGAAAACTGCCCCCCCATACATACCCATACACATACACTTATACACACATCCTATACACATATGCACACCCCTATACACTTATAACACCCTACACTTATATACACACCACATACACACTACAGTTATATACAATACACACCCCCTACACTTTTATATACACATACACACATCCTACAGTTATATACAACATACACACCCTACACTTATATATACACACACGTACACACACCCTCCAATTGTATCTTAGTCAGGGTTTCTATTCCTGTACAAACATCATGACCAAGAAGCAAGTTGGGGAGGAAAGGGTTTATTCAGCTTACACTTCCACACTGTTGTTCATCACTAAAGGAAGTCAGGACTGGAATTCAAGCAGGTCAGGAAGCAGGAGCTGATGCAGAGACCATGGAGGGATGTTTCTTACTGGCTTGCTTCCTCTGGCTTGCTCAGTCTGCTCTCTTATAGAACCCAAGAATACCAGCCCAGGGATGGCACCACCCACAAGGGGCCTTCCCCCCCCCCCTTGATAACTAATTGAGAAAATGCCCCACAGCTGGATCTCATGGAGGGACTTCCCCAACTGAAGCTCCTTTCTCTGTGATAACTCCAGCCTGTGTCAAGTTGACACACAAAACCAGCCAGTACAAATTGTATACAACACACACACATACACACACACACACACACACACACACACACACACACACACACACAACCTTGGTGCTGGGCTACCCAAGCACCTTCCAGCCCTGCTTACATTGGCTTTCTAAAGGCGGCTCTGAAAAGACATTTATTCCAGGAAATCCCTCTGGCTACAGAAGAGAAAGTCCCTAGAGATAAGGCAGCTCCCAAGAAAGAGGAGTCTCACCAATCAGACAACTAACTCATCTGCATATTCAAATTTCCTGGCTTTTGTTTCTTCTTCCTATGAAGTGTAAAACTGCAGCAAGCAAGGCCAAATCTAAATGAATCCACTTCCTTTGATCAGTTTCTTCCTCCTGGTTCTGATTATTTGGTAAATGTGAGCTGGATCTGAGACCCTGGGCACCATTTTGCCTGTAGGTCCTTGAGATGGTTTGTATATGCTTGGCCCAGGGAGTGGCACTATTAGAAGTTGTGTCCCTGTTAAAGTAGGTGTGATCTTGTTGGAGTAGGTGTGTCACTGTAGGTGTGGGTTTTAAGACGCTCCTCCTAGCTACCTGGAAGTCAGTCTTCCACTAGGAGCCTTCAGATGAAGATGTAGAACTCTCAGCTCCTCCTGCACCATGCCTACCTGGATGCTGCTATGCTTCTGCCTTGATGATACTGGACTGAACCTCTGAACCTGTAAGCCATCCCCAATTAAATTTTGTTCTTTATAAGAGTTGCCTTGGTCATGGTGTCTGTTCACAGCAGTGAAACCCCAACTAAGACAGTCCTCTACCTGTCAGTGAGCTCCCTGGGGAGGGAGATGTTTGGCACAGGGAAGCAAGTAACAGAAGCTACCAATAGGACATGGAGGAATGACTAAGTGCCCTAGACTGGACTGCCCAGGGCCTGCTGTGAGCCCTGGACTGAAACACACACACACACACACACACACACACACACACACAGAGAGAGAGAGCAAGGGTGCTGCTGCTCCTCAGACCAACACATCTCCAGGTCACAGGCTTCTTCTGAACCTGCAGTCACCTCAGCTGGTTAAACCAGCCGGCCCAGATCTGACTGGGCCTGAGCCACGCCCCTCCAGGCTCCACTGGAAATTCAGGTTTCAGCTGGTACAGAGCCAGGAACACAACCAGAAGGCAAGGGGCATAAGAGCTGTGCTGCGGTGCACACAGCCGCACCTGTGGAGCACACCGCCTGTCCTTTCCCTCTGACCACTCCTGAACCTAAGACCACATAAGGAAAGGCCTCTGCAGGACCTCGGCCTGGGACATACCAGAAAAGTCAGGAGCGTGGTGTCTTCTCTGCAATTGCTCTCCCTCCCTCCCCATCGCCTTCTTCAGGAATCCAACCCTTGTCTCTTCCATCCCCTCTAATGCCAGGACCTTCCCTGGCCCTCTAAGCAGACTGGGGGTACCCAAGAAGGTCAGTTTTACGCAGAGCAGAAGCCTTCCTTCAGCAGGACAAGTGGCCAGCACTAGAGTGTAACAGCTTTCCCCAGATGAGCATAAATCCCTTGGATGGGTGCATGGGGGGAGCACCAGGCTGCCCCAAGGAAAGCTAGGAGTTCCACAACTGACAAACGCTCATAGGGTTCCTACCGAACCCAATGCATTCTATCCAGAAACCGCAATCTGATGTCCAGACATAGGGAAGGCAGAGATAAGAAGCCAGTGAGGAAGGGAGGCGGGGAAGCTGAGAGGTAGGAAGGCTGGCATTCCGAGGCTAACAAGTTTGAAGGCTGAGGGCTGAGGCTGAGGGCACTAAGCAGCTAAGGGGTTTGGGGGCAGGGAAAGGGTGAGGTGGGGAGGTTGGAGGGACCGAGAAATTGGGAACAGGAAGGCTGAGTGCCCAGGGCCTGGGAAGCTGCAGGCAGGGAGGATAAGAGAAAGGGACGGTGAGTGGCTTGGGGACTCAGATGTCATTTAAGAAGAATCTCGAAGAACAGAGAGGTCACCATAATGACCAAGAGAGGTTTCTGCAAGTGGAACCAGAATGAGCTGTAGAGAAAATGGCTTTTTGCTCTGCTTACAAACAGTAGGTCAGGCCCTAGGACCCAGGGAATAGGACAGAAGCACAGCTGCCTCAGGCCCATCTTGGCCCAGAGGCCAAGAAGCTGGGCATCCAATGGTCAGGGGCTGGACAACCTACTCCTGACCCAGGCCTTCCCACTTCCTCCCCTGTAGATCGTGCCCTTCCCCCACACTGCGGCCATCCATCACATCAGCCCCAAGGGATCTTTTCTGTCCAACACACTCTGCCCAGAGGCCTCAGGTCTAGCCTGTCTCCTGACCAAGACTGAAGTCTGACTACTGTCCTGCGGACCCCACTCTGGTGTCCCCATCTATGCCAACCACATGATGCTGTGACCTAGCCAAGGTGGGCAACTTGCCCTTCCTCTTCCACTGCAGCTAGAAAGGCATCTGGACAGGTGCCAAGGAGGGAGGATGAAGGAGGGGTTAAGAGTCCTGAGCACACGGGAAAGGGCTCTGAGAGGGCAGTGACCACTGGGTCACACAGAGGAGCACGGCAAGTCCTTCCCTACTCAGCCTGGGGCCTCATGAAACCCATTCCACACTGCAGCCCACAGTCTCAGGAAGAGGTCAGGGCAAGGTAAGTGTGTGCTGGGGGAGGCAGGAGGGGAGGAGGCTCGGGCGTCCACCCTCCCTCCTGGGAACCAGGACCTCACAAAGGCCCTTTAGAAGCGGCTTGTTCCCCACACCTTGATGAAGCGGACAGCAGCAGGCATGGGGGAGTAGAGCCAAAGTCCTATTACTGGGTCGGAGAAGGACACCAGGGTCCCCAAAGCCCCAAGATCTGAGGCCGAAGAAGCCAGGGACCTCTCCGTGGTGTCAGGGAAGGGCCAGGACTCCTGGATGTGTGGTCCCTTCTCTCAGCCTCAGTTTCCTTCCCTGACAAGTAATACCTAGGGTCGGCTGTTGGGAAGAAGCATGAAGGTGAAATCTCACTTTTCTCCAAATGTCCAAGGGCCAGAGAGAGTGGGTAGTACAAGTCCAACCGCTGTCTGCTGCTGAAAGCAGAGGTTTGCACGGCTCACCAGCCCTCAGAACTAACAAGTCAGGTTCAGAGGTGGGGGGTTCTTCCCTCGTGTGCCCCAATGACAAAGTCCCACCTGCTTTGTCAGAGGGAGCCTGAAACCCAAGCCTCTATGTGGCTACACCTTCCCCATTGGCCTCACCCTGCAGCCAGGGGTGCCTTCTCTGAGACCAGGGCAGGCCACCAGACAACTATGTCTGCTTGGCACGCGGCTCTTGGGCTCTTGAGCAGGCTGGGAGTCGGAAAGGTCACCTACACTGAGGGTACAGGCTGGACACTGGTCCTCCGCTGATCCACCCTGACAGTTGGATGACAGTGCGTGCTTCCACTTGTACAGGAAGTGACTTTTAAAATCAGCAAAGTAAACTTGCACACAAGGTTCATTCACCGCGCTGCACACGCATCCCAAATGACCACGGAGGAACGGAGGTCTGCAGTGCCTACGGTCCATGAGTACTCACGCCTTAGAGGTCTACCTGGGCAGACAGACGGATGCCTGTGGGATCGGGGCCCATTCTCCCCGGGTCGGAGGGCCAGACACTAACCTTAGGCCGCTTCCACCTGACTGTGGGCCCTGGGTTACCCTTGTAGTAGAGGGAGTCGTCGGTGGCAGGGAAGTGGGGGTCCTCAAACAGCACCTTCTTGCGCAGACAGGCCCGCTTCAGAGCTGAGTAGTTCTGGTCCTCATAGGCCTTGGTGCAGGAGAACATGGTGACCACGTCCCCAAGAAGGGGAGGCACCTAGAAGAGAGGAGAACAAAGCCATCCACTATAGTCCCTGCTGAGCTCTGACTCCCCTCCCAGCAGCAACCCAATAATACAGGAAAGGGAAGGCAGCACAGAGATGGGTGGAAGCCTGCCCAAGGTCACACAGCTAGTACCTGCTATAGGGCAAAGAGGACACGGAGAGAAGCACCCGCCTCAGCAATTGAGTTTCTCTCTAGTGTCTGAAAGGCAATATACCAGGCCCTCAGGTCACCAGTGCCTGATATCCAGGCCTGGCCCAGGCCACTCCCACCTCACTCTCTCTGTCTTGTTTAGCCAGCCCTTCCTACTGCTCTGGGACTGAATCATACAAGCGGTCACCTCCAGGAGCTTGTGGTCAGTGTCACACCCACAAGACTCAGCTGTGGGCATCTCAGAGGTGTCTTCCTGTTTCACTCCTGTCCAACGGGAGGGGGCGGGGGGGAACCCTGTCACAGGTTGCTCCCAGCTGTCACCCAGTCCCCAGCACTCTGCCTACTATATGCACCTTACACTTAGGGAGGGAGCAGGCTCCTAGCACTATTCACTCCTCACGGGGTCAAGAGACCACTATACACCCTGTATTTTGTATACTAAGTTCAGGGACACACAGTGAACCAGTGTGGTGCGTAGGGGAGGAAGGGGACAGGTGTGGGGGTGGGGACACAGTCATCCTCTGGGAGTGTTGACAGGGGTCTGGTCTCTCACACTCCATCTTCAGCCTCTCCAAATCTACTTATCCTAGGGCTCACTGGGGACAATGCTTGTTGCTTTATTGAGGTTAAGGCTGCCCATGAGGGAAACTGAGGCAGAATTCTTAGAATGGTTTCTGGGCAAAGTTTAATAGCAGGACTGGTGTAGACACCAATTCTGGCCACACACCCATCTGCTGGGTGGCCATGGAAAAACTCCTCAACCTCTTTGAACCCCTTTCCTTCATCTCCAAGATGGAAACAAGGTTGCTTCAATGGGAGAACAATACCATTATGATTAGCCAGGGGCAGAGGGTGGAGGAAGGAGAGGAGAAGGGCCGTCTCCTCTCATTCCACACAGACTCCAGCTCTCTGGTACCTACTTTGTGCAAGTCATTGAGTAAGAGATTTGTATCCACTGTTAAGAGCAACACCAAGTGGGAATGCTGTCGCCATTTTCAGAATGAGGGCTGAGGCTCTGTGAGGTGAGGCACCTTACCCATGTTTTCATGGAGGAGGCAGTGGGCTGGAACCCAGGCCTCAGGTTGAGATGGCCCACTAGGCAATGAATGTCAGGCAAACTCCCCACACAACCCCCAACTGAGCTGCGGCCCAAAGGGAAGAAAGACAGGATTCTCCAAGGAAGGGAAGAAACAGGAAGGAGGAGGTGACGTTAGTTCATGTGGACATTAGTTCACCAGCAAGAAGGGTCATTGTCCCACTGGCTGGGAGTGGGCAATGCCAACTGTATCTGCAGCCACTGTAACCATTCAGGGTTGCTGTGTGACTCAAGACAACCATCTAACTTCCCTGGATTCTCCTCTGCCCAAGGAGCTCAGTCTCCCTCAGCCTTGGAGCCCTGGGAAGAGAGAAAGCGGAGGCTGGAAAGCCTCAGGGCCCTGAGGCACCAAACAGCTTCATCAGCCCTGCAGGCTTTAGCAGCCTGGGCTTGGGAAGCAATTTAAGCCTCAAGAATTAAATCAGGAGGCCAGAAATCAGCCACTGTGATTCCAGTATTTCAGATCCCAGAGAGCCCAGAGAGGGGGAACAAGCCAGCTGAGATCACACAGCCAAGATGACAAATGAGGCTTCTGGCTGCCCTCCAGGCCACAGAGACGACATCAACAACACAGGGAGGAGCTGCTCTCCCAGGAAGAAGAGACGGGCAACCAGGAGATACTGGGTAAAGGGGAACAGAGGTGGACAGGCAAGGAAGGCATGGAGAGACAGGAGCGGGTCACCAACAGAGGCCCAGGCACACTGTCATCCCCCTCATCCTTGACAGGCAGGCCAAGCCTGGCCTCCTTCTGGAGTTCTTCTGGGACCAGGGACCTGGCCTTTACCTACTCAGTCCCCTACTCTGATCCCATGTGGTACATTTAAGAGTGTACCCAAGGTGTCACAGACTCTGCAGCCTCTCCCCACAACTTCAGGTACACTCTAGGAAGGCAACATATAACAGGAAGGCAGGAAACCCAGATTCGCACAGCAGCCTCTCTCCCGAGGCCCATGCTCCAGGTATGACCACTTCCGACCCAGGTATGACCAGTGTTCTTACCTTGGTTAGAGCTGGACAAGGCCCTGTTGATAGTGGAGATATAGAGACAAGATGTTAAGGACAGGCTGCCCCATCCCCTGCTGTCTGATGTCTACCTGCTTCCATTTCCCTGAAGATGCCACCCTCCTTTACCCTGGTGACCTACATTCCTATAGGACCTCAGGCTGTGAGCTCAGGGTATTTGTATAAGCCTCCCCTTCACAGTCTTGCCTTGGCCATCTGGAGCCCCCAGGAGCCCAGCGCAGGTTACCTTATGCCCATTCGGACACTCCTTGTCTGTTTTCCCAGCCCACCCTCTGAGGACAGGACCTACATCAAGTGTCTCTGCATCCCCATGATTGACAGCAAGGCGCTGGGATTCAGTAATCAGATTCAGAGCCCAGCACCCACAAAGTCCTCTACTGGCCTCCTCCACAGGCCCGAGGCATGCACATGGTACCCAAGCATACATACAGGGGGAAAAAAAACCAAAACCAAAACAGACAAAAAACCACACACATACACATAAAAATAAACCACGGTAGAGGAGGGGGATGGGGCTCTAAAGGAAGTTGCTTTCAGTCCGCATTCAAGCCATCTGGAGCCACCCACCTCTGCCCACTGGGCCAGGCATCCGTTTGCTTCTGACCTTCCTGATGGCTGTGTGCCAGCTGGGGCCCACACCCCACTGTCCAGGCTGAGCTGGCTATGACCCTGCCCTTCAGGCACTGTGACTGAGCTTGGGTTACAGGGCCCCAGGGATGAACTAGCTGGAGGCCTGCACAGGCCACACAGCCTACAGAGTCTCTGTCAGAAAGAAACCTCTAGATGAAGAAATAGTGGAGTCAGGACAAAGAACCAGAGGCCAGGCTAAGCCTGAGTCCAATAGCAGAGGCAGACAAAGCGTCAAGAACAGCCAAGGCCCAGCTAGAGAGCCACACCCCAGTCCTAAAGTTCTGGTCACTGAGGCACTGCCAGGGCAGACAAACAGATCAGTGGAATGGAGCAGAACAGAATCTACACGGTCCACAGGCCTAAAGACACCTGATTCATGGCGTGGTGCACTGAGGGGAAGAACCATTGTTTCAATGAATGGTGGGTCACTTGCTCTCCACACGAAAGAAGTGCAATCTTGACCCTACCTCATACCACACACAGAGCCAACCCCAAGAAAACAGCAGTGCAACTCCACCCCTGGGGCTGCCTGCCACCAGCATAACATAGCTGGAGAACTGGCTCGGCCGTTAAGAACACTTGGTGCTCTTGCAGATGACCTGGGTTTAGTTCCTGACACCCACATGGTGGCTCACAACCATCTGTAACTCCAATTCCAGGTGATCCAATTCTTTCTTCCAACCTCCACAGGCACTAGGCACATGTTTGTACACAGATATACATGCAGACAAAACACCCATATACATAAAATAAAACAACAATAAAATTAAAATAACAACAACAAAAACAGCAGAATGTAAAAGAACGAATAACTCCAAACATCCAGCAAATAGAAGAAAAAGTGCTGGGCTTCATGGACCAGTAAGAAAGTACAAGTTAAGACCATCGCAAGACAGCAGCACACCCTACTAGGAGGGTTAGAGCGGCAAGCCATGGCACGCTAACTCACACATTCCGGAGCACAGGTTGGGCTCAAGGCTAAGTAGCACAATGATGGGCTAGCATGTGTGAAGTTCTAGATTCCATGCTCAGAAACAAAACAATGACACTTCAGGTGGAGCTCTGACACCTGGCAGGGGAGACACCTGGCAGGGGGGGACACCTGGCAGGGGGGACACCTGGCAGGGGGGACACCTGGCAGGGGGGACACATGGCAGGGGAGACACCTGGTAGGGGGGGACACCTGGCAGGGGGGACACCTGGCAGGGGGGACACATGGCAGAGGGGACATCTGGTAGGGGGGACACCTGGTAGGGGGGACACCTGGCAGAGGTGGACATCTGCAGTGACTCTGCAAAGCTGCCTGAGTCCCTGCAACACATACTCTATTGTTTAGGTAGTCTATTATATACTCTCTCTCTGAGACCATATTGACTATCTCCCATAGGTCAGAGAGACACAAGAATGTTTAGCACAGATTTCTTTTCAAAGATTTATTTTTTAAAGCTGTGAACTCCTGATCCTTCTCCTCCACTGCCCAAGTTCTAGAATCCCAGACATCAAATCCTGAACTAGCACAATAGAATCTGGTATGATGAAACCAGAAACTACTCAAGGACTATCAATAAAGGGCTGGGTGAGAGGTTTTGTTGTTATCATCAAGTAATAGAAAACAAACCCACGGTCATATGCAACCCCCTAGATGGAGCTCACAGGCATGGCATTCAACAACAGGGGCACTGCTACATGATTTCATTAGATCACATTGAAAAGCAGGGCCAAGCCGGGCAGTGGTGGCGCAGGCCTTTAATCCCAGCACTTGGGAGGCAGAGGCAGGTGGATCTCTGAGTTCCAGGCTAACCTGGTCTACAGAGTGAGTTCCAGGACAGCCAGGGCTACACAGAGAAACCCTGTCTCGAGAAAAAAAAAAGGAAAAAAAAAAAGAAAGAAAGGAAAGGAAAGAAAAGAAAAGAAAAGAAAAGCAGGGCCAAATTGCTCTGATACCAAAGCCAGAAATGAGCACTACAGGCAAGCTAGAGAGGAGGCTCAGAGGTGAAGGCGCCCTCTGCTCTCTCAGGGAACCTAAGTTCTGTTCACAGCACCCACATGGGGGCTCACAACCACCTATAATTTCAGCTCTAGGGGATCTAATGCATTCTTCTGGCCTCTTCAAACATTGTACTCAGGTGCACATACCCACACACATACATAAAAAGAAAAAAGCTAGTAAGTTATAGGTGAGAGGTCTCTGAGGAACACAGACACAAAATCTGGCATTCCAACACCACCAGTCAATTCCTATGTTGGTTTATACATTATAAAAAAAGCCTTAGCAAAGGACTAGAAACGGAAGTCCCCGACACCTGAAAAGGACACTCACTGTGACCCAGAGGCTGGAAAGATGATTGACTCAGTAGTGACCACGGTGCTGAGTGTGACGGTTCCCACTTGTGATCCTAGCCCTCTCAAGGGCTGCTGAGGCAGGAGGATAGATAAGAGTTGTAGGCCAGCTTAAGCTATGCAGTCAAATGCTGTCTCCAAAGACAGATGAAAGCCATACAATCCTCTTGTCAAATATAAGGAAAACATTTGAGAATACTCGGCACCAAATTAGAGAAGTAATGCTCAGAATTAAATAATAAAGAACACGGAAGAGGGGGGAGAACACGCAAAATCCAGTTGTGCTTCTAGGTGAACAACAAACTACCTAAAAATGAAACAGCAAATCGCATTCACCGTAGCTACAGAAAGAAAACAAAGCAAATCCTTCAGAATAAATGTAAACAGGAAAGTGAAACCCTTCACAGTAAAACCGTAACAGAAGAAAAAAAAAAGACACAAATAAATGCTACATATTCCACGCTTATACCCTGGAAAAAATAATGTTGAAGCAACACTACCCTGCAATCTCATTCAGCACAATTCCAAAGACTTCCGCACAGAAAGAAAACAGAACCCTAAACCTCATAGGGACCCACAGAAGACCCTTGAATAGCTTAAGCAATTTCGAGCAAAAAGAACAAAGCTAGAGATATCACATTACTTGTTGGTTAAAAAAAACAAAAACAAACAAAAAGAAACCATAGGGGCCAAGAATGTAGCTTAGGTCCATGCCTATAACACCAGCTCTCAGGATCCAGGCAAGAGAATCAGGAGTCAAAAGTCATCCTTGCTACACAGCAAATTTAAGGCACACCTGTGCTACATAAGATTGTGCCAAAGGTGAAAATAAATAGACAGACAGACAGACAGACGATTCCCCCACTCCAGGCATTAAGCTGGGTATGAGGTACATTCCTCTAATTACAGCATGAAGGAAACTGAGGCAGCAGGATTAGGAGCTTACGGTCGGCCGTGGCTACATGAGATCCTGCCTGTGTGTGTGTGTGTGTGTGTGTGTGTGTGTGTGTGTGTGTGTGTGTGTGTGTGATATCTTAGCTACTATTGCTGTGACAAAACACAATGACCAAAAGCAAGATGGGAGGAAAGGATTTATTTAGCTTACACTTCCACATCACAGTCCATCACTGAAGGAGGTCAGGGCAGGAACTCAAACAGAGCAGGAGCTGATGCAGACGCCATGAAGGATTTCTGCTTACTGTCTTGCTCCCCATGGCTTGCTCAGCCTGCTTTCTTATACAACACTGGACCACCAGTTCAGGGATGGCACCACCCACCATGGGCTGGGCCCTCCCACATCAATCACTAAGAAATGCCTAGTAGCCTGATCTTATGGAGGCATTTTGTCAATTGAGGTTCCCTCCTTTCAGATGGCTCTAGCTTGTGTCAGGTCGACATAAACTAGCCAACACACACATGCACACGCGCACATGCAGACGTATACACACAGCAGAACATTTACACGTGCATACACAACAGAACTATGGTCATCAAAACAGCATGACACTGGGTCATGAGACCAGGAATGAAGAGTTCAGAAGATTAGATACACGTTTAGAGCTCACTAATTTTCAGCAAAGATCTCAACATCACCCAGTGGGAAAAGGAACTAGACTCCCATCAAAGGGGTGGGAACAGGGAAACACACGTGCAGCAGAGTATAGCTACATCCTAATTTCACTTATGCAAAATACAGCTCAAATGCATTAAAGACCAGAAACTGTACAGTGTAAAACTACCAGAGGAAAACAGGGAGACTGTATGATGTTGATCTGGACCATTATTTCCTTCCTTCCTTCCTTCCTTCCTTCCTTCTTTCCCCCACCCCTCTCTCTTTCTTTGGATACGATCTCAAAAACACAGGAGATAAAGGCAAAAGTAGACGAATAGGCTGACATCAAACAACAAAGCTTCTATATAAACAAAGAGATCCATGGAGCAAAACAGCCCACAGAATGTAGAGCCTGCTTCTGATAAGAAGACTGATTTCCAACACAATGAGGAACTCACTCAGCTCAGTAGCCACATGGCAGACACACAGATGGAAAATAGGCAGAAGACCTAAACAGATGTTTCTCAGAAGAGAAACACAAACAGCCATCGGGTTATATGAACAACAGTTCAACATCAGTAACTATCAGGAAAAACAAACTGAAACCAAAAAGACATGCTCTTTCACACCTGGTAGAGCCCTCAAAAGACTGAGTGAGGATGTGAAGAAAAGGGACGGGGCAGCTACCATAGACAACAACAATGGATATGCACCTGTAATCCTAGCTTTAGGGAACCCAAGGCAGGAGCATCATGAGTTCTAGGTCAGCCTCAGCTATATACTAAAGCCTTGTCACACTCATAAAACAGTCTAAAATAGGACTAGCCTAGGCTAGCAATCCAACTTGTGGGTTCATATCCTGAGGAAATGAAGTCAGCCTGGTGGGACTAGGGATGGGGTGTCACTTAGTAGGTAGGCGCTCACTTAGTGTGACTCCCAGAAGTATGCAAAGTGGGCATGTATGCCTGCAGTCCCAACACTGTGAATTAGAGGCAGGAGGATTCAGAGTTCAAGGCTAGACTCTACTATGCAGGAAATTCAAGACCAGCCTTGGCTAAATGAGGCCTTATCTGAAAAAAAACAAAACAAGGGCCAGTGAGATAGCTCAGGGTAAAGAACCTTGGCCTGAGTTCAACTCCCAGAATCCACATAAAGGGGAGGAGGGAAGAAGGGAAGAAAGGGAGGGAGGGAGGGAGGGAGGGAGGGAGGGAGGGAGGGTGAGAACAGACTTTACAGAGTTGCCCTCTGACCTCCACACACCTGCTGTGTCATGCCTCCACTCCCACACAATAATAATAAAAAAACAAATATTAATGCATTTTTAAAATGCCAGTGTACCTCACCTGTAATGGCTACTGTGTTTTCTGTTACTGTGATAAATGCCTGAGATAACCAACTTCTAGAGAGAAAGGTTGCGGTGACTCAGTCTGAGTGGCTCCAACCCATGATGGGGGAAATCCTTAAATTCAAGCCTCTAGTGTGGGGCTGGAAAGCACTGTTGGGGACCTGGAGGTGAGGCAGAACCTCGAGATCCCGCAGTCCTCTTCAAGCGCACACCCTCGGTAACCTAAGGACATCCCCCCCCCAACACACACACACACTTCCAAAGGGTTCGGCCACCTAAGCACACGGGCCTTTGGGGAACCTTCCAGACCCAAACCATGATACTATCTTTGCTTTCCAATCAAGCGTACTCAGAACTGCTAACACCCCTGCGGCAATCCAGGTAAAGAGGGGCCCAGGGCAGGAGATACACTGTAGTCAGAAATCTTGGGGGCACACTGTGGTCGGTGCTTCCAGAAAGGAGGCAGGTTACAGGAGACAGAGAATGCTGGCTACTCGTTAAGGCGAGGCGTGAGATGCAGGATGAGTCTCCATGTTAGAGCGAGGGGCCAGCATGTATAAGGTCCCGGGTTCTGTCCCCAGCCCTGTGAGCGGGGGTGGGGCAACCCCTCTTTAATTATATTCTTAGTGTATCTATCTCTCTGTCCTACCAAAGCTGTAGTCTGCACCCTGCCCCAGCCCTCCAGCTCCCTTTACTGAGGAAAGCAAGTGTGAAGGAAAAGCAGGCTCAGGCCACCCAGGCTTCCGGCCTTCTGGCTGTGGAGCTGAGGCAGCCAGGCCCAGATGAGTCACCTCACCACGCCAGGCAGGCTGGCACCCACACTGGGAAATCCTGTTCTCCTTCGCTCCCCCTTATCGCATCTGTTGGTGTCCGATCCCCTCTCCACCCAGCCACAGTGAGGTCCTGACACCCCCCTCCCAGGCGGTGCCCCTCTTAGCCCCTCAGAACTGGAGGGCGGGGACAGACATGCAGAACACAGAGTCTGAGCTAGCCCTAAGGGATGGAGGTTCAGGAGACTTGGAGGCCTCCACACATACACACAGAGAGGAAAAGTTTTCTTGGCTCTGCGTGGCCCTGAGTCACAGGCCTGACCCCACAGCTGTTCCTCGCTTGAGATTTAGGTCCTGCTGAGGGTGTCATGAGAAGGAAAGAGCTTTAGAGGCTTCTGTAAGCAGGAGGGAGCTGGGCCTGGGTGGGGTAGGGGAAGGGTACTTCATTCCCTGGGCTCCTGTGGTCTGTGGGCCGTGACAGACAGGAGGAAGCTGGAAATGTGGCCAAAAACCTGAGGAGAGAGGCTTCCTGTACAGGCTCTGCCTTGGTGACTAAATTGCCACTGTTTGAGTTCTCAAAGACTCACTTTGCAGGAAAGCCCTCAGCCTGGGCAACACAGACCAGGGGGTCACCCTTCCAAACCTCACAACCTAGCACCACATGCTGTGAAGGGCGGGGTGGGGGGATGCAGTATGTGTTCCCAGCAATGCAGTGTGTCCTACCAGGGTGGGGTGGGGACAGGATACTGGCGGCTCAGGATACAGGTGCCACTCACTCACCCCCCCCCCACACACACACAAGATGGACAATCTGAAGAAAAAGCCTGACCTGGTCATGTGACCCCAGTTCTCCTGCCCTCTCTGGCTTGTAGGCCCTTACCATGGCTGGTGGGGTAGAGAGACCTTGGCATATGATTTCTAATCTGGTGGGCCTGTCACCAGAACAGCCACCCCCCCCCAGCCTCCCCCCATTTGCATGAGCAGGCTGTGCCTAACTCCACCTCCTTCCAAAAGTAAGGGTTTGAAATCCAATGAATAATGGTACCCAATTCTCAGATGGAGAAACTGAGGTACCCTTTCTCAACTCAAGTTCCTGAATAGCTTTAGTAACAGACTGGGTTGTTTCCACTTCCCAGAGGGAAGGGGAGAGAACATTCTGGGCAGAGGCAGGAACCTGTCCTATGTCACAGCTCAGTTCTGCCTGGTTCACCACCTCATTCCCAGGGTCCTGCCCCTGCTTTGTGCTTGGCCAAGGAGTCAGCAGGAGTCAGACAAAACTGTACCCCAGAGGTCAGTTGGTGGAGAGACAGAGTAGGGCCTAGGAGTCTGCTCTTGTGTGTGTGAGAAGCCCAGTGTGTGGACTTCAGAAAGGTGTGGGGGCAAGAAGGAGGAAAGAGCGCCCTGGGAGGAAGAAACCAGTTAGGCCAGGCTGAAGGCCAGGGTGTGAAGGAAAGGGAAGCCCAGAAAGTAGGGAGTAACTCACAAGGAAGCTGAAGGGAAAGGCAGGCCCCGGGCACTGGCAAGACTCAGACCAGGCCACCTGGCTGCACTTGGGAAAAGCACCTGACAAGACATGGTGTTGGTTGTGGGAATGAAAAGCAGGCCTTGGCCTGCAAGTCAAGGGTCAGCCTGGGGTCAGCAGGGCTCCTTCCTTGGAGACTCGCAGCCTCCTAGTATGATGGACCAGGTATCAAGGTGAGTGGCATGTGGGTGACCCTCCCAGGCCCTGTGCACAGCTGGGAGCTCAGTGCCGTTCTTGGCCTTCGCAGCCTTGGATGCTGAACTCCCGCCCCAAGCCCAGCTAGAGACATCCTGAAGCTCAGGATACCAAGCCCGAGCTTGCCTAAAACACCTCACTCCTAAAACAAGAAGTAAGGACCAGGAGAACTAAGGCCCAGCCTGCCTCCTCACCTCACGCCGATTCCCACCAGCAGACCGTAGTATCTCTCAGGCCTCGGTTATTTTGTTTGGTTTTTTGTTTTGCTTTGTTTGTTTTAACAGAATCTCATTATGGAGCCTTAGCTGACCTAGGATGGAATCGGCTATATAGACCTCAAAAATCTGCCTGCCTCTGCCCCCATCCCCTACTCCAAGTGCCAGAGTTAAAGTCATGTGCCACCATGCCTGGCTCACCTGCCTCTTAAGAGGTGTTGGTGAAGGTCCAAGGACAGGTGGTGCACTAGCTGTACTTAATGCACATCTCACATGAGACACGGTCTACCCCTAAGCCATAGCACAATCCTAGCAGGATGAGATCAAGTCACTGGGGTGACCTCAGGGACATGGTGAGAGAGTCACTAGGCTCCCATAGACTCAGGCTGGGCACCATGGCCAGAGACAAAACAGTCCCAGCTCTGTCTGAAGGAAGCAGGCAGAGGACCCATTCAGTCACTCAGAGTGACCTCATGAGATATCCAGGGGCTTGAGTAGGAAAACCAGCCATTGTAGGCACCAGGGAGTTGGTGGTGTGTGTGTGGGGGGGGCAGCAGTGTAGATTCTGCAACGACAGCACAATCAGTTCTTCCCTGGGCTGATGATGACACACAAAAGCAACCATATGGGAACCCTTAGTTCCTGTGGGCCTCATGTACCACTAAAGGCTTGAAGGTGGATAGGGAGAGAATCGGGGATGGGTTCTAATAGTAACTGTAAATGTCCTTATAAGAGAGAAGCAGGGCTGGGCACATGACTCCATAGCAGAGTGTGTGCTTAGCATAGACAAGGTTCTGGGGTCTTTCCTCACCACTGCCATGAATGAATGAAGGAATGAATGAATGAAGGAAGGAAGGAAGGAATGAATGAAGCCATGTGAGGCAGTATACACTGGTGTCCCTAACACATTGGAGTCAGAGGTATGAACATGAGGAGTTCAAGGTCTGAGGCTATTGGGAGCTACAGGAGACCTTGACTTGAAAAAGAGGGGAGGGGAACAGGGAGCCAACAATACTGGTCATCAGGTAATGGCGCTTGCTGTCCAAATCTAAGGACCTGGGTTCCATCCCCACCGCCCATGTAAAGGTAGAAGGAGAAACACAACTGCAGAACCCTGTCCCCTGACCTCCACTCACCAGGCACGGCGCGTGCCCAGCCAGACACAAGCCTCGAGCACACACAGTAATAAATAAAATGTAACATAAATAAAAGCAGAATGATAGGGAGGCAGAGAGGCTCAGACGCAGAAGGGGGAAGGGGATGAGGGGATGGTCTAGGAACTGAGGTGACTCAGTCGCAAGGAATGTCAGCAGCCCGCGAGAGCTGGAGGAGACAAGGAACAGGGTCTAGCCTGCATTTCAGTCCCACAAGACTCATCTCAGACTTCTGACATTCCAGACCAAGGAAGAATGAATCCACATTGTCTTAAGCCTCTGACTTTCTGGCCTCTTGGGTTCAGTGGTTATAAAGAAAAACATCTCTGAGGAACAGGGGACGGGGTGGGTGATGAGGCTCGACTGCCCTCAATATAACATGAAGTCCCCTGTTACAGTTACTCGTGAGAAGTCATGGAGTCCTACCTTGGGGCTGACTGGCTAGGTGGGAGTAAACACTTGAGCAGACTCCCAGCCCTTGTGCTACATCAGTGCACACCTGATAGCGATAGGCACCTTGATGCCCGTGAACAGGCCCTGGTCTGTTCTGGCCACTGGCACCATCTATACCCAACCAGGTGCCTCACTGAGACAGAAGATCACAGGATGTATCCATAGGCCACGGTACTCTCACAGCCAACTCTGGGAAACCTGGAGGCCCAAGGACCACGGTCCTAACAATGACAATGGGGTGTGGCAACTCAGCCATCACTGGACAGCAAAGACACATTCTACAGTCATATCTGAGCTCAAGAATGGGCTTCAGGAAGTCCAGGTTGGTACCCCCCCAAAAAAACCACGTGGCCCATTTTGCCTTTAGTGAGCAAGGAAAGACAGAGCCTGAGGTCTAAAGGAGGCTGGTAGCTCCACCTCATCTGAGGCAAGGTGGGACCACTACCCAGAGAAGAGGCTACCAAGGTGGGGGCCCTGAAGTCCAAGCCTGGGGACCTCAGGGAACTGTAGGAAAACAAGAATTGAAAGGGTAAGGGAGATGACTGGAGGACTTGGGAAGCTAGGAGGGGCCCCTCAGGCACTGAGAGATAGCGGAGAGGAGGGCTCAATCAGCAAGACCAGCTACAGGGCCCAGCAGCGGCTGCCCAGCCCACGGAGATACTTGGAGAAGGTGTGACAGTCTGCTGTCTGTAACTGGGCACAGCCAGGAATCACACCTATGAGCCCTTTGCAAAACATACCTAGGGTCCCCCACAGCTGCCCTACCCTGCTTCTCCCAGGGCATAAGAGCCATCCTAAGAGCATCCAGGGAAATTAGAGTAGAGTAAGACAGGGACAGCACAGACTTCTGAGAAGCCCACAGATGTCCTACCGAAAGTCAAAGGCTTCCTGCCACCAGTGCCCAACTGCCACCTGTCTGGTGCCGTTCCAGAGGCAGCCATTGCCCTAACCCAGTAATGGGCCTGTGGAGCTTCCCTAGGCCTCCCACTCCTGTTCTGGTAGCCTCAACAGACCCCCTCCTGTCTTGCCACACCTAGCCTGCATTGGGTACTAAGAACAGACAGAAAGGGGCGGGGTTCTCCCTGCTGTAACCTCTATAGCAACCTCTCCCCCAGGGTAGCCAAAGATGGCCCTTGTCGGACACACCCACCTTCCAGACTAGCATTCGACTTCGAGTGCTAGTCTCTGTCCACGCCTTTCCTGGCCTGACTGTTTCGTAGTCTGGACTCTAAGCTCCTTTCTTGGACTTTGTTGGACTTTTCCTAATCCTTGTTCAGATGAACTATCCTAGGCAAGGATCCCCTGCCTGGTGCTTGACTCTGCCTTATTCTCACCATGTAAGTCAGGAGCTCATCTGCTGGCCCACCATCCTCTCAGTGGGAAGAGAAGCCTCTTAGGGTAGGCTCCACCCTGGCTTCAGCTCTGACCCAGCCTGGGGCGGCAGCAGCTGACCTACCACACCCAACCCCTCTGGTCTTCTTCACCTCCACCCAAAAGAGTGAGCCTGTAGCAAGGAGCAGAAAGGATGCAGGGAGGCCTCAGTCCTCCCTGGCAAGGCAGAGCTTCCCAGGGAGATCCCCCTGGCTCCCTGAACACTTAGCTGCCCTGGGCATTGGCTGAGTGTTCCACCCTCTGGCACAGAGGAGATCATGGCTTGTGTCTTGGGATCCTGGGTGCCAATTCTGGCTCGGTCACCTTAGAGGGAAGCCACCTTCCCTTCTGCTGCTGGGGCTCATCTATGTGAAATCTGGGGCTGACGCTCACCACAGGAAAGGCTGCCAGGAGAAAACTGAGCACTTGTTAATGCTTTTCAGTCCTATTCCACTCCTGGGCCCCCCTAGGAAGACCTTTCTTACACCCCCACCTCCCAATCCTGAGAGCTGGAGGAAGGATTGAATAGTCTCTGAGAAAAGCCAGTTTCTGCCAGACTCGATTTGCCCCCAATACCACACACCCAGCTCTGAAGGCAAGGAAGAGGCCCCCATTCAACTAGGGGATTATGGCCAAGAGGGGTGAAAAGTCATATATCTGGGATCTTTGGCCTCATGCCTACTCCAAGCCATGGGATGTGGACATCTAGAAAGGATAAGAAGAATTAATGGGTTGAGGGGCGCAGGCGTGAGGACAGGAAAGGGGACTTGTAGGGAAGATTAAAAAGAGTCAAGCCCAGTGATAAGCACACCCCAGGGCATCTGCACTAGGAACATGGCCTCAGAACACCCAGGTGGAGGTGAGGTTGGTCCCTCACCCAGGGCTGCGGGTGGAAGTGGGGATGAGCTCAGGGGCTTCCGGCAGATCTTTGGGGGTTGGGGGTGGGGCTCAGCCTCCTAGGCCTGCAGGCCAGGGCTCAACTCCCAGCCCTGAATCCGTAGGATGTACAACCCCTGCTGGGATTCGTGCTCCCGAGGCACGCACTGGCCCGCGCTGCACCTGCACACACACCCAAACGCACACTAATATGCGCTCGCACACGCCTCCCTCCGCGCAGCGCCTCCTACCTGCCGCGTCGCCGCAGCTGGAGCCGGACTCCCGGGATGCAGGGCACAGTGCGGGCACTGGAGCGGAGGTTGGTCCAGCCCGCTCCACAGCCCGGGACTCTGTGGGTAGATGCCGCCTTGGCAGCCCGCAAGCCAGGGTTGGAACTTGGACCCCGGGGCTTCGGTCTATCCCGCCCCGCCTCGCAGCCTCCGCCCATTGGAGGCCAGAGGCGTGGTCTCGCGGGGTGGGGCGGGGAAAGGGGGGTTGTTGCGCATGCGAACTGGAGAGGCCGCCCGATAGTGCTGGCTCGATGGAACTGGGAAGGTGGCCCTGACCCAGGGCTCCTTCTTCCCCACTGTAGCGCTGTCCCCGATAGGAGAGCATCCCGGGACGCTGCTGCCTAGCTCGCCATTGGCCTTGGCGGACTTGCATGCCCCCACCAAGTACTGGCAGAGAAGGTTGGCTGACTTGGGGTACGCATCTCAGACAGGGCCAAGGCAAGGCAGCTGAAAATGGGAGGACCCAATGAAATGAGAATCCCTCCCTTTCCATTTGTATCCTCATGCCCATTCCCAAAATTTTAGCTGGAGAAGAGGAATGTAGGCCCTGGTGAGTTGCCCAGAGGGCCCCAGTCAGTTAAGGAAAGTGGTCCTGTCCTGTCCAGTTCTGTCCTGTCCTGGGCATTTATCTGTGCTGAGTGTAGACTGAAACAGCAGGGCCCAGATTTTTGTCCCTCGCTGACTGCCTTCAGAATGCCCTGGAATACACCAAGCCTTGGTTTCTTACTCTATAAAGTGGGAACTGCAATCTCCTCAGGCCAGGCTGTTTGGGGGGAATACCATAGAGATTTATGGATAACCAAGGCTGACCAACAGCAGGCTGGGTCACTCTAAGGCCACAGAGACAGCACTTGTCTAACCTGGTCATCCTGGTTGCTGCTGGCCCACCACACAGGTCAGAAACTCGGGGCCCACACATCCATCTAGTTTCCTGATCTCTGTTAATGATTACCTCGACCTCAGTCACCCTGCCCTCTACCTAATCCCTGTCCCTGGCCACATAAGTGTAGCTCCATCTGGTTACCTGACTGACCAAATAGAGTTTTCAGTTATGTTGCTGCCCCACCACCACCCAAGCACAGTGTTCCAAGACTGTACTAGATCTCCCTCTTGTTTCCCCTAGTCCTGGTCTATGACTAGCCCAGGGTTTTCTTTCCGTCCCCACAGAAAAGCTCTTCCATTGACTCCACACAGCCTCACATGTCTCTGTCCAGAAGCCCTTGGTCCACAAAGCAGAACTGGATCCAGGGCTCACTCCACTAGTTTTTGGGCAAGTTCTATATTCTTTCATGGCCTCAGTTTCCTTGTCTGTAGAATGGGCTTTCTAGGAGAAGCACGTGGTGCTTGTGGGGGACAGAAAAGTCAAAAGGCTCAAAGTCCTCAAGCAAGGAAGTAGGCAGCATTGCCTCTGGCAGGGTGCCTCTCATGTCTTCCGAGATAGGACAGGGGTCACATCTGGGAAAGTGTGTTCTTCAGCCCACAAAACCGTAGTATTTGGAGAATGCCCTGACTCTCTTCTATAGTTCAGAGGATGGAGCTAGGAGAGGGGTAGCATGTGTTGGTTTCATTCATGGGCTCTGCCTTGACTCCTTAGCTCTGTGGCTTTGGACATGAGACCTGCACTGCAGAGCCCACAGCAGCATCCAAACTGTAGTTGTAGCAGTTGATTGGCTTGATTCCTGGGAAGTCCTTATGGAGGCCTCGAGCTGTCACTGTCATCTAGCCCAGCCTGCTCATTTTGTAAAGAGACAGTGTCTCACATACTCCGTAACATGGTGATTAGTCCCAGGTGCCTTAGAACCCACCTTAGACGGGGAGGCCTGTCTCAGAGCTCGTCTCTGGCAGCCTCCACCTTCCTGACAGATGAGACAAGAAACCTAGAGAGACAGTGGCCTGTTGAGGGTATCTGGACTTGATGGAGGGAGCAGTGGCTCTGATCTTTGGGTAAGCAGAAGATCAAGACATGCCAGGAAGAGCTGGACTGCCTAAGATGGCTCTCTGAGGGGCGGATGATGCATCTTTGCCAATGTGTTGGCCTTAAGACCCTGCCAATTGGTTTTTATGAGCTTAGTCATCTAATGGTGCCATTAAAGAGCCTGATGGGTAGGTCTTTTCCCATTAAATTCTCACAGTTATTAGCCCCACTTAGCCAATGGCAGACCTGAACCTCAGGGAGATGCCCCAGGTCACAAAATTAGTAAACAGCAGAACCGGCATCCAGAGCTGCCGAACTGTGCTGGTTCTATCTATTCTTGTGTTGAATCTCTCCTTCCCCTTCTCCTTCTCCTCTCCTGGCTTTCAGGGAAAGGACATCACTGTAGGCCCCTTGACCTGCTGTCCAACCTCTGCTTAAATTCCCTTGTAACTGGGAACTCATTCCTTCCAGGTATAGCCCCGTCCCTTCTACTTGTCAGAATTGGAACCCATTCTAACTAACTATGCAGAGTTCTATGCCCCTCACCAATGCCCAGGAACAGAATCTTCTCTGCACAGGTCATTAACACCATCATTACTGGTCCTGAGTAATAGTGTTACAGTGTTTCCCAGGTGATTTTTTTTCCTTCCTTCCTCCCTTCCTTCCTTCCTTCCTTCCTTCTTTCCTTCCTTCTTTCCTTTCCTCCTTTCTTTCTTTCTTTCTTTCTTTCTTTCTTTCTTTCTTTCTTTCCTTCTTTTCCTTCTTCCTTCTGTTTTTTTTTCTTAAATCATTTTGGCTGGCCGTGGGCTGCCAAGGTCAAATGTCTCCTCCATCTCAGCCTACTATATGCTGGGACTATAAGTGTTGTTGTGTCTGAATGTGAAATGTCCCCCATAGGCTCATGTGTTTAAACACTTGGTGTTCAGCAGATGGTGCTATTTTGGAAGGTTGTAGAACTTTCAGTAGGTGAAGCCTCAAAGGAGGAAGTAGGTCATTTAAGGAAGGTCTTGAGATTTTACAACCCTCCCCTGTCTACTCTGTGCTTCTTAACTGTGAACTCAGTGTGGCTAGCCACCTTGTGTGTCCTTTCTCAAACTGCAAGTCAAAAAATCCCTTTTCAGCTATCATAGCAATGATAAAAGTCACTAATACAGAAAATTGGTATCATGAGTGGGGTTTTGTTATAATAAATCTGAGCAAGTCATTTGGAATTGTTTTGCAAGAGGAATATGGGAGAACTTGGGGCTATGAACTAAAGAACCTTCTAGAAAGATGTAGGCAGAACTCAAAGGGACATTGTGATAGGAGTTTGGAGGAAGAGAACACCAAGGGTAATGTGTACAATGGAGGCCCAATTTGTATGGCTTCAGAAGGGGATTACGACTCTTATCAGGAATTGGGCTAGAAGCCATTTGTATTACATTCCAGTTAAGAATCTGGGTACATCCTGCCCATGTTCTAGACATCAAATTAAGCCAAACATAAGAACAAAACAAAACAAAAACAAAAACAAACAAACCAAAAACTACTGGACTAATTTGTCCAATAGGGCAACTTCCAGGACAGGATATAATCGTCGCCAGGCTCTGCCGTGGCTGCTGCTCACTGCCCTTGTCAGGTCTACAGCAAGAGGAGGAGCAGTGGAGCAGAGAGACAGGAAAATGTGTAGTTTGGTGGTGGGAAGGAGGGAGCTTAAAGTTGCAGGCAAGACTGATGCAGGAGCAGTTGTTGTTGAAAGGATTATCCTCATCAAAGAGAGAGTCTAGTACTGTGCCTTGGGATGATTAAAAAAAAAGATTCTCTAAAGGCAAGACCTTGCCCATGAGAAAAGCCATTGTATGATGGAAATGCAAATACCTTTCCAAGGAGAGAACCTGAACTGAGAAAGTTGAAGAAGGGGTTTTAGTTTGCTACTTTGTTGTTCTAATAAAAACCACAACCAAAGGCAGCTTGGAGTGGAAAGGGTTTATTTCATCTTATGCTTCTAGACTGTAATTCATCACTGTTGGAAGTCAAGGCAGGAACCTAGTGATAGGAACTGAAGCAGAGACCGTAGATGACTATTGCTTGCCAACATGTTCCTTGCTTCTGCTCAGCTGACTTTCTTGTACAACACAGGACCACCTGCCCAGCGCACTACCACCCACAGTGGGGTAGGCTCTCCTCTATCGATTTAGCAGTCAAGAAATGCCCCACAGAGAAACTCACAGGCACATCTGGTGAAACTGATTCCTCTTCCCAGGTGTGTCTAGGGGACAACTAAGATTCACCATCATAAAGGGGCTCTCTGCTAAAAACAAATGACAAAGAAGCAACAGTCTAAGAAAGTATTTTTTCATATTCAGCCACCAAGACATACAGAAGACACTACAACTTAGGTCCAGGGGGATAAGGTTACATCCTGAACTGAAAGCAGAACTTAGTAATGTTGTTCACATGGTACTAGATCTTCAGGCATGGGAAAAAGAGTGAGGGGCAGTCATGGAGGTTTGCACCAAGGTTACAGAAAGTCCCCCCCAACCCTGGCCTCAGGCAATGCATGGCAGTTTTTCTGCAAGGAGGTCCTAAGACTCCTCAGCATTAAGCTGGAAATGTGAACTCTAAATTGCAATGGAGACCATAGGATATCGGAGGTGCCAGGACATGGTGCATTCACCAAGGAAAGCTGCAGGCATGAAATGAATGAAGCCAATCCCCGAGAGAGACTATGTGTGTTGCAGGTAGCAGAACTAGAGAGGCAGCCTACCCAAATTCTTTGGAGCCCAGATGACTCCATCACAAGCCCCAAATAATAGCATGGAATTTCGGGCTTTGGTATTTGCCCTGATAGATTTTGGTTTTGCTTTGCTCTGATCTTTTTTTCTTTTCGTTTTTTTGTTTTTTTGTTTTTTTTTGTTTTTTTTTTTTTTTTTTTTTTTTGCTACCCTCGATTCCTTCCCTTTGGAATGGAATGAAAATTTTACTTTAGGCCATTGTATGTTGGAAATATGTGACTTGTACCGTTTTTATTGTTGTTGTTGTTGTTACACAAAGGCCTACAGTTAAGAGACAACCTTGACTCTCAGAAGAGATGTTGAATGTTTGAACACTATTGGGGCTGTTAAAGACTATGAGGACTTTTGAAATTGGAATAAATACGTTTTGCATCATGAGATGGTCATGAGCTTTGGGGGACCAGCAGTAGAACTCTATGGTTTAAATGTTAAGTGTCCCTCATTGGTGCATGTGTTTGAACACTTGATCCTCAGTGGATGGCATTGTTTTGGAAGGCTGTAGGACCTTCAGGAGGTAAAGCCTGACTACAGGAAGTGGATCACTGAGGGTGGGCCTTGAGGTTAGATAGCCTGGCCTCATTTCCTGTCCACTCTCTGCTTCCTGATACTGTGGCTACAATTTAACCAGCCACTCATGTTCTTAACACCATCCTCTGTATGGACTATATCTCTTCTTAAACTATAAGCCAACATAAACCCTTCCTGTCTGAAGTTTCTTCCTGTCAGGTATTTGGTAGTAATAAGAAAAATAAAGATGGTACATTATTGTACCTGAACTAACATTTTTTGTTTTTAATTCCAGCAACCAAATTATCAAGCTATAATAGGGCTGAGGAGATGACTCGGTGGATAAAGCACTTGCTAGGCAAGCATGAGGACCTCAGTGTGGATCCCCAGAACCTGTGTGACGCCGGATGCAACCGTATTCACCTGTAATCGCAGCACTCTTCCACTGAGACGGGGAGTGCAGACGGGAGGATTCCAAGAGGCAAGTCCATCAACCTGCTGTATAAGTGACAGACAGTGAGGGACACTGTCTCAAACAAGCTGGGAGATGAGGACAGACATCCAAGGCTGCTGTACTGTGATCTCCACACACACGCCACAGCATGGATGTGCCCTCATCAAACAACATGTATTTACATATACTAAAATGAAGCCTGCAGAGAACCCCTCAGCGTGTGGGGCATCCCAGCATGGCGGCTCTTAGTGCTGGATTTCTTTAGGTGAGACGAAGTGGGAGCCATGCCAACCAGTCCCATGAAGACATCTGGCCAGGGATCCAGAATGTAAGAAGAGGAGAGATGGTACAGCAGTTAACAGCACTGCTGCTTTTCCAACGGCCCCTGGTTCCATTCCCGGCACACATGTGGCAGCTCACCACTGTTTGTAACTCCAGTTTCAGAGAATCCGACACCCTCCCACAGACACACATGCAGGCAAAAACACCAATGCACGTGAGATAAAAATAAATTATATATATATAAAAAAATCAAAATGTTAAAAACAAAAGATCAACAACAAAAACAATCTAATTTAAAAAATAAATAATAAAAAAAAAAAGCAAGGCGTTCAGTTAGAAATCCAGGACTTACAGTTAGGCTGGGTGAGGTGGTGCATGTCTGTGACTTCTGTGCCTGGGAGACTGAGGCAGGAAGATAGAAAGATCAGTCAGGGGACAGAGAGACGGCTCTGTCAGCAAAATGTTTGCTGTGCAAGAATGAGAACCTATGATCTGGTTCCCACTAAGAACGAAAACAAGCCATGTGTGATGGCCTGTGCTTGTAGTCCCACCACTGGGGAGGCGGAGACTAGCAAATCCCTGGAGTTCAGTGGTCAAGAGAGCTGAAGAGGGGAGCACCAGGCTCAGTGAGGGACCCCGCCTCAGAAAACAGAGTGGGGAGCAACTGAGGAATACAGCAACTTTGACCTCTCCCTTCCACATGCACACACACACACAGTTCAAGTTAGCCCCACTGGATTACACTGTCTCAAATAAACAACCAGCAGATGCTAGTGCACTCCACAGAAAATGAGAAGCCAGGTTGTACTTCCCAGAATCAGATGGCATGCAAAGCCAGTGCAGGGGACAAAATGACTTTTGAGTTGTCCTTAATTCTATTCTTTTCTGAAACACTGTTCATATTTTGTCACTGGATATTAGAAGCCAGCTGAAGCTGGAGACAGGGGCTCAGTGGTACAGCACTTGCTTAGCATGCACAGGCCTTGGCTTTTAGCCCTAGGAAAAAAAGAAAGGTTAAAAATAAAAAAACATCTAAGATAGTGTCTTAGTTACTTTTCCACTGCTGTGAAGAGGCACCAAGGCCAAGACCAAATTACAGAGCTTACTGGAGGTTTACAGTCCCAGACAGTTAGAGTTCATGACCATTATGGTGGGTAGTATGGTGCTGGAACAGTGGCTGAGAACTTACATGCTTATCCACAAGTAGGAGACAGACAGACAGACAGACAGACAGACTGACTGACAGACAGACACACACACACACACACACACACACACACACACACACACACACACACACATATATACATATATATGGAGAGAGAGAGAGAGAGAGAGAGAGAGAGGAGAATGTATAGACCTTTGGAAGCTCAGAGATCATGCCCAGAGGCATACTCCTGCACCAAACTTCCTCCATCTTTTAATCCTTCCAAACAGCTCCACCAATGAGGACCAATTTTTCAAACATGTGAATCTATGAGGTCTATTCTCATTCAAACCATCACAGTAAGTATGCGACACCTTCCCTATCGTCCCAGCTGAGGTAGGAGTACTGGCTCAAGTTTAAGGCCAGCCTGAGCTAACAATGAAACTCTAGCTATAGATAGATGATAGATAGATAGATAGATAGATAGATAGATAGATAGATAGATAGATAGATAGATAGATAGATGATTAGATAGATAGATAGATAGATAGATGATAGATAGATAGATGATAGATAGATGATTAGATAGATAGATAGATAGATAGATAGATAGATAGATAGATAGATAGATAGGTAGATAGGTATTGAAAGCACTGCCCTTTACGGATGTCAGGAAGCAGTCGGAGAATAGAGAAGCCCTCCTATGCAGAGGAAGTCTGACAGATAGCTGAGGAACAAAGTTGCTTGGTTCCCTACCAGGCAGGTGGAGAGGTGTGGAAAGAACTGGAGAACTGAGTGGGGGAGCAGGGAAGAGGAGGGGGTGACATTTCTCTAATTAAATCTTTAAAAAAATTACTGAAATTTTATATATATATATATATATATATATAATTCACCCTTTATAGACTGGGGGAGAGGTGTAGATTAGTGTTAGAGAACATTAGCTTAGTGTGAGCAAGGCCCAACCCTAAATGATAATTCTCTAAAGTATAAAATCCAGAGGTTTAATATCTTTACATTGTACAGCCATCACTGAAAGTGAACTTCAGAACATGTTCTTCACTCCAAAAGAATGTTAGCGCTTGCCCTCAGTTATGTCCCATCGCACCCCCTACCCCCCCGGTTGCCCTGGGCTACAACTAATCGACTCTGTCATTTTGGATTTGCTTGCTGTGGGTGTTTCGTATAATGGAATCATACATGTGGCCTTCTGTTTCTGCAGTCTTTCACTTAGCCTTCTGTTGTCATGTTAGAGCATGAATCAGGACTTTATCCCTGTTTAGGGCTGGATAATAGCCCATTGTGCAGATATGCAGATTTTGCTTATCTGTTCATTTGTTGGTGGGCGCCCAGACCCGTCACGCTTTTTGGCTACTGTGAATAATGGCACTGTGCACTGTTGCGGGGTATTCACCAGAGAAGACTGTTTGGACATGGGTTTAAGCCAACAGCGTCTTTATTAGCCAGCCAGCCAGATGTTTGTGATCTCATCATAGCACCAAGCCCTTCTAAGGGTGAGCTTTTAAGCACAGAAACCCTGTCCTGGGTTGACCTACTTCAGTTAACAAGAGCAGTTAACCAGAAGCAGAACCACAGACGCCAAAAAGCAAGGTTAAGACATTTAGAAATGTTCCCAGAACGATGGGCTTTGAAGAGTTTAGTTTGGGCAGGTGATGCTGACAATGTGCTGAGTTTTACAGCCTGAACGGTTCTTCCATTATGGAGTCAGTTGTGTTAAGGTCTTGGGAGCCCTGTTACATGCACATCTGCATAAGAATTTTTGGGACGATTCGAGTTTTCTGCTTTCACAGGAATGTCTAGGGATAGAATTGTGATCCCAGGGAAAGCCGTGTGGTTTCACTTGTCTGTGTTTTGGTGCTGAGAGCAGCACATGTTCTCCCGGGACAACAGACCACAGCCCCATTGTCACACTCTTAGTTTTGGTTTTTACTTATCTGTTTTTATTATTTTATGTGTATGGGTGTTTTGCCTACATGTATGTCTGTGAAGCACGTGTGTGCCTTGTGCCTTTGGAGGCCAGCAGACAGTGTTGGATCCCCTGAAATTGGAGTTATAGATGGTTCTGAGCTAGGTGCTGGGAATTCAACCCAGGTCCTCTGCAGAGAGCAGCCGGTGCTCTTAACTGCTGAGCTGTCTCTCCAACCACCAACACATTTAACCTAAGAACAATTGTTTAGGGTTGTAGTGCACAAACATATATGCAGATGAAACACTTGTACACATAAAACTTAAAAATAAGTAAAATATTTTTTAAAATTATGTATGTTGGGGAGGTAAGTCTGGAGGTCAAAGGCCAAATTGCAAGAATTGGTTCTCTCCTGCCATGTGGGACCTGGGGACTGAACTCATGTCATCAGGCTTGGTAGCAATTCCCTTCAGATGCGGAGTCAGGGTTTCATGTATATAGTCTATTGGAACTTTAAATTTTCCATGTAGCTGAGAGAGGCACTGAACTCTGACCCTTCTGCTTCACTTCCCAACAGTTGGGATTACAGCTGTGCACGAACACACCTGCTTGGATTTTATTTAGTTTATTTATTTTTTGATATATGAATGCTCTGTCTGGATGTACACTTACATGCCAGAAGGGGCATTGGATCTCTTTATAGATAGCCTGTGCCACCATGTGGTTGCTGGGAATTGAACTCAGGACCTCTGGAAGAGCCATCAGTGAGTGCTCTTAACCTCTGAGCCATCTCATCAGCCCCCTTCGTTATTTGTTAAGAGTCTCCCTGTGTAGCACTGTCTGACTTTGAACTGTTTCCAGCCTCAGCATCTCAAGTGCTAGTATGGTAGGAGTATACCAGGTGTGTACACCACACCCTGGCACTGATGTTTAACTTTTGAAGAACTCCCACACTGCTTTTCAGAGCACTGAGATAGTCCACACTGGAATGGGCACACCTCTCCATGTCCCCATCTTTGGTAGGTAAAAGCGTCCACAGTGCCTCCCTAGCCTGGACTCTGACATGGCTCTGTGTGAGTGTCTCAGTACTAGCAAGTAAGTGGCTTATGGGGTGCCGAGGGTGTCCACGTGGGCCTTAATGGCTGCTAGGGAGAGGTGGATCTGGTGTCTCTTGAGGGTTGGGGATAGTAAGGCTTACTCAAAAAGGAAGCTTTTGAGTCCCCCGAATGGAAAGCCAAAGACATTGGATGCAGTACTAACTAGTTCACAACACTGGGCCCCTGGGACATAAACATGAGCTGGTGTCAGGGGTCCTACTCATTGGAGTCCCAGCACCCCGGCAGCTGTCCTCATCTCTGAGTGTTTGGGGGCAGATGTGGGTGTCAGGGACTTCCATGTCTCTCAGGTGCTTCCAGAGTCTCCCCTACATTATAACCACCTTTTAGGAATTAATTTCACCTTACTTGAAACCCAAGGACACTTCCTCCCAACCATCCTGACAAGGCTCCAAATTCCTCCCAATCCTGTTGTCTAGAACCCTCCTCTTCTTCTTCCTATAGGTGGGGCTCCCTGGTCACCATCTCCCCCCTCTCCCCTGTCCTTCTTTCTGCTTCAGCCTAGCCCTCTGCCCCAGCAGCCAAGAGCTGTGGGTAAATCTCCACTCAGTCTTCATTCTGCTTACAAGTCTCTAGGGCAAAAATAAAGAGCAAGGATGGTATTTGAAAAACTGATGTCATCCGTGGGAGCACATCTGTGTCTGTGGGAGCACTAAGGTCAATCTGGAAAGACCCCTCTTGCATTGAGCAAAGTTGTTGGTCATTCACAGGTGGGTGGGGTGCAAGGTGGGGGGGGGGAGGAACAGTCTACAGTAGCCAGGATTAGTCTAAAATGACTGTCCCAGGGTGGAGAGGGTCCTTTCTCTTGGAAGACATTGTTAGGATGTTGATTTAGTGCTGAAAGATTGTCAGTTCCTCAAGCACTATAGGGCAAAGGGAGGGCCAGTCCAGTAGCAGTCCAGACACTGTAATGATAATAGACAGCCAAATTGCTGTCTGTCTCCTCCTGGAAGCTCCAGGCTGGCCTCTGGCCTCCACAGCTCTCTGGGCAGATGGTGAGTGACCAGCAGGTGTGGGGGCTGCTGAGAGCTCAGGAACAGGCAGGAGGCAGGGTACTCAGTCCCTGATACTCTGTAGACCCTTGTGATCTTGAGGAAGTCTCCTCTCTACCTGGACATCAGTCCTCACCTTAGCCGCATGGAGACCTCAGCAATCTGATAGTTCCTGCTTCTGGCGACAAGAATCCAGTGAATCAGAGGTTTAGCTGTAACCTGATGACATGCTCTCTCTAGGCATTAATTTACATATCTAAAGACATCTTAAAACATATTACTGCTTTTGTATGTGTCTTCTTGTAGTCAGTCCCAAGTACATTGGTTTCTATTATACTGATGTTTTACAATGTTTTGTTTTGTTTTGGTTTGTTTTTGGAGACTTGCTCTATAACCCAGGCTGGCCCAGACCTTAGGCAATCCTCCTGCCTCAGCTTGAGTGCTGGGATTACAAAGCATGAGTTTGGGACCAGCCTGGGCATGCGGGGCAAGACCCTGTCTCAGAACACTGACATAAACCAATGCAACTAAAGCAACGCGACATCCACAAAGCAACAGCAAGCTTTTCGTGATGCCTTGATATAGAGACTACATTTATTTTATATACTGATTTTGCTTCTGGAAAAGGGTGTATTTTCTTACTAATTTAATCAGTTATCTGTCGGGGGGGAGGGGTGGTCTCTGTGCAGCCTAACAGTTCTCAAGGAGGTATTCTGCCCCCTAGAGGAATGTTTTGGAATATGTAGAGAAAAATTTTGATATGCCAAACTATATTTACTTTTGCGTGTTTTCCTTTTGTTTAAATTTTGTATGATATTAAGCAAAAATTTTTTTTAAAAAGTGTGATTACATCATGTAAAAACTTTATTCCAGGGTGGGGGCTGGGGTGACGTCCCTATAGAAAGACCTAGAAAAGCAGCACTTGGAATTCCAGGGCAGGAGATCAGGAATTCAGGGCCATTCTCAGCTATGCAGACAATTGTGGGCAAGCCTGGGACCATGTCTAAAATAAATAAATACATATTCAAAAAGAGGACGTTAATTTGATTTAACTGTAAACTTCTGAGGCTTAATAAAATTAAAACTGTGTACGTACCTGGGTGAGTTCAAGAGCATCACGTGAATACGTGAGTACCTAGTGATCCCCAAAAGCCAGAAGACGGCAAGAACAGGAATTCCCAAGAACAGGAATTCTAGATGTTTTTGAGCCACCATATGGGTTCTGGGAACTGAACCCTGGTCTTCTAGCACTAAGACCTCTCAAGCATGGAACCACCCCTCCTGTCCCTTCTAATACAAAAAAAAACCAAAAACAAAACCCCCAAACCCCTCACATCTTTATCTGCTGTCTGAATGAATGAACTCATGTCATTAGACTTAGCAGCAAGTGTCTTTAATTGCTGAGCCATCTTTCCAGACCCAACTTCTGAGACTTTAAAAAATAATTTGGGGGGTTATGGTGGAGCTGGTTTATAATCCCAGGCACTGGGAGCTAGTGGCAGAAAAAAAAATCAGTATTTCAAAGCCTTTCTCAACTCAAACCTAGGCTTTTCTTTTTGCTCTCCTTTTGAGACAGGGTCTTGTAGTAGTTTTAGCCCAGGCTTAGAACTCGTGGCCCTGCCTCTCAGCCTCCAGAGGGCTGGGGGTTTGGCATGCACGTATCCTTATATTCTTCTAGGGGCTATCATATTTATATAGGATTCTTGGATCTATTGTCATGAGTCAGGAACATCTTTCTTTTCACAACTCCTGAGGTCCTTGGGAAGTCAAAGGAGCCGGGGCACCCAAGTGTGGCCTCTCCCAGAGGGCACTGGGTGCAGAGTGAGGGCGGGTGACACGAACTGCCCAGCTGCTAGTCTAATGATGCCTGGTGCTCCATGACTCATGGCTACCAGGAAACCTCAGCCTATTTGGCCAGCTTAGCTACACCAAGGAGGGATGGATCGTGCGTCAGGAGCGCCCCCTGGCGGCACATGGGCCGGGAGGCGACCCCGGGCATACTTGGTCTTCCAGGTGACTTCAGGTGGTGCTGGGGTTTCCTGGACCCAGTGGCCTTTCCTGTTCCTGGACACTCATCCCGGCCTCAGAGATGAGTAACCAGGCCCCAGAGAACCTAAATCTGCTGCCTTCTCACCTTCTTGAACACGGAATGCCAGAATTTTAATACCTTTACCCACTCCCACGCCCCTGAATGCAGACGACTTTCTTCCAGAGAACTGAGAACAAAGCACCAAAGCAGGGAATTCAGAAGTAATGATGCTCAACTGTTCGAGGTAAGAGCTGGCATCAGGACCGTTTGTTGAGAAGAAAGCACATTTGTCACGTGTTCATTTCCTTCATTTAGTATTGCTTATCCAACAAATAGTTATGTGCTGCATCATGGGAGACAGAACCAATGGTCCTCCAAGGATGTCCACACCCTAACCTCTGAAACCTGTGACTAAATTAAGTTACATGTGAACGACAAGATGAACTATAATATGCCTAGTGATCTGGCTTTACAACATGGAGATATTAGCTGGGCATGGAGGAAAACCTGCCACCCTTTGGGAGGTGAAGGCAGGAGGTTCCGGAATTCAAGATGATGCATGACTACACCTGGCTACCTGGGACTTTGTCTCAATAAACAAACTGATGGGAAGCTGAGTCTGTACTATCAGGTGGACCCAGGTTTTAGCTCCAGGGAAGGAGAGTTGTGGATGGAGGAGAAAGAAGAGTCAGAGAGAAATATGGCTGTAGGGAAATGTAGCATTGCTGGTTTTGAAGGTGAAGAACCTCTCTCTCTAGAAGCTAGGGAATGGGGATGGGGAGTTCTCCCCTATAGAGTATTAGGAAAGAAAGCAGTTTTACCAACACCTTGATGTTAGGGAGACCTGTGTTTATCAGAGAACTACAAGATAAGTGGGCTCAATCCTAGGCTTCGAAAGGTAATGAGGATTTGTTACAGCCGCAATGGGAAACTAATGTTCTCACGGAGATACCCCACACCATTGAGACAGGCGGCCACTGTCCACTTCCTAAAGCATTGGGGAGGCAAGGCTGTAGCTACTGGGACTTCACAGTCAGGGCTACGGAAAGATGGCTGCGATGGAGCCTCCCTCTGCTGCTCTGAAGGGCCTTTGCTTTTTACTGACCGTACAAGAGTCCTGGAGCACGGTGGAAGCGAGGCTGCCAGACTCCCCTTTAGTTCTGAGTGTAAACTGACCTCTGGAGCTCTATTCACTGGTGGAGCAAACAGTGGAAATGACCATTCACAATTGTGCTGCATTTGACAGCTGATATTGATCTTGGCCACTATGCCTCTCTTGTTGCCCACGAAGAATGAAGGATAGAAGACAGACAACTTGGAAGGCTGATGTGTGAGGATGAACAGATAGATATTCCCAACCCAGAGGTCTTGGAGTCGGCTTAAAACAAGGAAAACACCACCTACATGTTTGAAGCCACTCCCGACCAATAAGACCAGAACCCCTCAAGTTGAGGTCAGGAACATGTACTAGGATATAGTGTTTTCCAAATCCGTCCTCAAGATGACATCAGTGTGCATCTGGGTTCAGTTCTCCTCTGGTCTTGGGAGACCCTGCATCGTGTCTGTGGCTACAGTGCAGCGCCGGGTCGTGCAGCGCCTTCCACATGAGCAACATCTCATAAGGCGCAAAGCGGTGCACCAGCAGCAGCTTGCGGTACAGGCAGGGATCGAAGGATGAGCGCTGCGCACCGGGCAGTTGCACGCCAAAGGGCCGGATACCCTCGTGGCTGCTGGGCGCCAGGCCGGCCTCCTGCAGACACATGCCCATGTAGGCGTCGTCGATGGGGAAGAGCGGGACGTGGTGGGCCGCGCTGCGCAGGTCGCGGGCTGTGCGGCGGGACAGAAGAAAGCCACCGCCGCTGCAGTACGCAGGGTAGGCTACGCCCGGGAAGAGCTGCTGGGGCACGAAGTACTTGCTCCAGCTTTCGCGGATGGGCACAGAACCAACCATAAGCTGCCCGGCGAAGAGGTGCTGCTCGGGCGACTGCATCTCCAGGAAGTGCAGCACGTTGGCGGTGTGCACGAAGACGTCGTCGTCGCAGCTGAGCAGGAAGCTCACGCCCGGGCAGCGCTCCGCTGTCCAGTCCAGCAGGTGCAGGTGCTTGAGGGTGAGGTTGAGGAAGGTGTCACTGAAGTCCCACTGCAGCACGTCGCCGTGCTCGCGTGCCTCCAGGCTCAGCAGATCGGCCAGCTGCGGCTCGCGAGCCGCCTCGTCAGGAGGGGAGGTCCCCACCAGGAAGAGGCGACGCACCTGCCGGCCGCTGTAGCTGCGCTCCTGGCCCCAGGTGCGCCGGATCAGCTCGCGCCGCTCGTAATGCGCAGGCGACGACTTCACCGCCAGCAGCAGGAAAACGCCACGGGGGCCCGCGCACTTGTGGGGCGCGTCCCACAGTTGCGGGAAGCGGCGGCAGTGGCGATAGCGCAGGAAGTCTTGGATCCTAGCGGGCAGCAGCTGGAAGCCAGCCAGGAGGTTCACGGAGGCGTTGGCCACGCAGGGGGGCACCTGGAGGAGCGGAGAACGCTGCACCACAACTGCAGAAGACCCGGGAGTGGCCACGGGACCCTTGGCTTTCTCCTGCATGTGCTCCTGAAGGAGCCACTGGTTCAGAACCACGAAAGTCACACCCACTAGAAAGAAAGCCATTGTCTTGGGACTCTTGAACCTGCGGCTGCTGGGCAAAGTCATCTGGAGAAGAGGGGGCAGAGGGAGTCACAGATGAGCCAGGAATCTTTTATACCAGTGGAATCTTTCTTTACCCCTATCAGCCCTCTCCCAGAATCTGAATTAGGCCTGTAATCTCTCAGCACATGAGAAAGAAGGAAGAAGCAGGAGGATTCAGATTTCAGGTCATCCTTCGTTACATAGTGAGTTCAAGGCCAAATTGAGTTACATGAGACCTTGCATTAAAAACCAACCAACCGTAACCAGCGCGCCAGCTCTGCTGTGGGACTTCGGCCTGGCAGAGGGAACCCGCACTGGGCGGGAGCCTACCAGCTTTCCTTCCGCGACCTCTGTTCCCGCAGACTGCACTGAAGAGACAGGTACCCCAGGCTCTCTCTCCCCAATATAACATCACTTGGGACACGGCCTGTTGGGGCTTCCGTCTGCGCCCGAGAACGGGTCAGCGCTGTGGTCGTCTGGGTGCCAGATCGGCAGGCCATCGCGTCTGCAGGGTGAGCAGCGCCACGGAGAGTGTGCAGATTGCACTCCGCCATCTTTGCTCCAGTGACCGGGAAGTTGGGACAGCCAGGTTCTGAGACAGACAGGCTTAATATCGCTTGGGTCTCGGGCGGCTTGTGTGTGTGCAGCTCCCAAGTGCGGGGCTGATCTGCAGTAACCAGCGTGCTAGCTCTGCTGTGGGACTTCTGCCTGGCAGAGGGACGCCCCCTCCCCCCCCCAGGAGAGATCACACACCCCTGCACAGGGCAGGAGCCTACCAGCCTCCCTTTGGCGACCTCTGCTCCAGGAATCCACTAGGCTGAGCCTTTGGATGTGCAAGGCCTCCCCAATATAAGATCACTTGGAGCAAGGCACATTAGGGCTCCAAAGTCACTCAGGAGCAGGCAGGCCCCAGAAATCGGTGCCAGGGGAATCCTGGCAATCCAGGGGGGGCAGAAATAGCTTTGCAGGCTCACAGGAGGTCCAACCAACAGCCAGTGGCAGCAGGACCAACTAACATCAGAGGTATCCAGATGGCAAAAGGCAAACGTAGGAATGTTACTAACAGAAATCAAAGTAATGTGGGACCATCCGAACCCAACTCTCCAACAGCAGCAAATCCTGGATACCCCACCACACCCGAAAGACAAGATCTGGATTTAAAATCACTTCTCATGATGCTATTAGAGGATCACAAGAAGGACACAAATAAATCTCATAAAGAGTTACAGGAGACCATGAATCAACGGTTAGAAGCCCTTACAAAGGAAACACAAAAATCGCTTAGAGAAATGCGGGAGAACATGGATCAAAAGATGGAGGCGCACAAGGAGACAACACAAAAATCGCTTAACGAGATGAATCAACGGGTAGATGCACTCACAAAGGAATCACAAAATTTGCATAAAGAAATGCAGAAGAATATGGGTCAACAGACGGATGCCCATAAGGAGGCAACACAAAAATTGCTTAAAGAAATGAATCAACGGTTAGATGCCCTTACAAAGGAAACACGAGAACTGCTTAAAGAAATGCAGGAGACAATGGATCAACAGATGGATTCCCATGAGGAGGAAACACAAAAATCACTCAGAGAAATGCAGGAGAACGTGGGTCATCAGGAAGAAATCCTGAAAGAGGCAATGCAAAAATACCTTAAAGAAATACAGGAAAATACAAACACAAGTGAAGGATCTCAGCAAATCCATCCAGGAACTAAAAAAGGAAGTAGAAACAACTAAGAAATCACAAAGGGAGACAACTTTGGAGATAGAAAACCTTGGGAAGAAATCAGGAGTCATAGATGCAAACATAAACAATAGAATACAAGAGATGGAAGAAAGAATCTCAGGTGTTGAAGACTCCATAGAAAGCATCGACTCAACAGTCAAAGAAAATGCAAAATGCAAAAAAACGTGTAACCCAAAACATCCAGGAAATCCAGGACACAATGAGAAGACCAAACCTAAGGATTATAGGTATAGATGAGAGTGAAGATTTGCAACTTAAAGGGCCAGTAAACATCTTCAACAAAATTATGGAGGAAAACTTCCCTAACTTAAAGAGAGAGATGCTGATGAACGTACAAGAAGCCTACAGAACTCCAAACAGACTGGACCAGAACAGAAATACCTCCCGTCACATAATAATCAAAACACCGAATGTTCTAAACAAAGAAAGAATACTAAAAGCAGTAAGAGAAAAGGGCCAAGTAACATACAAAGGAAGACCTATCCGAATCACATCAGACTTCTCACCAGAGACTATGAAAGCCAGAAGATCCTGGGCAGATCTCATGCAGACACTAAGACAGCACAAATGCCAGCCTAGACTACTCTACCCAGCAAAACTCTCAATCACCATAGATGGAGAGACCAAGATATTCCATGATAAAACCAAATTTTCACAATATCTTTCCACAAATCCAGCCCTGCAACGGATAATAGGTGGAAACCTCCAATACAGGGAGAGAAACAACACCCTGGAAAAAATGAGATAATAACCTTCTTGAATCAAACCCAAAAGTAGATAACCACTCAAACATAAAGATAGCGTCAAGAATGGCAGACGGCAATAATCACTATGCCTTAATCTCTCTTAATATCAATGGTCTCAATTCCCCAATTAAAAGACATAGACTAACAGACTGGATACGTAAACAGGACCCAGCATTTTGCTGCATGCAGGAAACACACCTCAGTGTCAAAGACAAACACTACCTCAGAGTAAAAGGCTGGAAAACAATTTTACAAGCAAATGGCCCCAAGAAACGAGGTGGAGAAGCCATCCTAATATCAGATAAAATTGATTTTCAACCTAAAGTCATCAAAAAAGACACAGAAGGACACTACATACTGATCAAGGGAAAAATCCACCATCAAGAACTCTCAATTCTGAATATCTATGCTCCAAATGCAAGGGCACCCTCATTCGTAAAAGAAACTTTACTAAAACTCAAAGCACACATCGCACCGCACACAATAATAGTGGGTGACTTCAACACCCCGCTCTCTGAAATGGATCGTTCAGGAAAGCAGAAACTAAACCGGGACACAGTGAATCTAATTGAAGCCTTGGACCAAATGGAACTAACTGATATATATAGAACATTTCATCCTAGAGCTAAAGAATACACCTTCTTCTCAGTTCCTCATGGTACCTTCTCCAAAATTGACCATATAATTGGTCACAAATCAGACCTCAACAGATACAAGAAGATAGAAATAATCCCATGCCTCCTATCAGATCACTATGGAATAAGGGTGGTCTTCAATGGCAACAAAAACAAAAGAAAACCCACGTACACATGGAGGCTGAACAATGCTCTACTCAATGATAACTTGGTCAAGGTGGAAATAAAGAAAGAAATCAAAGACTTTTTGAAAGTTAATGAAAATGAAGGCACAACATACCCTAATTTATGGGACACAATGAAAGCAGTGCTAAGAGGAAAATTCATAGCCCTGAGTGCCGCCAAAAAGAAAGGGGAGACAGCATACACTAACAGCTTAATGGCGCACCTGAAAGCTCTGGAACAAAAAGAAGCAAATACACCAAAGAGGAGTAGAAGGCAGGAAATCATCAAACTCAGGGCTGAAATCAATCAAGTAGAAACAAATAGAACCATAAAAAGAATCAACAAAACGAGGAGTTGGTTCTTTGAGAAAATCAACAAGATAGATAAGCCCTTAGCCAGACTAACCAGAGGGCACAGAGATAGTATCTAAATTAATAAAATCAGAAACGAAAAGGGAGCCGGGCGGTGGTGGCGCACGCCTTTAATCCCAGCACTTGGGAGGCAGAGGCAGGAGGATTTCTGAGTTCGAGGCCAGCCTGGTCTACAGAGTGAATTCCAGGACAGCCAGGGCTACACAGAGAAACCCTGTCTCGAAAAAACAAAAAAAACAAAAAAAAAAAAGAAACGAAAAGGGAGAGATAACAACAGAAACTGAGGAAATTCAAAAAATCATCAGATCCTACTACAAAAACCTGTATTCAACACAACTAGAAAATCTTGAGGAAATGGACAATTTCCCTGACAGATACCAAGTACCAAAATTAAATCAGGATCAAATAGACCATCTAAACTGTCCTATAAGCCCTGAAGAAATAGAAGTTGTCATTGGAAGTCTTCCAACCAAAAAAAGCACAGGTCCAGATGGTTTTAGTGCAGAATTCTATCAGACCTTCAAAGAAGACCTAACACCAATACTCTTCAAACTGTTCCACAAAATAGAAACAGAAGGAACACTACCTAACTCGTTCTATGAAGCCACAATTACACTAATACCAAAAGCACACAAAGATCCGACAAAGAAAGAGAATCTCAGGCCAATCTCTCTTATGAATATCGATGCAAAAATACTCAATAAAATTCTTGCCAACCGAATCCAAGAACACATCAAAACGATCATTCACCACGATCAAGTAGGCTTCATCCCAAGGATGCAGGGATGGTTCAATATAAGGAAATCCATCAATGTAATCCACTACATAAACAATCTCAAAGAAAAAAACCACATGGTCATCTCATTAGATGCTGAGAAAGCATTTGACAAAATTCAGCATCCTTTCATGCTAAAGGTCTTGGAAAGATCAGGAATTCAAGGCCCATATCTAAACATAGTAAAAGCAATTTACAGCAAACCGGTAGCCAGCATCAATCTAAATGGAGAGAAACTTGAAGCAATCCCACTAAAATCAGGGACTAGACAAGGCTGCCCTCTCTCTCCATATCTTTTCAATATAGTACTTGAAGTTCTAGCTAGAGCAATTAGACAAGAAAAAGAGGTCAAAGGGATACAAATTGGAAAGGAAGAAGTCAAACTATCACTATTTGCAGACGATATGATAGTATACATAAGCGACCCAAAGAACTCCACCAGAGAACTCCTACAGCTGATAAACGACTTCAGCAAAGTGGCCGGATATAAAATCAACTCAAGCAAGTCAGAAGCCTTCCTATACTCAAAGGATAAGCAGGCTGAGAAAGAAGTAAGAGAAATAATACCCTTCACGATAGCCACAAACCATATTAAGTATCTTGGCATGACTCTAACCAAACAAGTGAAAGATCTGTATGACAAGAACTTCAAGTCTCTGAAGAAAGAAATTGAAGAAGACCTCAGAAGATGGAAAAATCTGCCATGCTCATGGCTTGGCAGGATTAATATAGTAAAAATGAGCATCTTACCAAAAGTAATACACAGATTCAATGCAATCCCCATCAAAATCCCAACTCAATTCTTCATAGAGTTAGAAAGAGCAATTCAAAAATTCATCTGGAATAACAGAAAACCCAGAATAGCTAAAACTATTCTCAAGAGTAAAAGAACCTCTGGGGGAATCAGTATCCCGGACCTCAAGCTGTACTACAGAGCAATAGTGTTAAAAACCGCATGGTCTTGGTACAGTAACAGACATGTAGATCAATGGAACAGAATTGAAGACCCAGAAATGAATCCACACTCCTATGGTCACTTGATCTTTGACAAAGGAGCTAAAACCATCCAGTGGAAAAAAGATAGCCTTTTCAACAAATGGTGCTGGCTCAGCTGGAGGTCAACATGCAGAAGAATGCAAATTGACCCATTCTTATCTCCTTGCACTAAGCTCAATTCTAAGTGGATCAAAGATCTCCACATAAAACCAGACACACTGAAACTAATAGAAGGGAAACTAGGGAAGAACCTTGAACATATGGGCACAGGGGAGAATTTCCTGAACAGAACTCCAATAGCTTATGCTCTAAGATCAAGAATAGACAAATGGGACCTCATTAAATTACAAAGTTTTTGCAAGGCAAAAGACACCGTCAAAAAGACAAAGCGGCAACCAACTAACTGGGAAATGATCTTTACCAACCTTACATCCGACAGAGGGCTAATATCCAATATATACAAAGAACTCAAGAAGTTAAACTCCAGAGAGGCAAGTAACCCTATTAAAAATGGGGTACAGAGCTAAACAAAGAGTTCTCACCTGAAGAATATCTAATGGCTGAGAAGCACCTAAAGAGATGTTCATCATCCTTAGTCATTAGGGAAATGCAAATCAAAACAACCCTGAGATTCCATCTCACACCAGTCAGGATGGCTAAGATCAAAAACACAGGAGACAGCAGTTGTTGGCGAGGATGTGGAGAAAGAGGAACACTCCTCCACTGCTGGTGGAATTGCAGGCTGGTACAACCACTCTGGAAAGCAGTCTGGCGGTTCCTCAGAAAACTGGGCATGACACTCCTGGAGGATCCGGCTATACCACTCCTGGGCATATACCCAGAGGCTTTACCTGCATGCAATAAGGACACATGCTCCACTATGTTCATAGCAGCCTTATTTATAATAGCCAGAAGCTGGAAAGAACCCAGATGTCCCTCAACAGAGGAATGGATTCAGAAGATGTGGTATATCTACACAATGGAATACTACTCTGCAATTAAAAACAATGAATTCATGAAATTCCTAGGCAAATGGTCAGATCTTGAAAATATCATCCTTAGTGAGGTAACCCAATCACAAAAGAACACACATGGTATGCAGTCACTGATAAGGGGATATTGACCCAGAATCTCGGAATACCCTAGACACAATCCGCATATCAATAGATTTCTAAGAAGATGGAAGGAGAGACCCCTGGTCCTGGAAAGACTGGATGTAGGGGAACGCCAGGACAGAGTAACAAGAGGGGGTTGAATGGAGAAAAGAGGGAGGGAAGGGGGCTTATGGGACTTTCGGGGAGGGAGGAAACGGGAAAGGGGAAGTGATTTGGAATGTAAATTAAAAAAATAAAATAAAATAAAATAAAAAAAAAACAAAAAAACCAGCCAACCAACCATCAACCACCAACCAGCCAACCAACAATACCCAAATCAACTAACTAACCAAAAATCCCAACAAGACAAGACAAGACAAAAGGGCCTGGCTCCATTGGTATAATATTATCTAGCATGAAGGAGGTCCTGGTTTGTGTGCCCCGCACTATATAAAATGGATGAGGTGGCTCAAATCTATAATCCCAGCATTCAGAGAGGCTGCGACAGGAGAATAACAGAACTAAAACAGTACAAGGAATGGGGGTGAGGTGGGGTCCAAATTCCTGACGACAGTGAGCTTCTTAGGTCTCCCACAGCTGAGAGTGCGCTCACCTTCAAAGCTGTGTTTATCATGGCTGATGCATACCCCCTGGATGTCACCCAGGATGACAGACACGTATTCAGAGTCAGTCTCCGTGTAGCTGTGAGTTTCTGTCCAGCCCTTTCTCTGTCAGTGGCACCACCATTGCCCATTTGTTCAACCAGAGTATCTCCTTCCCACAATCTGCTGATTCTGCATTCTACATTTCTCTCTGGTTTATCCCTTCCTCTCCATCTCTGTCCAGGTGGATCCAGCACTGGCTGGGAGGACAATATAGTGGGGCAGATACTGTTTGCCTGGGTTTAGATTCAGATTCTGATAAATAAACTCTGTGCAGCCGAATAATGGGGCATGATGCCAGGGCATGAACTAAACTACATTTCCTGGTCACTGCTTAGAAATGCACTACAAGGAAGCCAATCAAATCTCTGACTTTGATATTCTCCTCTATTTGTGGAAAGATATTGTGTAAATTTGGTTTTTATCAGGGAATACCTTGGTTTCTCCATCTATGGTGATTGAGAGTTTTGCTGGGTATAGTAGTTTGGGCTGGCATTTGTGTTCTCTTAGGGTCTGTATGAGATCTGCCCAGGATCTTCTAGCTTTCATCGTCTCAGGTGAGAAGTCTGGTGTAATTCTGATAGACCTGCCTTTATAAGTTACTTGACCTTTTTCCCTTACTGCTTTTAATATTCTCTCTTTGTTTAGTGCATTTGGTATTTTGATTATTATGTGCTGGGAGGAGTTTCTGGTCTGGTCCAGTCTGTTTGGAGTTCTGTAGGCTTCTTGTATGTTCATGGACATCTTTCTTTAGGTTAGGGAAGTTTTCTTCTATAATTTTGTTGAAGATATTTACTGGCCCTTTAAGCTGGAAATCTTCACTCTCTTCTATACCTATAATCCTTAGGTTTGGTCTTCTCATTGTGTCCTGGATTTCCTGGATGTTTTGGGTTACAAGCTTTTTGCATTTTGAATTTTCTTTGACTGTTGAGTCAATGTTTTCTACGGTATCTTCAGCACCTGAGATTCTTTCTTCTATCTCTTATATTCTGTTGTTGATGCTTGCATCTATAACTCCTGAATTCTTTCCAAGAATTTCTATCTCCAGAGATGTCTTATTTTGTGATTTCTTTATTGTTTCTACTTCCATTTTTAGATCCTGGATGGTTTTGTTCAGTTCTTTTACTTGTTTGTTTGTATTTTCCTGTAATTCTTTAAGGGATTTTTGTGTTTCCTCTTTAAGGGCTTTTACCTTTTGACCCATGTTCTCCTCTATTTCTTTAAGGAAGTTATTTATGTCCTTCTTGAAGTTCTCTATCAGCATCGTGAGATGAGACTTCAAATCCAACTCTTGCTTTTCTGGTATGTTGGGGTATCCGGGACTTGCTGTGGTGGGAAAACTGGGCTCTGATGTTGCCAAGTAGCCTTGGTTTCTGTTGGTAGGGTTCTTGTGCTTGCCTTTCGCCATCTGGTTATCTCTGGTGCTAGTTGGTCTTACTGTCTCTGGCTGGAGCTTGCCCCTCCTAAGGGCCTGTAAGCCTGTGTCCATACTCCTGGGAGACCAACTCTCTTCTGGCAGGATCTGTGCACAGAAGGCTGTGGAGCCTGGCTCCCTGGTGCCAATGGCATCCGGAAGGGAAGACTCCTGTCCCAGCAGTTCCACTGATCATATACCCTGTGCCCTCCTAGCTGTTCCCCTCCAGAGAGAAGGTGGAGATCTCACCTCCACACTCAGAAGTGAAAGTGCTGCTGGGAGATCACTCTCTCCTGGTGGGCTAAGCACAGAAGGCTGTGGAGCTGCCTGGTTCCCTGCTGCAAATGGCAGCTGGAAGACCGATATTCTCCTCTATAATGAAGGATTGCATTACTGCTCTCCAGGAGTGTGGTGAGAATTGTGTATCCTGTGGTCACTGGGTGATATTGGACCAAGACTCTTTGGCATGCTTCTGTGTCTGCCTGTTAGTATTGGTTATTTTCCAAGCCTTCAAGGTCAGGCCCTTTCTTGCAAGTAGCCTGCTTATATGTCCTCCAACATAAAAATTCCAATTTTAATCCTTTCTCTACTTAATGTGCACATTGGCACTGTCATACAGCAGGTACTCTTTTTTTTTGTATGTGTATTTATCATGTGATCAAGGATCATACATAGCCCATGCTAGCCTCAAACTCCAGATATAATCAAGGATAGTGACCTTTAACTTCTGATTCTCTTCTGTTCTGGCTAGTTATTATGTTGACTTGACAAAAGCTAGAGTCATCTGAAAGGAGAGAACCTCAATTGAGAAAATGAGCCCTCCATGCGCTCAAGCTGTAGGACGGCCTGTAGAGCATTTTCTTAATGTGATTGATGAGGGGGGGGGGTGGTGCTCGGCCTATGGTGGGTGTGCTACCGCTGACCTGGTGGTCCTGGATTCTGTAAGAAAGCAGGATAAGCAAGCCATGTGGAGCAAGCCAGTAATGGCCTCTACATCAGCTCCTGCCTCCAGGATCCTGCCCTTTGAGTACCTGCCTTGACTCCCCTCAGCAGATAATTCAGGATATGTAAGCCAAACACTTTCTTCCCCAAGTTGCTTTTGGTCATGGTGTTTCATCACAGCAATAATACAATTAACTAAGACATTTTTCCTTCACTTTCTAGTGCTAGGATTATAGCAACAGCCAGCTGCCACTCCCTTTTTGAGGCAGTGGGGGTAAACTTTGGACACTGAGGGTGTACACCATCTTGCTCTCTCACCTGGCCATCTGAAATGCCTCTTCCTGTCCTGGAATTTTGTCCTGTTCCTGCACTGTCCTGTGCCCTCGCTGTCCTGTGCCCTCGCTGTCCTATGCCCGCACTGATCTCTCCTGCTTTAATCATTCTTCTTGTACTACACTTGGAAGAGGTAAAACCCTGAGAAAGCTTCAATGACGGTCGAAGGAGGGCCGGCTAACTGTCAGTTACTCCCCTCTGTCTCCCCTTCTAGCCCACCAGCACACCTGGGGCAGGGATGGATTCTGTTCTTCACCATTGTAGGCTGAGGGAACAGTGTGGTGAAAGCTGTTTCTCCAGGCTCAAATCCTGCTTCTGCTATTTTCCAGCTGCATGATTAAGCAAGCAGACATAGACTTGTTTCATACCTAGCCCTCAAAAGGTTTCTTTGGTTGGTTGGTTGGTTGGTTTTTAATTTTTGAGATTTGGCTTCACTCTGCAGACTGGACTAGTTTCAGAGTCTGGATCTTCCTGCCTGCTATGCCACCCCACCCAGTTCCTCTGAAGATCTCCCCCCTTCCCCCCTCTCTCCCTCCCTTCTTCCTTCCTTTCTTCCTTCCTTCCTTTCTTTCTTTCCTTCTTTCTTTCCCTTCCTTTTTTCTTTCTTCCTTCCTTCCTTCCTTCCTTCCTTCCTTCCTCTCTCTCTCTCTCTCTCTCTCTCTCTCTCTCTTTCTTTCTTTCCTTTCTTTCTCTTTCCTTTCCTTATCTTTTTTTGGCATGTCTGGTATCTGGGAATCAAACTGAAGTTCTTCACACACTGAGCAAGTGCAGTGCCACTGAGTGACTTACCTGGCCCTCTTAGGGCTTTTAGTGGCGAGTAAATAGTAGTATGTACAAAGAATCGAGTACAGAAGCCGGGGTGGAAGCTTGTGTCTATAATGCCTGGCTCAGGGAGGCTGAGCAGGATGATCATGAGTTCGGAGCCAGCCTGGGCTACATAGTGAAACTCAAAGAGGGCCAGTGAAATGGCTTAGTGGAGTAAGGTGCTTGCCACTAAGCCCAGTGACCTGAGTTAGCTCCCTGGGATCCACATGGACTCCCAGAGATTGCCCTCTGATCTCTACACCTATGCTATGGCCTATATATCTATCACAAATAACCTTAAACAATAATGACAACAATAAATAAGTTTTAAAAACCAAAATGAAAATAATAACAATATAGTATTTGGCACATTGGTAATGTTAAGTTGGTAAACGTTAGCTAAGCCAGGCAGTGGTGGCATATGCCTTTAATCCTAGCACTTGGGAGGCAGAGGCAAGTGGATTTCTAAGTTTGAGGCCAGCCTGGTCTACAGAGTGAGTTCCAGGATAGCCAGGGCTATACAGAGAAACCCTGTCTAGAAAAACAAAAACAAAAACAAACCAAAAAAAAGTTAGCTAGTAGGACTGTCAAGTGCTAAAGAATGTTCTAGAACTATAGGAAGAATGTGTTCATCCTATATTTTCAGATAGTAGTTTGCGCTGCTAGGTGTTACTGGAGTGGACTGTGTACAACCCGTACAGTGTCCAGCTTGGAATGAGCACCGAGTAGGGCCAATGGCAGCAGTCAGATGCCCTGACATGCAGAGGACTGTGCATGCACTCATTGGTGCCACGGCTGAGCACTGTTAGAAAAGCCAGCTGCACTTTCCACTGTTGCTCAGTCCTGCCTCGTTGCTGGTGCATTAGAGGAGGACAGTGACACATGGTGCCCACATCACTGTCATAGCTCTCAGTGAATATGCCTGTGCCTAGCAAACTGGGGTCGGTGATTTCATTTCAATGTCCTTCCTCCTCTTCCCAATGCTTCTACGCACGCTCCCTCCTTCCCTCCCTCCATCCCTCCCTCCCTCTCTCCTTTCCTTCTTCCCTCCCTCACTCCCTACCCCCTTCCTTCCTTCCTTCTCTCCTCCTCCCCTGTTTCTTCTGACAAGGTCTTAAATACTCAAGCCTGGCCTTCAAACTCTTGTATCCAAGGATAACCCTGAACTTCTGACCCCTCTGCCTCTCCCTCCCAGGTGCTGGAATTGCAGGCATATGACACAATGCCCGGAGCATGTGGTAATAGAACCCACAGCTTCATGTATGCTGGGCAAGCACTCTACCAACAGCTACACTGACAGCCTGTAAAGACTTTTTAGTGAATAAAATATGAATGAACATAGGATTCGGAGTCTGAATCTTGAGTCTCAACTCTTTTCCCGAGTTAGTTAAACCCCTAGGTCTGAGGCCCCCCCCCCGAAAAACATAACATCTCTCAGTGATCATACAAATGATAAATGCCTTATAAATGGTGGTTAACCTATTAGATTTTAGGTTTACTTTTATTTTTTGAGGCTAACTGGCCTGAAACTCACTATATAAACAAAGCTGACCTGAAATTCACAAAGAGCTGGGATTTAAGGCTTGCACTGGTAACCAAGCGCTGGTTATCTTAGCTTTGCAAAGTCAGGGTTTTATATGGCTTAGACTAGTTTTGAACTTCTGATCTCCCTGTCTTCACCTCCCTGGTGATGGAGTTACAGCCACCTACTAGCCTTTTCATCTTAAAACACAATTTAAAAGCATTTTTCTAAACCAGCTGTGATGGGTGGTCATGCCTGTAATCTAGCATTCAGGATGGTGACTGAGACATGCTGAACTAGACATAACAAAAATGTTTTTGTGGGTGTTTTTGTTGTTTGTTTAAATGCATGTTTTCAATTCTTTGAGTAATTTCTAGAAAGAAAAATTTTCTCAATCTTAATGCATCAGTAAATTTGGTTTCAAAGAAGAGAACATTTATTTTGGTAAGTCTGAAGAAGCTGGAGCATAGCCAATTTTCAGTGTAAAAAGAGGGAAATGATGTGGGGAAGGGCACAGCCCTTTCTATGGGTGGAGCTGCTCACTCTGTGTTTAAGATGCACAACCTCTGGCTTGGCTCTAGCTTGTCGCTTTGGTCCTTTTTGCTGCACTTCCCTTTTCTCAAACTATTCTTCCAGGTACCTGGAGCCCCTACACCTAACGCTCTGCTGGTCTCCACGGTCCCTGCTCCCTTGCCTCAGTTGGAACTCAGTTCCAGTACCAGCCCCTTCAGGTCACCCCCTGGTAAGTCCTGGTCAAAAGGTCTGTCTCCTTCTTGGCGCTGTGGCTACTGAACTTGGATGAAAGAGGGCAGTCTGTCTCCTGAGCCTTATCCATAGGATTGGGCAGGTTGTCTCGGTCGCTCATGCTGTGAGTTGATACAAATAAGTACTTAGAAGCATGTCTGCCCGGGGTTAAGAGTCTCAGTAACCTTAGCCCTTCCACGGGTGCTCTGTGGCCCTTGGGCTGCAGCTCACTGCTTATTCCTCTACACTTGTAATAAGGTTCCCTCTGCTCCGAATTTATCTTCTTCCTTCCTAAGAACTACTTTGACTATTTCCTCCTTTGGTTTGAAGTCCAGATGGCAGGGCCACCCCAATCCCACAGCAGCATGCCGGAGTCTTCCAGGGTTGGGGGGAGTACTATTTGAATAGAAAACAGGATAGGGAAAGTAACTTTTGCAATCTCTTGGTGTCTGGCCTCTCCCCAGCACTCCATGAATCCCTTGGCAGTGCATGAACTATGCAGTTTTCTTCGCTAAGAAGGAAGTACGATAGGAGGAAGGTAAATTAGTTCCCCAAAATAATAACCCTGAGGTTTGGCAAGATGGCCCTGCTGTCGCCAGAACTTACATGGTAGAACTCTTGCAAGTTGTCCTCTGACCTCCATGACTTCTCTCTCTCTCTCTCTCTCTCTCTCTCTCTCTCTCTCTCTTTCCCTCCCTCCCTCCTTCCTTGCCCCTTCTGTCTCTCTCGCACACAAATCAATTTATTCTTTCTCAATAAGACCCCACCCACCCATCTTACCTTGTGTGTTTGAAAGAGGAGAATCCGGCCTGTGCCATTCCAGACCTGGACAACCCTTGCTACACACTGGGTTCCACCCCTGTGACAGTGGCTTAGTTTAGTATTCTTGCATTTGACCAATCCAGGTCATCACTCCTCCTCCTCAGGGGTAGGGTGAAAGTAGCCATAAGCTTTCTTACTCCGTGCAACTAACTGCTTGCATTTTCAGATCAAGCTTGGATGTTGCCTCCTTTGGGAGGCTATTCTTTAACCCCTCTACCCAGCTTTTGCTGACAGGATGAACAAACCACCTTAATGCTTTCTGTCCCAATTGGAGTTCCCTGATAGATTAGAACCACTCCAGGTACGGGTGCTGCTGGTAACAGACTATTCTTTAAAGTCTTTGTGTGTTGCATATAGGGGCTTGGGAACTAGCTCAGTAGGTAAAGTGTCTGCTATGTAAACATGAAGGCCTGAGTTTTGACCCTTAGAATCCTCGTAGAAAGCCAGGCATAGTGGTACATACCTGGAATGCCAGTTCTGAGGAGACAAAGATAAGAGTAATTGGGGCCTTGCTGGTCAGCTCCAGGTTAATGATGAGAGACCCTGTCTCAAAAATTAAGGGGGAAAGAGATGGAGGAAGACACTGGATTTTGACCTTTGGTCTGCACATACACCTACCTGCACAAGACACATGCATAAAAATCACATTAGAGCATACTGATTTTTGAGAGTAGGGATACTGGGACCTAGGGCCTTGTGCATACCAAATATGTGGTATACTACTGAGCTTCCTCTCCCCTGCCCCTAGTTTTCAATTGATTCTTAGAAAAGTTTCACCTAGTCCTGAGTACTCTGAATTTGGCAAGTGGTGAAGAGTCTATCTTAGTGCTTCTGAGAGTATTCAGGACAGATACGAATTAGACATAGTCCTAGCCCTCAAGGAACTCAGCATGTCTTGGGAGACAGAAACCATATGCAAAATGAAAATGAGATTATAGGACATGAGAATGGCAGAGGAAGCTAGGGGAAGGGCACCGGAGTGAGTCCAGAAGACTTCACATGCTATTGGTCAGGTTAATGCAGAGAGCTTAATGCAGACAGCCAGTCAGTATTTCTCAATATTCTGCGGTTTGACTCATTTCTTATGCTGGACCTACTAGCTTCTTCTTGTGTCCATCTGTATTCCGTGAGTGGTAAGCCAAGGACTGACCCAGCTGGGACTGCTGAATTGCATGGCATAGTGGTTTCAGAGTGTTATAAGAGCACCCCAGATGAAAGGGGCAGAGTCCCAAAAATTCATGGTGATATATAACCAATCACACTGAGGTCTGAAGATGGTAATGCTGTGGAAACAGCAGACAAAGAGTGGTGTAGAGGAAGAGGCACTGGGCAGGGGAGCATGCCTATGAAGTGCTCTAACTCTACCATGGATGGAGGCGAATTATTAGGCCTGAAAGTAGAAAGACAGCTGAGAGGTCTAGGGAGAAGAAGCTTAAATGTCTTATTTGGACTTACACTTGATTCTTTGAAATCTTTCGCAAGTCCTTATCTACCTTCCCGAGTCTGCTGTTATAGTCTACCCTGGAGGCAAGGTTGACAGGGGAAGGGGACAGTGCCTAGTTCTAAGACTTAAATAGGTAGGGGCTCTCAGGGTAGAGGACTGGGCATCTTACTGGCTTGGTGACTTACTGGGGGGGTCTGTGAGAACCCTCTCTTCTCAGGCCCCTAGTTCTTCTTACCTGGAGGATCTGTGAGGGTCTGAATGAGTTGAGTGAGGGTGGGAGCAGGGGGAGCGCTGGGAGGCAGACTGAGGAGGGAGGGTCAGAGCAAAGGTTTCTAATGGGCTATCTAGGTCAGGGAAGTCTGAAGACTTACCAGAAACTTCATGAAAGGGTGAAGTTCTGAAGGGGCTGAGCAGGACCAGTCTCCTCTCCTGGACTGGGGCCCACCATTTTTGAGGACATAGCTGGGTAGCTGACTGGATATGAACCCATTTTCTGTAAGCTCTCTGAAAACTCTTCCTACCAGAAATGTCTTCTGTGAAATTTGAGGGTAAGTTGAGGGAGAAGGATTCCTGGGGGTAAGGTTACTAGAATATAACAAAGACTTTAAAGCCAACAGTTATAACCTCTCTAATAACTTTCTGGTCAGAACTGATGTAGACAAGGGTGTGGGGAAGAGCAGCTTTGAAAATGTATGTGCTATTCAGAGGGGTTATTAAAGCAAGTCAATTCTTTCTTAGCCTTTTCCTTTATCGCAGGTGATGTAAAAGGCTTTGGTTCAGAGTCTATTCTGCCACACCTTAGTGTGAAAGACAGGAGTGTAATAAGAGCCCTACTTGTTACTTCATCCAATGCAAACAGGTTTTGTGGGCACAGGCCTGAACAAACATCAGGGGTGGGTACAGTGAGAACATTGAAAGGAAAAGTATTGTCTCAGGACTCCCAAGACCAAGTTCTCAGCACTAAGAAAACTTATTTGCCCCGGGGGGGGGGGGGATAAGGGACAAAGACAGGAGATAGAGGAAGAGGGAGACAGGGAAGGGAACAAAGGAGAGGGGAGAGAAGGGGCAAGGGGGAGGGGGAGGGGTATTTGTCCTGAAATGGACAAAGAACTGTCTCTGGATAGAGAGCAGACAGACGTGGCACTTAGCATATCCTTTCAACAGAGTGGGTTCTATAGCTATGGTCTATATTCTCCAACGAGAATAAACATCTTATAAATTGAATGCAAATATTGGTCACAGGAGGCATGAAATTACATTCAAGAACCATCCAGGGAGCAAAATGCACTTGAGGTAAAGGCCCTCAGCCTTTTTCCTGGAGCCGCTCTCACAATTCCTTAAGGCATTGTTCACCACATATCCTTCTTTTGGCTGTGTTCTGACAAGGTCCCTTATCCATCACCATTCCTCCTCCACATCTTGGAGTGACTCAGTTTCCAGGACTCAGCCAGAAATCCCTTCTGTGAGCTCCCTTATTTCCATTATTATCTATGTTCCTCAAGTTTACGACTTTAGCTCAGATTTCAGCTGAACTTCAGACCTGTTTATCAATATTATACTTCCCATTAGCATGCTCAGCCTGCTGGGCATGGTGGCCCATGACCATGATTATTTGGGAGTAAGGCAGAATAATCTAGAAATTGAGGTCATTCTGGGCTACTGGTAAGAAAATCCATAATAAAACACCATGTCCAAATGCAACTTGGTGGTAGTGGGGGAGGTTTTATTTCAGCTTGCAACTTTCAGGTGACACCTTATTGATGAAAGAAACAGGGCAAGAACTTAAGGTAGGAGTCTGGAGGCAGTTACTGAAGCAGAAGGTATGGGGAGTACTGCAGACTGCTTGCTTTCCATTGCTTGCTCAGAGTTGTCTATGCAGGAGTGATACTCCTCACAGTATGTGGGCTCTCCCACATCAATCATTAAGCAAGACAATGCTCCACAGACTTATCTACACGCCAATCAGATGAAGCGTTTTCTCGGTCAAGAATCCCTCTTCCCAAATATGTGTAGGTTTGTGTCAACTTGACACACAAACATAACTATTCTGTATTGGTTACTTTTCTGTTGCTGTGATAAAAACACTGTGACCAAGGCAATGTATAAAAGCGTTAAATAGGGCTTGCAGGTCTACAGGTGTAAGTCAAAGAAAAGTAAGAGACCAAAAAACTTCAACATGTTGCACTGGGATGGTAGTCAGAGTCTGCTTAGCTTTTACTCTGAATAGCTGAGATCTGTTTCTTCTTAGAGTACACCTAGGTGAAAGGTGCTGTCTCTTACAGTTCCCACATTTTCTTCAACAGTCTCAAGATTTCAAAGCCAGTGCTTATGATCCACAGCAAGAGTGGCACCTCTAATTTGAACTTCAAGACAAACAGTGTCCTTACAAAGCTGATTGCAGTGACTGGAATTGGGTGTGTCTAGAAGCAGGCTCTGACTTCTGCAACACCAACAGCTCACCCATGTGGCTCTACAATCAGAGCTCAAAAAGGAACGATAAGAGCTGGGCAATGGTGGACACCTGTAATCCAGTTACTCGAGAAGTTGAGGTGAGGAGGATCATGGCATTGAGGCCAGTTTGGGTGAAATAGACATGTACAAAAAGCCAAATAAACAAGTAAATAAAATAATTTTAAAAAGATATCCTTTCCACTTTCTTAAAGGAACTGTGCTGGTTTAAATATCACTGAAACTTCCCAGAAAAGTGAATAATAACAAGTTTCGTTCTACTTTGCAGATCCTTACATAAACCAAGGGTAAGGTAACTTTTAGTACATAGGAGAGGGAGGTGCAGGGACTTTAAGATTAACCGAGGCTACACAGCAAACTGGAGCCACTTGAGACCCTGACTCAAACAATTGGAACAATGAGATGAAAATGGCCTCTACATAAATGCTTTGAAGTACATTTACTTCAAAAAGTTACAAAATTTTAGTTACTTGCAAATGATGACTAAACTGCAACTTTAGATGATGAAGAACTGTAAAACCCATTAGGTCATTGATACAATGCAGAACACATGACAGAGGTAAATATACAGAGAGCTATCACTGCCAATTATCAACTGGCACTCCCTCCTCTCTCTGGTTTTTCAGACAGGATCTGACATAGCCTGAGCTAGATTTGAACTTACTATGTAGCCAAAGATGTCCTTGAGCTTCTGACACTTCTGTCTCTACTTCCTGCATACTAGGACTAGAAAACGCATCACCACACCAGGTTTTATGGGGTACTGGGAGAGGGATTCGGGGCTTCTTGTATGATTGGCAAGCACTCTCCCAATTGAGTGGCAACAAGGAAAAAAATCCAGTCATGAAAATGTGGAGTGGAGTTTGGAAGTTAAAACTGGCAGATTTAACAAATAATTGCTTTCAAGAGCAGAATAATATGGGGTCAAAGAATTCAGAACAAAACCCAAGACAAACAATTAAGACAGTTTGGGGAGATGCTAGCCAATTTCAGATGTTGGTATTACAGACATTTGTCTAGGTATCTAGAAATTTTTGTATACTAGGTACTGAAGGTTTTATCTCCCGTTTTCTTTAACCTCTTATCCTAAGAAAAGTTCCTTGTGTAAGGAAAACCCAGGATGAAGGAACTCTGGCCAGTTCCAGTGTGGCCATGGCGAGCATGGCTCTGGCAGGCCTTGTCTTCTTCCCCATTCCCTCTGCCTTGCTAAAAACCATTGCACTACTTTTCTAAAGCTAGCCTCCAACGTCTATTCCCTTATCTGGCCACTTCCTCCTCCTGAGGCTGACCACCAAGGTCTAATTATTAAAGTATTGAAACCCAGCAATCAAAAGCCCCTTTGGTTCACCTAATTAATACGCCCAATTAAAATTAAACACCTCATCCTAATTTTCCTATGTGCCAAATCTTTCTCCTCTCTATCCAGAACAATCCTTTGTCCCATTTTGGGACAAATAGCCCTGCCCCCTTTCCCTTGTTCCCTGTCTCCATCTCTGTCATTCTCTATCTCCTTTTTGTCTCTTATCCTCTGTCCCTTTGGGGCAAAGAAATCTCTGTGCTGAAACTGGTCTTGGGGGTCTTGAGCAGATACTTTTCCTTGCACAGACTGCCTTGGAATTTTGACTAAGGCTAAATAAACTATAACATCTGATCTACTTCTGTTAGACTTGATACTGGTCTTTCATCTGCAGATTGTCAAACACATGCTCATCTGTGATCTCCAGTATATGACAAGGGGAAAGGATCACATCCTCTGGTGGGGATGCTTCAGGACAGCACCAAGAAGGGGGTCTGCATGCAAAGTGACTAACGATGATGCTCACCCATACCTTTCACTTAGTTTTTTCTTTCTTCAAAAATTTAAAGTGGAATTGATTTCTGTTTTCTAGAGTGAAAATGGCAACCCAGGATATTCCCATGTGCAAGGAGTTGCCCCTTGTACATAGTCACATAGTATCCATGTTTACCTTGGTGGGACACAGACAAACCATGGTTTGTTCACTAGGTATTTAACACTCTGGTCATGAGGAAGTCAAAGGAAGGGAAGGGAGGATACTAATGTCTAAACTTTGTAATGACCATATGGAAACCACAGAGGAAAAACAAACAGAGACATTGGAGTAAAGGTGAATTAGCAACAGTCTTGTAAATCAGCAGTGATCTCCACACAAGGGGACTGTGAAGCCTGACTTGGAAATTGAAAGAGCCTGGCTTCGGCTTTCATATGGTCTGACCTTTTAACAATTGAAGTCTTTGAAGAAGTGGTTGCAATCCTGTCCCTTAGGGGTGTCTCCAATGAGGGTCTGGAAAATTTATTCCACTCACTCCTAGTAGTGATGCTGAGTTGAACTTTCAAAAACCTGTTTTAAAAGCCTTAGGGCATGCTGCTCTATTCTTAATCTGACTTTGATGCTACAGAACCTGAGTCTTATAAATTTAATGACTTTGTCACAAAGGATGTGCCCCTTTCTTATTATACATATTTTATGCAGAATAATACTTGGCTGAACAATACAAAAATGGTATGAAATAATGCATTCTTTAGAAGTGGTCCCTTGGTCTGGAGAGATGGCTCAGCGGTTAAGAGCACTGACCTCCCTTCCTGAGGTACTGAGTTCAAATTCCAGCAACCATATGGTGGCTCACAACTATTTGTAATGAGATCGGATGCCCTCTTCTGGTGTGTCTGAAGACAGCCACAGTGTACATACATATAATAAATAAATAAATCTTTAAAAAAAAAGTGGTCCCTCACTGCAAGTAAGTATAGTCAGAAGATTTGCAGCAGGGAACCAGGCAGCTCCACAACCCTCTATGCTTAGCCCACCAGGAAAGAATGATCTCCCAGCAGCAATTTCACTTCTGAGTGCGGAGGTGAGATCTCCACCTTCTCTCTGGAGGGGTACAGCTAGGAGCGCACAAGGCATATGATCAGTGGAACAGCTGGGACAGGAATCTTCCCTTCCAGCTGCCATTTGCAGCGGGGAACCAGGCAGCTCCATAGCCTTCTGTGCTTAGCCCACCAGAAGAGAATGATCTCCCAGGAGTACAGACACAGGTTTACAGGCCCATAGGAGGGGCAAGCTCCAGCCAGAGACAACAAGACCAACTAACACCAGAGATAACCAGATGGCGAAAGGCAAGAGCAAAACCCCTACCAACAGAAACCAAGGCTACTTGGCAACATCAGAGCCCAGTTCTCCCACCACAGCAAGTCCCGGATGCCCCAGCACACCGGAAAAGCAAGAGTTGGATTTAAAGTCTCTTCTCACAATGCTGTTAGAGTACATCAAGAAGGACATAAATAACTCCCTTAAAGAAATACAGGAGAAGCCGGGCGGTGGTGGCGCACGCCTTTAATCCTAGCACTTGGGAGGCAGAGGCAGGCGGATTTCTGAGTTCGAGGCCAGCCTGGTCTACAGAGCGAGTTCCAGGACAGCCAGGACTACACAGAGAAACCCTGTCTTGGAAAAATCAAAAAAAAAAAAAAAAAAAGAAAGAAAGAAATACAGGAGAACATGGGTCAAATGGTAAAGGCCCTTAAAGAGGAAACACAAAAATCCCTGAAAGAAATACAGGGGAGCATGGGTGAGCAGGTAGAGGCCCTTTAAGAGGAAACACAAAAATCCCTGAAAGAATTACAGGAGAACTGGAGAACACAGACAAACAAGTGAAGGAACTGAACAAAATCATCCAGGATCTAAAAATGGAAGTAGAAGCAATAAAGAAATCACAAAGTGAGACATCTCTGGAGATAGAAAATCTTGGGAAGAAATCAGGAGTCATAGATGCAAGCATCAACAACAGAATACAAGAGATAGAAGAAAGAATCTCAGGTGCTGAAGATACCATAGAAAACATTGACTCAACAGTCAAAGAAAATGCAAAATGCAAAAAGCTCCTGAGCCAAAACATCCAGGAAATCCAGGACACAATGAGAAGACCAAACCTAAGGATTATAGGTATAGAAGAGAGTGAAGATTTCCAACTTAAAGGGCTAGTAAATATCTTCAACAAAATTATAGAAGAAAACTTCCCTAACCTAAAGAAAGAGATGTCCATGAACATACAAGAAGCCTACAGAACTCCAAACAGACTGGACCAGACCAGAAAGTCCTCCCAGCACATAATAATCAAAACACCAAATGCACTAAACAAAGAAAGAATATTAAAAGCGGTAAGAGAAAAACGTCAAGTAACCTATGTCAGAATTACACCAGACTTCTCACCTGAGACGATGAAAGCCAGAAGATCCTGGGCAGATCTCATACAGCCCCTAAGAGAACACAAATGCCAGCCCAAACTACGATACCCAGCAAAACTCTCAATTACCATAGATGGAGAAACCAAGATATTTCATGATAAAACCAAATTTACACAGTATCTTTCCACAAATCCAGCCCTACAAAGGATAATAGATGGAAAATGCCAACACGAGGAGGGAAACTACACCCTAGAAAAATCAAGAAAGTAATCTTTTTCCAACAAACCCAAAAGAAAGTAACCGCACAAACATAAAAAGAACATCAAAAATAACAGGAAGCAACAATCACTATTCCTTAATATCTTATAATGTCAATAGACTCAATTCCCCAACAAAAAAGATGTTTTTCATGTGGATTTTTGATTTTATCAGAAAATGTTTGTGACTCCTCTTTCAGTTCAGTAATGCTTTTTGTGTCTACCATTTTGACTGTATTATTTTCCATGATAATCTTTAATTTTAACATTTTTTTCTATATATTTCTTCGATTTTGTCAGAGGTGTTTTTCATGTAGATCTTTGGTTTCGTGGGGGGGGGGCGTGTTTGTAGTTTCACTTTCAATCAATTTAGGAATGTTTTTGTGCCTTCCATTTTGTCAGTATAATTGTCCATGATAATCTTCAATTTTAATGTTTTTCTGTATTTTTCTTCAATTTTGTCAGAAGTATTTTCCATGTGGATCTTCAGTTTTATCAGACAATGTCTATAATTTTACTTTCAATCAACTTAGGAACATTTTTATACCTTCCATTTTATCTGTATAATTTTCCATGAAATAATCAGTTTTAACATGTTTCTCTATATATTTCTTGAATTTTTTAAGGAATATTTTCCTTGTAGATCTTCAATTTTATCAGAAAGTGTTTATAATTCCACTTTCAAAAAATATAGGAATATTTTTATGCCTACCATTTTATCTCTATAATTTTTCCATGAAATACTCAATCTTAACGTGTTTTTTATATATTTCTTCAATTTTATCAGAGATAATTTCCAGGTAAATCTTCAATTTTATCAGAAAATGTTTATAACTTCACTTTCAATCAACTTAGAAATATTTTTATGCCTACCATTTTATCTGTATAATTTCCATGATAATCTTCAATTTTAATGTTTTTCCATATTTTTTTCAATTTTATCAGAAATATTTTCCATGTAAATCTTCAATTTTATCAGAAAATGGTTATAATTCTACTTTCAATCAACTTAGGAATATTTTAATTCCTACCAATTTATCTGTATAAATTTCTTCAATTTTATCAGAGATATTTTCCATGCAAATCTTCAATTTTATCAGAAAATATTTTTACCTCTACTTTCAATCAGTTAGGAATATTTTTATGCCTACTATCTTATCTGTATAATTTTTCATGAAATTATACAGTGTTTTAACGTGTTTTTCTATATATTTCTTGAGTTTTATCAGAAATATTTTCCTTGTAGATTTTCAATTTTATCAGAAAGTGTTTATAATTCCACTTTCAATCAACTTAGGAATTTTTTTTTTTGGTTTTTCGAGACAGGGTTTCTCTGTATAGCCCTGGCTGTCCTGGAACTCGCTCTGTAGACCAGGCTGGCCTCGAACTCAGAAATCCGCCTGCCTCTGCCTCCCAAGTGCTAGGATTAAAGGCGTGCGCCACCACCGCCCGGCTTTAGGAATATTTTTATGCCTACCATTTTTTCTGTATATTTTTTCCATGAAATAGTCAATCTTAACGTGTTTTTCTATATATTTCTTCAATTTTATCAGAGATATTTTCCATGTATATTTACACAATGGAATACTACTCAGCAATTCAAAACAAAGAATTCATGAAATTCTTTGGCAAATGGGGAGGGGGAGGGAAGAGGGTTTATGGGACTTTCGGGGAGGGGGGATCTGGGAAAGGGGAAATCATTTGAATTGTAAATAAAGAATATAGAAAAAAAGTATAGTCAGAAACCACAATTGTAGAGCAAAATACAGTTTCACAGACTGCTTTGGAACTCTTTGGCTTTATTCCCTTATAAGAGTGGAAGGAGAATAAGGCATAGATAGATGTATGATAAAACCAATAGCAAAGGAAAACTGGAAATCCTTCCAACTATAGGCTACACATAACAAAACAGCATGTGCAAAAAAGCCCTGTGCCCTCCTACTGCCAGAGAAGGTGGAGGCATTGTAAATCTCCTACAAAGGACTGAACCTTGGACTTTTCCAAGTTCTTAGGGTCAGGAAGCACTTCTATACTGAGAATTATCATTCTTTTAGTAAAAAGCCTCTATTTTTAATCACTAACTATATATCCCAGGTGCAATTCCTTGTTCAAACAGAGAATCTGGAAATCCCAGTGGGGTTCCTCTTTGATCTATGCTTATAACGCATTTGGTAAGCACCAGCCAGGAATACAAATACACACACACACACACACACAGACACCCCTCAGGGACTGTAGAAATGACATAACAGTTGAGAGTGCTTGCTGTTCTTCCAGAGGACCTAGCAGTTCCCAGCACCAACTTAGGGCTACTCCCAACAGCCTTTAACTCCACCAATGCACTCTTCTGGCTTTTGAGCCCCCCACGCCCCCTCCCCCATCCATGGAATATGTTAAACCTGAGATTCACTAGAGAAAAACCAATTCCACAATTTTGTGCCAAATTAATTAAGGCAAGCTTTAATTAAAAACTGGTCAGGAAGATGGACTCAGGCCAGGTCCACTCCTGGGTTCCCAGGAAATGGGCACGTCAGGTTTTGCAGAAGCTTTAAAAGTCAAAGCCCACAGTGCATTTCCCATCAACTTACTCAGGGGCAAGCGTGTATCTTGACCTATATCCTGCTCATGTACCTCCTTCCCACAAATGAGCAAGCACATCTGGTACAAACAAACTTGTTTAGGGGAGTGAAAATATGTGGCTTGTTATTTCCCAAGAAGCATAGCCCCTAATATTCCAGGATATTATCTATCCTTGGGCAAGTGGGGTTTACAGGTTAACTTTGGTTCTTACACACACTCCCACACAAAAACTAAATAGACAAAACTTTAAGTTAAAAGACACATAAAATGCTTTCAAACTTTTCCTTATCCAGATTCATCATGGAATATTCCTGTCTTCCATCCCCTCCTACCTTCACTTTCCCTGGAGCACTTGGGAATGATATGCAAGCTCCCAACCAGAAAGCCCCAGCATCAAGCTAGCCCTTCCCTCTTCTTTCCATTGGTGTTGGCTCAGAGTGCTTGTGTAGTTTGAATAAGAATGGCTGCCATAGGCTTATACATTGAATGCTTAGTCATCCAGGAATGGCACTATTTAAAAAGATTAGGAGGTGTGGCCTTGGAGAAAGTGTGTCACTGGGGGTGGGTTTGGAGGTTTCAAAAGTCCAAGCTAGGCTCCGTGGCTTTCTCTTCATGCTGTCTTTGAGTGCAGAGGTAGAACTCTCAGCTACCATGTCTGCCTGCTTACTGCCATGCTTCTCTCTACAAGGATAATGGACTAAATCTCTGAAATTGTAGGCAAGTCCCAACTAAATGCTTTCTTTTTATAATAGTTGTCATGGTCACGGTCATGGTGTCTCTTCACAGCAATAAAACACTGACTAAGACAATGTCCTATGGCCACAGACCAAGGATCTAGAGACTATCATGGAATTCCTGTACTTAAGACTGGGAAGGTGAGGAGCTGCCTGTTACGCACAAGTAGAGTGTAACTGTGGGGAGCAGGCCATTATGGGGCTGGCAATGTGGACTAACCATTGTAGCACTGGCCATATACCATGATTACAAAAAGCATAAGGTTCACTCAGTACCCCCAAAAGACTTGACTGAGTAGCATGCATCCTCCTCAAGCTGACAGTTTGGTGGACTCCAAGTGAACAAGGCTTGGAGCAGATAGAAAGCCGTCCTTGAGCAGCACTTAGCTGTTTCAAGTGCACTTCCAGGACAACTGAAGGGGCCCATGGTGAACGTAGCAGGGGTGGGGCACTCTGCCTTGGGCTTTGACAGTGCAGGACCCTTATCTATCCAACATTAACTACCCCTATGCCCCTCATTCACGCAGCTGAATTTGTCTGCCAAATCCTGGGCCAGAAGGACAGAGACCTGCTCCTGTGCTTTTAGCACCCTGCACTTCCCTTTTGGGGGATCACCTTGCTATGGTTCCACGATAACATTCTGTGGGAGTAGGTCAAGCCACCTATCCTATGGCAGCGCCATTCTCAAATGCCCACACCTTATTCACTGCTCATGAGATGAATTGGAGGCAAAATGAACTGTTGTCACTGTGCCTGGGCACACAGGGCTGCTGGGCCCAAGTCACGGAAGTGGGGTGGGAAAACGTAACAGTTACTTTAAAATCTATTGTGGTATGTTTGATCAGGGCGGAATTTATGTGAGATCTAAGTGTTCAAGTTTAAACTCGAATACCTTTCCCAATATGCCAGTTAAAGACAGTAACAGCAAGAGACAGCATTTTTGTTTTTTTAATTAAACTCATTTAGTGTGTATGTGTATGCCATGGCACATGAGTGGAGGTCAGAGAACAACTTGTTAGTTCTCTTTCCACCACATGGATAGCAAGGATCAAACTCAGGTCATCAGGCTTAGCACATGTAACTTAACATACTAGGCCATCTCACAAGCCCAGAAGAGATTTAAACACGGTCATGCTGGGAGAAATGAATAGAGGAATGTGATGGTCAACTTCGCACCTTTTGTTTGAAGCCTGAGCTTCAAACAAATAAAAATTAAAAGAGGTAACATATTCTCTGGCTGATTGTTTTCTCAATTCTAGTTCTACAAGATGGTCCAGTCCGAGAAGTTCCTATTGCTTGAAGAGATGAATCTATGTCTGTAACACATTTTGCAAACCTTCAGCCAGGAGTTAAGAAGATCCTTTGGAACTGAAGTTACAGGCAGTTGGAGTTGCCTGATGTGGGTGCTGGGAAGTAAGCCTGGGTCTTCTACAAGAATAAAAAATGCTGTTAACTCTCAAGGCATCTCTCTACCCCATGTTCTGTTAACTATAAAAACCTTATGAAGCTGTTACCACGTGGAAATATAGTATTGGTCAATCTGAATCTGTTCCTTGGTCATGGTTGCTCATGTTTGGTTCCAGTATAAACTCTTAGTCCCTTTGAAATCAGATCTGTGTTGCGTTGTGTGGTGTGGTGTGGTGTGTTTATGTTTCTGGGAATTGAACTTAGGGCTTCATACATGTGTGATGGGCAAGCACTTTATCCATTGACCTACCTTCCCAGCCCCATGTACCCCCATGGTACCTTTTGCTGGGTATAGCCCATGTAGGTTTTGGCACCTAACCATGGTGCTCCAAGGATGATGCCCTTTCACTAGAAGAGTACCCCAGATTGGTGTTAGATACTAGAAAGTACCAACTATGCCCAACCACGTAGTGTTATCTCAAGTAGACATTGGTAAGTTTTTTCAGGGGCTTGGACTTGCTTGGTTGGGTCACAGTTCTTTGGTTTACTCTGAGTTGGTGAGTAGCTGGCAGCATGGTGCCCACTATGTTTGTTTTAAGTTTCAGAACATTTGGTTTAATTTTGTTCTCAGAATGTTTGGTTATTAACTTGCTAGCATTCAGCTTTTTATCTCTTTAATACTCCTCTACTGTCTAATTTACAGAAGAATATTTAAAAAGTTGTCATTTGACAACCCAGATAGTGTTGCTTGGTAACTGTGTAAATTCAACTTATAAATACTTAAAAATTATATAAATATAGCTATAGATAATTTGATTTTATGCTTCCCATAATAGGGAATACTTGATTCCTCTTTCCTCCCTCAACTAAATTAGAAGACCCAGACAACAAGAATTAAAGATCACAAATGGACAGCCTACTTTAACTGATATTTTAAAATATCTAAAGAAAAACTGAAGTTTTAATTTATAATTAATTGAGTTTTAAAACTACATCAAGGATAAAGGAATGTTAAAAATGAGTACAATATTAATAAAACATTGTAAGATTGTGTAAAAAACTAAAGATGAATTCTAAAAAAATAAAAACCTAAGTATTCAGACTGTGCTTTCTGCCCTGACTATTCTCTATCAAAGAACTACTGCAGTCTATTTTAAGGATAAAACCTAAAGAGAAAAGAGACCCCATTCAAAACTCCCCAGTCCACCTAACAGCTTTGACTTGAGTCTTTCTCCTCTCACTAGCCCTTCTGTCTCACTGAGGTGGTTTTAATCCTATCATGTGGTACCTTTTGCTGGGTATAGCCTATTCTGACTGTGTCATGTCTGCTCAAGGTAACTGTTTCATGACAGCATTATTGTCATTTTGTATTCAGAAAAAACTAAATGACAAAAGTCTGTGGCCATTTCATTCATACATAAAAAACCACTTCATTGTGTATTTTTCTTAGCATGCTTAATTTTTTAAATGTTTACTCTACACGTACCAGTGTTTTGTCTGCATGTACATGTGTGTACTCTATGTATGCCTGGTACTTTCAGAGGTCAGAAGGCATTGGATCCCCTGGAACCAGAGTTACAATGGTCGTGAGCTACAGCAGAATTTTCCCTGACCAATCACTTTAAATATTAATACAACAAGAAGCCTGTGATTGGACAGGGAAAAGGGGAGCGGAGTGAAGAGTTTCAGGGAGAAGGACAGGGAGAGGAAAATGGAAGAGAAACAGGATGATCCAGATTCCGTGCGGCTTTAAATAGCCACAGGTAGTTATGATTATCTTATATGGGATGGATAATTACAGGACAATTTGTCTTATCTAGGTGAGCAATTTATATCATTATCAATTGGCTCTGAAATTATTGTTTGGGCATCTTGTGAATTGAGAATTTATTGATATATAAATCTGACTGATTAATTATAAGCTTCTAGAGTTTTGATTAACTGGGTTAAGGGGATTTGTGACCATAGACCACAGGGGGTGGATGGCTGAGAAGGTACACTCTGAGGCAGGTGAACTGGAGCTGGGAAGACTGCCATCAGGGGCTAGCCTAGAAGCAGAGCAGGGAGACTGCTGGGGCAGAGAGTAGCTGGATGTAGCGTGGGAAGTTGGTGCTAAATTTTTAATATTTCCCACAATAGTGAGCCACCTTTGGGTGCTGGGAATTGAACCCAGGTTCTCTCCAAGTACAACGAATGCTCCTAATTGGTGAGCTATCACTCCACCCCATTGCCATACCTACTTTAAAACATGCATGTCTGAGAGATATAATAAAAGGCCTGACAAGTATACACTGCCTTATAATAAATGTAGGTACTCTTAACTCCCTGAAATTTATTAAAATTTTTTTTTTGCTTCTCATGTTTTATGAGAGCTTAAAATGCTATTTATGTATATAAGACAAAGAGCATTCTTTGGTGTCACAACATAAAAGCTTCGTTAAGCTACTAAGTCTTATAAGGTATATATAGATTTTGGTAAAGATTTTCTTCCAAAACCACTTCTGTGAAAGTTTAAAATTTCATTTCATTTTTTTTAAAAGTCAGGGGTAACAAAAATAAAACAGCAACAAAATGCTCTATGTTGATCCAATGCTTTGAGTGCTGTGTTAGAATTCTTCTGTTGGACTGATTCCTTTTATAGGAGTGTTCTTAGTGTACAAGTGATGGAGGTAAGATTTCTGTTAAGGCCGAGATACATCTAGAATGGTGGTTATATTTGCCAAAGATCTTTAAGTTGAAATTCCTTTCCATAATGAAAATTATAGGAATTACAATACCATCAAGCAGCAATATCAGACCGGGTATATTTACTCTGTATGTAATAAAAAGGACATACTATTAAGTCTTACCAAAAAGGAAAAGACTTCCTTATTTTGATTACAACTTAGTACATTGCTTAAAATCTTATTTCTCTGGAGATCCTGGGCAGAGACACTATACTGTATCTGACAGAGTAATACAGTTGGCTGAAGAAGGGCACTAGATGTTTGGAGACAGGATATAACCTGTTAGAGGTCATTCTAAGGAAGTGGCACCAGTGTCCATAAGACCCAAGTCCATGCCTCAAGAACACCTTAAAGACAGGCTACCCACAGTATAAGCCATTAAAAGGCTGAAGGATTTAAAGGATCTCTTCAGACAACAAACAGGATGCTTTAGCCTCTTAAAGGCAAAGTAACTATCAGTTATAACCTTATGTTTTGGTTTTTCATTTTTTCTTTTGGCATGGTTGGTACTTAATGGTTACAATCCCAAACTTTCTTCTTTTAATCTATTCCACTACTGGATTTTTTTTCCTACAAATTGTTCTTTTTGTATTTGCCATAACCTTAATGTATAACCATCAGTTTGGGTTTTTTTGTTTGTGGATTTTGTTTCGTTTTGGTTGTTGTTGTTTTAACAATCTAAAGGACCATATTCAGAATAATTTACATAAGCATAGCTATGCTTTTCCTGACACTGGTCCTTTGTAGGGCCAATGGTTAACGTAATCATATTATTTTTACATAGACAATTTTTAAAAATTTATTTATTTCAGGTGTATGGATGTTTTTCTTTTTTTTTTTTTTTTTCGAGACAGGGTTTCTCTGTATAGCTCTGGCTGTCCTGGAACTCACTCTGTAGACCAGGCTGGCCTCGAACTCAGAAATCCGCCTGCCTCTGCCTCCCAAGTGCTGGGATTAAAGGCGTGCGCCACCACTGCCCGGCTTGGATGTTTTTCTTATATATGTATGTGTACAATGTGCATGTCTGGTGCCAGCAGAAGTCAAAAGAAGTTGCTAGATTCTTAGAAACTACAGTTATGGATGGTTGTGAGCTGTGATGTGTATGCTGAGAATCAGACTCAAGGCTTCTGCAAGAGCAATTAATGCTCTTAAATGCTAAACCATCCCTCCAGCCCAAATTCTTATTTTTTTTTTTAAAAAAAGTCATGTACAATTTATCATTATGATACAAGGATTCAAGGCAACTCCTAAAACAAAAACTTTTAAGCCTCCTCTCCAACCAGTAGATAAAATAGGAAGAGAGCTTTGGTCTCTCTCTTTGGCAAAGACTACATCCCTCATTAACATGGAAATTATACAAAATAGATAACCATCCTTTAGCTCCTCAAAAAGATTTTTGGAACCACAGTTCTTAGGATGGGGTAAAGTGAGGTAGGAGAATAGGAAATTCTAGAGGCAAACAAA